>CM055275.1:85343745-85382257 GCA_029237695.1 Conchocele bisecta | reverse complement strand
TGAAATTAGAGCGAGTTAGAGACGTTATGCAATCATTAAGCGATTGCATTGCAGAACATGATAATTATACTAGTAATAGCAGATTGCATTAATATACCATCACGCACTATTGTGGCACATCTGTAACAGGGCCGATACTGCGGTGGCTCGTTAGGAACATTTCGTCTCTTCGTTTCGCCTCGAATGGACGATAATTATAGCCCTATAAGGTCTAGCAAATTCGCGCCCCTTAATCTTCGTTTCTTCGTTACATACTATAGTAAAAACACCACGCTGAGTTACGCCTACAGGACGCTAATTATCGTTCCTTTGTCACGAAGGAACGAAGATTCGAAGTCTAGTGTCCTTAATCTTCCTTTCTTTGTTCCTTCGTTTCTTCGCCACGAAGAAACGATAATTATTGTCTGATCGTTACGTCGCCACGCTGTTTTTCGCTTCTTCGTCCTTCGATAATTATCACCTCTTAATCTTGGTTTTTACATAGGGTACATGTGTATCCATATGTATTGCGATCGAGCGGGATCATTTGGCCCGCCCACGACCCCCCGTGGTGCGGACGCCTGTGATTGACAACTTAGAATCGCGTCGGACAGTTAGCCACGCCCCAGATCCCCTCGATGGGCACGTCCTTGGAATAACCATAACAACAAAATGCATTGTGTTACTAAACGTTTAACTGGCATACGCAACCACTAATTGAAAATAATATTATGAAAAACTTGCACTGCACAATATCAACAACGGTTGTTCTACGTACAAAAATACATCGGATTATTTTGTTGCGCGTGATTTGCCCCCATTTGCAGCACAAATCGTGCGGTCATCGCTAAATTTAGTAACAGAGTTAACTCCCCTCCGAATACTCTCCGAAACAAGCGACGCGTTTAACACACAAACTACATCAAGTTTGACCTTCCGACAGCCTATTTTTAAACTCACCCGACACCTGTGCGAAACAAAACTCGCACGTGTAGGTCTAACTGATGTTTAATCCTCATTCTCTCTCTCTATCGATGGATCTACAGTGGATTTTAGTGACATTCCTGAATTCGGCCTGATTGACATTTGTCTATGGTGGTCAATACACGCCAACATGAGTGTCAATTCTACGTTCATGGAAGGGGGTCAATAAGTCAGTATTTAAGGTGATAACTTACAGTCAGGGAACACATTAATGACAGTATAACACTGCAAGTACTGAAATACGACAAAAAAAATCTAACAAGTTTCTAAACGTTACAAGTGCCCGCTATACAGATATAATCATTTAGTAATATTTATTTTACTGATAGTGACACGCGCGGTGGTATCAGGCTATGTTCATATGCAAATGAGGCATGATATGTTTTAATTATTTATACTAAAGAAATGCGTCACCTGAAAAAATAAATAATATTTTCGACAGATTTTAAAGTATGATCATTGCACATCATAAAATAAATACAGAGATTAAAGAGTAATGTCCGTTAACATTTTAAGCAAACACGGTTATCGCCCCTCATATCAGTGTGTAAATTTACGTCTGATATAACATGTATAATAATGCCAATCAGTACGTGGGATAATGGCGCATGAATGTTTATTTTGCCAGGAAATGTCTCAGATGATGTCTCTGATGTAAAGAACATTTTGTACCTACTGAGTGGGCATGTACCTTTAAGGGTTAATGAAACTGTAACACCAGCAATCAATCAAGCAATCAATCTAGTTTAATCTTGTAGTACCCTATGTTCAGTACTTTCAGTACTTTGATTCTCAAGGGAAATACAACAAGCGATGACGCGTTCCAACATGTCAGATTACACTGAATCCAGCCTTGTCACGTTATGGAAAAAAATATCTGACAAGGCTCAAGAATTTCTTTATTTCTCATCAGAGGTATATGTAGTGACCACCATTTGAACCGTCTCGCCGAGACGGTTCAAATGAGTGGTCACAACATATACTTTGGTTCAGAAATAAGGAAAATAGATAGAGAATGTAGGTAAATTTACACTGAGTCCAGCCTTGTCACGTTATGACTTCAGACCGACATATATATAGTAATACACGGACTACCAATCTCTGGGAAGCCCGTTATATAGAGAATAGTAGGTTAGTGCCGTGAATGGGAAAACATATCTGGCAAGGCTCAATAATTTCTTAATTTCTCATCAGAGCTATATGTAGTGACCACCATTTGAACCGTCTCGCCGAGACGGTTCAAATGAGTGGTCACAACATAAACTTTGGTTCAGAAATAAGGAAAATAGATAGAGAATAGTAGGTTAGTGCCGTGAATGGGAAAAAATATCTGGCAAGGCTCATGAAACGGGATGGGCGAGGCTCTACCGAGCACATCCCGTTTCCGTGCCGCGCCAGATATTTTTCCCATTCACGGCACTAACCTACTATACTATTTATCCCGTGAACACCTACAAATGGCAGTAAAATGCAAAATAGTATTGACTGGATATCAAAAATGTTTCACGGCACCGTGTTTCACGGCACATACGCACAGTGCGGGATAAAGTCTGGATTAGGTTATGTTATGAAGACAAGCCAATGGCGTATGTTTAAAAATCATTGACTCCTGCAGAAACTAGATAAGACATGACTGAACTTTTAGGCATTTTATTTGGCCTGAAACGGTTTCATGAGTATGTGTACGGACAGGCTTTTCAAGTTGGATCGGATCACTTGCTCCTTATATCTATTATGAAAAGACAATCCCAGATATTTTACTGCAGCTGACGAAATATGACGTGTGTCTGGCAAAAGCATACCATTAGCTGATACGCTATCCCGCAAGTCAGTACCAGACACATATCTCAACCGTATAACCAGTTTTAAGAAATTGAAAACTTAACTGAACAAGATTCAAATTGATTCTGCTCAAAGAAGCGATCCTAAAGGGATGGTACATGCCCGCATGAAACAGAGACGCCTGGAATTACAGACGATGAGCTGACAATATCAGATGCTCGGATCCTGAAATGATCCAAGCTCATAATTCCAACTGCACTCCAGCCCAATGTGTTGCAAGCCATGTACATTCCAGGCCACCCATGGAAAACCGTTGCTAATGTTTTTTTCACTGGAAATGACAAGGACATTCTGGTAGCTGTTGACTATTACTACGAACGTTCTAAACAAAACAAAAAAGCATTGGATATACATGTACTTAACCAAGGGGAAATAACTAAGTAATCCAATGATAAAAGTAGGTCAATGTCAAATATAGGTCAGGATTATTGATGAACATCACTAGGAGATGAAGTTGTCCACGTATGTTTGGTGTAGGCCCAGGAGTATTCCATATACAAGCTTGACTATAAACATATTCCAAGTTTGAGTACAAACCTTAACCAAGGGGAAATAAGTAAGTAATTCAAGGTTAAATGTAGGTGAAGGTAAAATATAGGTCAGGGGTTATTTATTTGCATCCCTATGAGAAAAAGTTATCCAAGTATGGTGTCTGTATGCACAATAGTATTCGATGTACAAGCTTGACAAAAAACCTTAACGAAGGTTGACTAACAACCTTAACCAAGGGGAATTAACTACGTAATTCAAGGTTAAATGTAGGTCAAGATCAAATATAGGTCAGGGGTTATTGATGTACATCCCTATGAGAAAAGGTTGTCCATGTATGGTGTCTGTATGCACACTAGTATTCCATGTACAAGCTTGACTAAAAACTTTAACCAAGGTTGACTAAAAACCTTAACCAAGGGGAATTAACTAAGTAATTCAAGGTTAAATGTAGGTCAAGGTCAAATATAGGTCAGGGGTTGTTGATGTACATCACTAGGAGATGAAATTGTCCAAGTATGGTGGGTGTAGGGCCATGAGTATTCCATATACAAGCTTGACTAAAAACCTTAACCAATGGGAATTAACTAAGTAATTCAAGAGGAAATGTAGGTCAAGGTGAAATATAGATCAGGGGTTATTGATGTACATCCCTATGAGAAATGGTTGTCCAAGTATGGTGTCTGTATGCACAATAGTATTCCATGCACAATCTTGACTACAAACCTTAACCAAGGTTGACTAAAATAAACCTTAACCAATGGGAATTAACTAAGTAATTCAAGGGGAAATGTAGGTCAAGGTCAAATATAGATCGGGGTTATTGATGTACATCACTAGGAGATGAATTTGGGCCAGTAGTATTCCATATACAAGCTTGACTTAAAAACCTTAACCAAGGGGAATTAACTAAGCAATTCAAGAGGAAATGTAAGTGAAGGTCAAATATAGATCAGGGGTTATTGATGTACATCCCTATGAGAAAAGGTTGTCCAAGTATGGTGTCTGTATGCACAATAGTAGTCCATGTACAAGCTTTACTAAAAACCTTAACCAAGGTTGACTAAAAACCTTAACCAAGGGGAATTAACTAAGTAATTCAAGAGGAAATGTAAGTCAAGGTCAAATATAGATCAGGGGTTAGTGATGTACATCACTAGGAGATGAAGTTGTCCAAGCATGGTGGGTGTAGGGCCAGTAGTATTCCATATACAACCTTGACTAAAAACCTTAACCAATGCGTCACGGTGACGCCGACGCCGACGCCGACGCCGACGCCGACGCCGGGGTGACTACATAAGCTCTAACTGTTCTTCGAATAGTCGAGCTAAAAATAAATTATATTTATTCGTTCCCACAAAATAACAATTCGTTCCCACGTTATTTTGTTCCCACAAATAACAATTCGTTCCCTCAATTTAACAATTAGTTCCCACGAAATAACAATTCGTTCCCACGGGAACGAATTGTTAATTCGTGGGAACGAATTGTTATATCGTGGGAACGAACTTTTTTATTCGAGGGAACGAATTGTTAAATTAAGGGAACGAATTGTCATTTACTGGGAACGAATTGTTAATTCGAGAAAACTAATTGTTAAATTGAGGGAACGAATTGTTATTTCGTTGGAACGAATTAATAAAACATGTTCCCTGCGAGGTTCCGTACCATAATTTGTGTCTGCAATGCAATATACAAGCCATTGATATAAAGTTTATTAGACAGCATATATGACTTTCCATATTCTTTATGTAAATTATAATTACCGGCTGTCACATTTTCAGTGAGTTTTCGATGTGTGAATGCGAGTTTGCATTGTTGTTACTTGGATGCTCTCAAACCTGTACATATTTAGCAGAAAATGTTGCTGTTAGGGGGGTCCACTTATAGGGGCATACCATCTTTAAACGAAGACTTACAGATTGCTATTATGCGGTAATAATATCTAGAGATACATACATTTCAATAAAATAGAGTGGCAATTTGCCCCCCCCCCCCCCAAGTGGTAATGATAACCCTGTTTTCATGGGTGTGGCTCACCCACTAATACACTATTAGATTGTAAATGAAGTCGAAATGTACGGAGCCCCGCAGGGACATGGATTTGTTTTATTGTTAAATTGAGGAAACGAATTATTATTTCGTGGGAACTAATTAATAAAAAATGAATTATACGTTCCCTGCGGGGCTCCGTAGAAGGTGACTGACCTTTCAGGGCACGCACAAAAATCGCTCCGCGCGAGATCGGACATGTTCGTCAATTTCCGACATCATTGATAATTTTCGACATCGTACATCGTTGTAATACTTATAGCACGGTTCGTCCGAATGTACGAGGAGATAATCCACGAGCTTTAGCTCGCGGATTATCTCCTCGTACATTCGGACGAACGTGATCTAACTTATTTATCACATCCTCATGCACATACCTTGCACACGAGCTGTGTTAATACAGAAACAACACCCGGAAATGTGTCAAAGATGAGCGACAGCGAGCCGATTATCTCCTCGTACATGCGGAAAAACGTGATCTAACTTATTTATCACATCCTCATGCACATATCTTGCGCACGAGCTGTGTTAATATAGAAACAGCACCCGTAAATGTGTCAAAGATGAGCTACAGCGAGCCGATTATCTCCTTGTACATGCGGAAAAACGTGATCTAACTTATTTATCACATACTCATGCACATACCTTGCACACGAGCTGTGTTAATACAGAAACAACACCCGGAAATGTGTCAAAGATGAGCTACAGCGAGCCGATTATCGATCGTACATAGTACAGACAACCGTTCTCTAAGTAATTTATCCAACCGCAGACGCAGATCTGTTCCATGTTTTGCTGCCGACGAACTTTTGGCCATTAAACATATTAAATCCAAAAAATATTTAAGTACATTTTCTTCAATAATAAAAAAATCACCCTCCCCAAAAAAATTAATTTGATAAAATTCCGTCAAATATTGATGTTATTGCGAAAAAGTACTTAAAGTAAATATTTTTTAGATTTAATGTGTTTAATAGCCAAAAGTTCGTCGGCAGAAAAACGTGGAACAGACAGTAGATATCGTAATAACACGGGTACAAACTCGTGAATATAGGTGAAGTGGACTAATACTGAAATTACGCCATTATTTGCTAACGTAATTGTGGAATAAGATATTATTACATAGCAGACAGTCTGATACAATAATGAATAGCCCGTGAGGAATTAAAGACGGATAGATAACTCTATCTTTGTCTTAAAAGGGCTGTACTTCCAACTCACCTATATAAGTTAATATTACATAGTTATGACTATTTCCCTGGACTTCACGTATCTGGGAATTATTTCCGCGTGTCTGGTAAATAGTTCCGTGTGCCCGTGGAATATTCAAAACTATTTTCGCCACAGAAAATCATGACGTGTTTTCGAAACTTACGTCATCAAATTCTACGCAATTGATATCAGTCCGTCGATTTGTCACACCACAAAATCACGTTCATTGTGTCACATAGTACTGTTACAGGTTGAGTAATAAAACAGTTATTTCGTGGTCATTCAGGGAACAATGAAAACACATTGCCCCTCGATGCTATGGGTGATCCGAAGCAGTATTGCCCTCGGCCTTCGGCCTCTGGGCAATACTGCCTCGGGTCGTCCATAGCACCGAGGGCAATATGTTTTGACTGTTCCCCGAATTACCATAAAATAACTGTGTTATCACTCAGCCTGTAACAGTGTACTATCTGACACAATGAACATACATTTGGCGGACTGCATCGTTCAATTTGATGACGTAATCTTCGACACAAATCATGACGTCCGGGGGGGGGGGGTGAAAATAGTTTTACTATTGACCGGAACTATTGACCGGGCACGCGAAACTATTGCCCAGGCACGCGAAACTATTGCCCAGGCACGTCAGACCACAGGGAAGTAGTACAAACTATGGACTATCAACTTATATAGTGAGTTGGGTAATAATGTTGACTGTTCCCCGAATGACCATAAAATAACTGCATACATTTTTTTGTACTAATATGAAATAGGCACTGCCTATGACGGGCGACGTTAGTGTATGAAACTAAATTTACCAATTGATAGCTTTACCATCATGGTGTTAGTATGCTACGGACGGTACGGGTGTATTGCATAGCTACTTCCCGCAACTACCACGATGCCACAACTTCTCTATGCTAATTAAATTCTCTTACTTGGACAAGTGATACAATCAGTGTTTTCCCTTTTGCTTTTTTATAAAAACTGTACTAGTACATTTACGACGTCATTTTAAGAAAAGAAAGTAACAAAGCTAAGCATCTCCAGTGATATTATTATTTTCTCCATCCTCGGTAGACTAACATGCCATGTCTCTTTATCATGTTTAACTTCTATTTTTCATTATCTGAATTTTATCATTTATTAATTACTTTGCTATACTTTGGTATCGATAGTAAAGCCATGGTGCTATGTCTAAATCCTCGGTGGTCATTGAGCACGACTGTCACTTCGCAAGTTATACACATCTTGCCTATTGTTGGTATTAATTGTGTTAAGTTCTCTCCATTTCCGTGAATATCACGAAAATGGAGAGAACTTAACACAATTAATACCAAAAATTGGTCACAATTATCTCCTTATGCGTGTGTGTCTATTTACACCATCACCCTCTGATATGACTGTGGAAAATGAACACTGTTCATACTCCAGACTACGCTACAGAAAAATGATATTGACCGCACCATAGTTCTATTACAAATGACAGGGGGTACCTTTGAAGTCAGGCGCAACTAATAGAGAGAATGTTGGGCGAGAGAGAGGTCTCCATCTAATTATGTTGAAAGAGAGGGAGAGAGGGCGATCTAGAGAGAGAGAGGTTTCTATCTAATTATGTTGAGAGGGAGATATTATATATATTGTCTTTCTGTCTACCTAATGATACTGAGAGAGAGAGCGGGGTGGAGAGAGAGAGAGAGGGGGTAGAGAGACAGGAGGCGGGCGGGAGAGAGATATTGTGGTTTATATCTACATGTCACTATGTTGAGAAATATATATATATATGGAGAGAGAGAGAGAGAGAGAGAGAGAGATAGAGAGAGAGAGAGAGAGAGAGAGAGAGAGAGAGAGAGAGAGACAGAGAGAGAGAGAGAGAGAGAGAGAGAGAAGACATGCATGGGTGTGGGAGAAAGAAAGATATGTTAAAATATAATGAATCTGCAGAATGGGAGACAGCGTGACACGTCCTCTCACTTTGAATTAATTTGTTGAACTATAATTTAAAAAGAAATAGCACAGAAACCATGACTGTTTTTGCCTTCCGTCACAACCACTTCCGCTGCATTCCGCCCATTCGCACAGTTACGCGGTAGGTTTGTTGGCTGCTGCATCAGCGGAGAATTCCGAAGAATGGTTCGGTAAAATTCGTACCTACATGTTTTTATTATTATTATTAAATAACCAAAGAAAGATATTTATTTGACAACCGACATCGTAATAATAATAATAGAAACGTGTTATTAGTACTATAATATTGACGTTAGAGCCTTAAACACATTATTTCATTTGTCATGATGCGAGGACGTGTTCGACCTAGGAAAACCAGTTGTAGTTCGATATTCTTTGCATAATTATGTTCTAATTATGCTATTTCAGCAAGATAACAATAATTTTGAAATGAACATTGCGACAAAATATTTACATTAGCTTTAATAAAATCGCGGAATTTGTTGTGATACGAGGTCGTGTCCGACCAAAGCTATAAGCCTTGTTCATACATATATAGTTATACCGATGAAAGCCGAAACACGCCGAATACCTATGCCTGGAATTGGTAGATTTCCTTCTTCGTCTACGTAAATAATTCTTGAAACTTTTCATAAAAATCAAAAACAATTCGTGAAAATCAAAATTAATTAAATCACTGCTGCAGTGGAACTTCTCTAAACCGGACACCCTGGGAGGTCCCCAGGGTGTCCGGTTTAGAGATGTTCCACTGTAAATCAGACATATGAATATGCCAATGTATGAGGCTGTGCTTTGTGAACTTGAACAGGCATTATCATCATAAATATACACCGATGAAACCCATACAATTAAGAACAACACAGACTGCCTACGTGTCCGGTTTATAGACGTTCTGTTGTATTAGAAAATGTGATTAAAAGCGATATAGTGGATGCCCATCTTCTCTATACACGTACAAGTTAGGAAAATATTTCTTGATTTCAAAATACAGTGGGGTCAGCGTGTAAGTGCACACACGAACGAACACGACAGGTTGGTTCCAACCTGTCGTGTTCGTTCGTGTGTGTACTTAAACGCTGACCCCACTGTACGGTACTTGAAATCAAGCAGCTTAATTGACATGACAACCTGGGGCCCGTTTCATTAAACGTCGTACGACTAAGAAGTTCGTAAGCGCAAACTTTAAATTTGCAATAACATTTTCACTTACAAGCGATGCTGGCAAATCTTGTGTTGATGTGTTCACATCTAATGACTTGTACACGAAGGTGGAAAATTGTAGCATGTGTGACTCATGTTAATGTGAGAAACCAATTCATACAAATCGTATTAAGAACATTTTTATCGTACGAAGATTAGTGAAACGGGCGCCGGGAGGCTCAGACAATCAACTCGCTTGACTGTGAGTTAATAGAAACGGCGATATTGGTAATATTTTGTGAAACGTTTCGTTGTTCTGATGGGGAATTACAGGCGGTATAATTGTAGCATAGTTGGAAAGAAGCTTCGGTGATGTTCAATGGATTAATTAATTTAAATAAATTTAAGTCAATAACCACCAATGGCAGACACACTAGCGTTAGTAGAATATTAACATTTATTTTACGAATCTCAGTGTTTTGCAGGATGTTCATATACTGGTATAATCTCAGTGTTTTGCAGGATGTTCATATACTGGTATAATCTCAGTGTTTTGCAGGATGTTCATATACTGGTATAATCTCAGTGTTTTGCAGGATGTTCATATACTGGTATAATTGGCTCCTACGGAGCCCCGCAGGGGACGTAGAATTTGTTTTTTTATTAATTCGTTCTCACGAAATAACAATTCGTTCCCACGAAATAACAATTCGTTCCCTCAATTTAACAATACGTTCTCATGAATAACGATACTAGGACTGCTGGGTTGTTTCAATTTTCACCGATATCGGTACATAGGTATCAGATATTCTATATTGTTGAAGGCAACAAGATAGGGCGGAAAATCCGATATGTACGTACCTTCTTCAAGGTGCATGATCACGTGGTTACAACAACAACAACGTCGCCCACTCCAATGTAAGTATTATTTGATAGTTTCCTTAATATGCAACGGATTTTGATGAAATATGGCGCAGCAAACGCGGCTTCAAGAGCTGCATTTGGTAGTCCATGGAGTTCGGCACAGACTTATGTCGTTTCTGCGAAGAATCGATTTCGATGTCGGTAGACACGGAAATCGATTCTTCGCAAACTTGAACGACATAAGTTTGGGCGAAAATACAGAGACCATCAAATGCAGCTTAACAAGACGCGTTTGATGCGCCTTATGTCATAAAAATCCGTTACATAATAAGGAAAATATAAAAGAATACGTAATTCTGGAAGTTTCAGTAATTGTTGTTGTTGTTAGTACCACGTGATCATACACATTGTACATGGGTGAAAATAGAAACAACACAGTGGTCATAGTATCCTCATATATCTTCAATTTAACCACTTTACAAGGGACATGATGAAAACACGTTTTTATTGTTTATAGTATTTGTTTAAAACAATCCTGTGGCCTATTTCACCAATATTGCAAAGTATACATTTCTAGCAAAGTATACTTTGAGGGAGAAATTTTCAATTTTAGGATGGATTTATTAATTTTTATTGTACTGAATTTATTACATTATCAAAGCCAATTGTTGTGAGAGTGTAATAAATTCAGTATAATAATTCTGCATACTTTTAATCATCAAATATATGCAGTCGTTAGTTCTATATGAAATAATGCATGTCAGGAAAAATAAATGGTTACTCCCTCAAAGTATTCTTTGCTAGAAAAGTATAGTTTGCAATTTTGGTGAAATGTGCTACTGATATTCCCCTTTAAAGGTACATGCCCACGCAGCAGGTTACACTGTACTACTATTTTCATTTTCTGTCATGCCTTATATGAGCCATTTGTCTACCCACTAACGAGTTATTTTTAATTACGGCGCGTGTTAATTGGTGTTAAATCGCATTTTATATGTCGCAACCAGAAAGGGTATTTTCCGACCTCGTGCTATTTTTACCAATACTCGTCACGTGACACGGTCAATCATATCACATCTTTGACATGCGCAGTGAAGTATCGGAAGTTCAGAAGAACAATCTCTGTTCGAATCCAAATCTAAATCTCCACGTAACTCTTTCCATTTGGTGATAAGGTCGCCAATATTAACCACTCTCTCTCTCTCTCTCTGTACTGCCTTTTTTTTTGGCCGACGCCTTTTCATCCAATTTCCGTCCTGGATGTTTCGACATGTTGATATTCTTGTTTACATATTTGGAAGCCTACTGGCGCGCGTAGTATACTGCGCATGCGCACCGCAAGCCGTGATGTGAAAGTCGTCGTCCCCGCACATTATCAAAATAGACTGTTACCGCCGCGCGTCGCTAACAGTAAATTGATAATTAATAAATGATTATATTTGTATAGCAGGCACTCGTAATTTTTAGAACTGGTGGAATAGTGACATAATTATACACTAATTTAATTCCTATAAAGAACATTTTGTGCCTACTGCGCGGGTATGTACCTTTAAAGCAGACCGCTGTGTACATATATAGGTGTTTTGCAGTAGATAAAGCAAACATCTAGATATTGAAAAGCAAACATCTAAGACATCATTTTGACACACAGTGGATTTAATAGAACAATTTGCGTCATACTAATTGCAGAAAAGTTGGTGCTTTATGACAATTTGACAAATATGTTATAATTCCGATTCTAGACGGGTAATCACAGCGCGTGTCTGAACACGTGATACCCTTTGTCTAGGTTTTACCACACTAAATCATCTGGGGCCCATTTCACTAAACTTCGTACAATTAAAATGTTCGTAAGTGAAAACTTATGATAGTCTGTATATTTAAGTTTAAAACTGTTTTCTTGTAAACAACTATTAAATTGTCATTCAGTGAGCAGCCTATGCTCAATAAATGTAAATCCATCAATTAAAATATCCAGACGATCCTAAATTTGCACTTACGAACATTTTAGTCGCACGAAGTTTAGGCAGATACTTACGGCAGCTTAAAAGGGACATGCGCAATTTTATTTCTATCTGGTTCCCACGACACCGTATCCCGTTACCATGGGATAGCATCTCGTTCCTACGATATAAGATCTCGTTCCTACGATATAAGATCTCGTTCCTACGAGATAGCATCTCGTTCCCACGATATAGGATCTCGTTCCCGGCAGATAGCATCTCGTTCCTACGATATAAGATCTCGTTCCCACGAGTTAGCTATCACGTTCCCACGACATACCATATCGTTCCCTCGAGATAGCATCTCGTTCCCAGGACATAGTCAGCCAATCAAAATGTAGCACCATTGTCATCCAAGAACGTGGAGTAAATATCCGGCAAGGCTTAGGAAACGGGATGGGCGAGGCTCTGCCGAGCACATCCAGTTTCCGCGCCGCGCCAGATATTTTTCCCATTCACGGCACTAACCTACTATTCTATTTATCCCGTCAACACATACAAATGGCTTTAAAATGCAAAAATTTAACCCCAGCCACCGCACATATTCATACGCAGTGATTAGGTCGTATTGACAGGATATTAAAAATGTTTCACGGCACCGTGTTTCACGGTACATACGCACTGTGTTGACAGGATAATATCTGATCTTCTATTGGCTGATTATGTCATTCGAACGAGATTGTATCACGAGGGAACGAGATGCTATGACCTGAGAACGAGATACTATATGTTGTCGTCTGTTTAAAGAAAAACATATGGAGCCCCTACGGTCACGTATAATTATTTTTTGTATTAATTCGTTCTCACGAAATAACAATTCGTTCCCACGAATTAACACGGGAAATAATTGTTAATTCGTGGGAACGAATTCTTATATCGTGGAACGAATTGTTAATTCAAGGGAAGGAATTGTTCAATTGAGGGAACGAATTGTTATTTCGTGGGAACGAATTGTTAATTCGTGGGAACGAATTGTTAATTCATGGGAACAAATTGTTATATCGTGGGAACGAATTGTTAATTCAAAGCAACGAATTGATAAATTGAGGAAACGAATTGTCATTTCGTGGGAACTAATTGTTAATTCATGAGCAGGAATTGTTATATCGTGGGAACGAATTGTTAATTCAAGGGAACAAATTGTTAAATTGAGGGAACGAATTGTCATTTCGTGGGAATGAATAGTTAATTCGAGGGAACGAATTGTGATATCGTGGGAACGAATTTGTTAATTCAAGGAAACGAATTGTTAAATTGAGGGAACGAATTGTTATTTCGTGGGAACTAATTGTTAATTCATGGGAACGAATTGTTAATTCAAGGGAACGAATAGTTAAATTGAGGGAACGAATTGTCATTTCGTGGGAATGAATTGTTAATTCGAGGGAACGAATTGTGTTGTCGTGGGAACGAATTTGCTAATTCGAGGGAACGAATTGTTAAACTGAGGGAAAGAATTGATATTATCCCGTCAACACAGTGCGTATGTGCCGTGAAACATTTTTGATATCTGTCAATGCGATCTTATCACTGCGTATGAATATGTGCGGTGACTTGGGTCATATTTGTAGGTGTAGACAGGATAAATAGAATAGTAGGTTAGTGCCGTGAATGGGAAAACATATCTGGCGCGGTACGGAAACGGGATGTGCTCGGCAGAGCCTCGCCCATCCCGTTTCCTAAGCCTTGCCAGATATTTTTTCCCATTCACGGCACTAACCTACTGTTCTCTATTTTCGTGGGAACGAGTTAATAAAAAAAATCCATGTCCCCTGCGGGGTTCCGTAAAAAACATCGTTTAACAGTACTTTAGAATAATTTGCATTGGGATTGACTCTAATATACTGCCAAATCACGTGATTATTGAGGGAAACGACAAAATATGAAACAACAGCAGACAATACTGGGTTGCCGCATTTCAAAGGGGGTAATTGGCGGGTAATTGAATAAATACTTAAAACTTATAATTAGTGAATTTAGCAATGTTTCCACAGTAAGCATAACAATACCTTAAAACAATATTGTGGACGTCTATCGCGTCGCTAACAAAATCGGTGCTAGCTAATTTTTATTTGGCCCAAAAGAAAAAGGTATTTCCTCTCCTAAGCTCGGCAAAGTTTTCTATTTTAAATTACGGGTGGAACTATTGTTAATTTCATGGTTTATGGAGAACTCGGCAAATTTCCGCTTATTATTGACATTAAATGTAGAATTATTTCGTTTTGGGCAAAATTAGTTTCAGGGAAGCAGAGTAAATTATTGTTTCTTATGTATAAGTTATTATATACACAACATGAAGCAAATGTGACTCATTTCCGATGGATTCAGAATGTTAAATCTATTTTAACTGAAATTGGAGTTCCTGGCGTATGGCTTAGCCAAAACGATGTTAATGCTATCTGGCTGAGCCACTACGCCAGGACTCAGCTTCAGAACCAGTTTATTCAGTCATGGCTCACCAGCATCGATTCATCTTCACGTGGAATTACGTATAGAATCTTTAAAACAGAGTTTGGATTATAAACATATTTAATTAATCTCACGGAAAGGTTAAGAAAAACATTGACCAGATTTCGAACTTGTAATCATAGACTGGCGGTCGAAACTGGTAGATGGACAGGTGTGCCGAGAGCAAGCAGGGTCTGCAACAAATGTGGCGCTGGTGCTCTCGGTGACGAGTTTCATTTCCTTTTCGAGTGCCGCTTCTATGATGAAGTTCGAAAACGGTATATCAAGCCATTTTATTTTAGAAGACCAAATATTTTAAAATTCGCACAGCTATTTGAGAACAAATCTGGAAAGCAATTAAGAAATTTAGCTATTTTTATAAGAAATGCTTTATGGTTAGAATGACTAGTGAGCTTATACATATGCATTTTGTATTTTTACCCATCGTTGTATTATGTAATCTATTGTATACCTCGTGTGTCACGTATGTGGCTTAGAGTGAATAAAATGTATTGTTCAGGTGACGAGTACTGTATCTGCATCCATGCACGTGCCGCATACACAAACATACATGAGAAAATGTGTGTTACTCCCCATATGGAAATACGCCGCGTGCTATCTCGCGGAAAGATGGGTACGCATCAAGTGCGCGAATTAAAAATAGATTCGGATTTTCCAGGCTGCGGAGCCCCGCAGGGGACATCGATTTTTTATTTATTAATTCGTTCCCACGAAATAACAATTCGTTCCCTCAATTTAACTATTCGTTCCCTCGAATTAACAATTCGTTACCACGATATAACAATCCGTTCCCTCGAATTAACACTTCGTTCTCACGAATTAACCATTCGTTCCCACGATATAACAATTCGTTCTCGAGGAATAACAATTCGTTCCCGTGTTGTTAAGTTGTTCATTCGTGGGAATGAATTGTTAGATTGAGGAACGAATTAATAAAAAAAAAAAGTCTACGTCCCCTGCGGGGCTCAGTACCAGACGGTGAAAATATACTGGAAAATGTTTTTAGACATTTGTTCATGAAAACAGAGCCGTCTGACTTGGTCTGGTATTTAGAAAAGTTATATATTTATTAATTAATTGTAAAGTAGATGCCGCTGTACATTGTTTTTATTTCATTGCCCGCCTAGTGCCCTCTTTAAAGATGGGGTCCCGCACATCAGGAATAGTAGCTTAGTGCGTGAATGGGAAAAATATCTGGCGCGGCACGGAAACGGGATGTGCTCGGCCATCCCGTTTCCTAAGCCTTGCCAGATATGTTTTCCCATTCACGGCACTAACCTACTATTCTCTATCTATTTTCCTTATTTCTGAACCAAAGTATATGTTGTGACCACTCATTTGAACCGTCTCGGCGAGACGGTTCAAGTGAGTGGTCACAACATATACTTCTGATGAGAAATAAAGAAATTCTTGAGCCTTGCCGGATACCCATTCACGGCACTAACCTACTATTCTCTATCTATTTTTGCCTTATTTCTGAACCAAAGTATAGGCGAGACGGTTCAAATGAGTGGTCACAACACATACTTCTGATGAGAAATAAAGAAATTCTTCAGCCTTGTCGGATATTTTTTCCCATTCACGGCACTAACCTACTATTCTCTATCTATTTTCCTTATTTCCTCTTTAAAGATGTGGTCCCGCACATCAGGATGTATTGTAGAGGTTTTTCTTTAATTGTTTCAGCAAAAAATATGTAAATGCTTAGATTTAACGACGGCACCGGCTCTATGACCTTGCATGTGTCTCCCAGGTTGAAAGGAAGTAGGTGGATACAGAGGAAACCGGGTCCCAGGGGTCTAGCTCTTATTAGAATAGTCCCCATCTGGTTCTTTAACGTGCCCAGACTTTCCTTCAAATCTGATACACGGGATCACCTTTTTTAAATTCCACATCCGAAAGGACTAGTAGAGCAGGAAATAGACATGTCATTAATATACGCAAACAGCACAAGTACATTTGTATTACCTGGTACACTTATTGGCATTATTTTGCCTCATTTGAATGACGGATTTTAATAATTTTGCTGGTCAGGGGAGATAACAGCGTTTTTCTCAAAATGTAAACAAAAATCAATATTTATTCAACGGAAATCAATATTTATTCGTACAATGCATTTTCTGGTGTACAATAATTATACTTTATAAGATATCGACGGCAGTCGAAAGTAAGTTTATACACATTATTTATTTAATTAATTAAAACGAATCAGCATGTGCATAGTACACTGGTGATCACCATTACCGACACATTAGTGTAAACATTATAGTCTGTTTCACGAAAGCTGCCCAAATTGTACGGCTATATAGACATTTCAAAAACAATATTATTTTATTAATAAAAATTAAGAAAATTTGTGCCTTCTTTTTATTCGTCGATAATAATTAAAGAGGAAAATTAAGAATGAGCCTTCTTTTTTATTTCGTGAAATTCGGTCAAATATTGATTTTATTACGAAAATATTATTTGTCTATGGGAATTTAACATGGGGGAAAAAGTGGTAAGGAAGTGTGGGAGGAGTCCAAAAAAAAATTATTTTTAATTGACTCCGAAACCTAGCTAGATAGCTTGGATATGATCTAGCTAAGAAAACAAAAATTAAATTTTGAAAATCGTTCCAGTATTTCTAAAATTCTAAAAAATTTCCCCATGTTAAATCCCCATAGACATCTTCACTCCGTGAAGATGTCTATGGGGATTTAACATGGGGAAAGGGAAATTTGTTTTCGCAATAAAATCAATATTTGACCAAATTTCACGAAATAAAAAGAAGGCTCATTCTTAATTTTTCCTTTAATTTAATATTATCAAAAGAAATCTTGTTTTTGAATTGTTTATATAGCCGGAAAATTTGGGCAGCTTTCGTGAAACAGACAGTAGTTAATACTGTGTAAAAACGGACAATTTCGATGTTAAAAACATGTGAATAGTTACGTAATTAGGTACCGCTTAATTTTACATAATTTGAGACCACCACCCACCTTTAATGGTTAGAACCTAATACTTTGGAAGCGTCCTGGTGTCAATGCTAACATATGTGTTATCCTAATTTCTAATTAGGAGATAGTAAGTCCTAATTAGGAGATAGTAACTCCTAATTAGGAGATATTATCTCATAATTAAGACTTACTATCTCCTAAGTAGGACATAATATATGTGTCAATGCTAAAACATGTTTTATCTCCTAATTAGGAGATACTAACTCATAATTACGAGATACTGACTCCTAATTAGGATATAGTAAGTTCTAATTAGGAGATAATACGTCCTAATTAGGAGATATAAGTCCTAATTAGGAGATAACTATATTTTAGCATTGGCACAAGGACGCTTCCATAGGTATACCGTTCTGAACCGTGAAGAAAACAGGAACAATTATTGTCGCGATTCAAAGTGATTAAACGATGCAAAATTCAATTCGCCTATATGTAGACGGGCATAATGTGCCGCTCTTACTAGCGAAATAGGGCATATGTGGTTTTCGACCAGTGTATAACCTGCGGAGCCCCGCAGGGGACGTAGAATATTTGTTTTATTAATTCGTTCACACGAAATTACAATTCGTTCACACGAAATAACCATTTGTTCTTGAATAAATATTACAGAAACTGTCATATTTTCTGTCAATGAAATAATCCAACTTTCTCATATGAGGCTGTGGCTGGATTCATGTGGCTTATGGGCATGTGGGCTTTGCGACCATTGAAGATCCAGATCAACCTGTGCATCCGCTCAATATGATCCAGATGTTCACTGTTCGCCATTCCATCAATGAAACACACATCATGCTTCTACATGTAACAAGCAATATCGAGATCTTTATCAGGCTACATGTGTGAGCTACTTGATCATGAGATCCACTGGTCAGAAATCCCATACGCTAATTTCTTCCGTCAACACAGTGCGTATGTGCCGTGAAACACGGTGCCGTGAAACATTTTTGATATCCTGTCAATACAATTTGGAGATGCGGCTGGGGTTATATTTTGTGCATTTCAAAGCTATTTGTAATGTTGACGGGATAAATAGAATAGTAGGTTAGTGCCGTGAATGGGAACAATATCTGGCGCGGCACTGAAACGGGATGGGCTCGGCAGAGCCTCGCCCATCCCGTTTCCTGAACCTTGCCAGATATGTTTTCTCATTCACGGCACTAACCTACTATTCTCTATTTCTCTAGTCACAGCCACATATGAGACTCGCTATGTGCTTTTACAGAAACTATTAGTTTTTCAGTAAATGACGTCGAAAGTTGACGAAAGTTTCATAGCTATATGCTATGAAACTTCCGTCAACCTTCGACGTCATTTACGGATTTATTGAATGAGTTATTGGTGTTTAACGGCCTATCAGCAGCCAAGGTCATGTACAGCCGGGCCAACGGGTTCGATCCCGCATGTACATGTAACCTGCTGCATTGGGGAGAAAATCCGAAGATCAAAACGGAATATTTACATCGAAATAAAAATATATTTAGCCCTGAAATTAGAATAACCTGACCAGTAGCCGATTTCATCAAAATTGCAAAGCATACTTTTGTAGCAAAGTATACTTTGAGGGAGAAATTTTCAATTTTAGGATAAATTTAGTAATTTTTATTATACTGAATTTATTACATTATCACAGCCATTTTGACTGTGATAATGTAATACATTCAGTATAATAATTCTGCATAGTTTTAATCATCAAATATATGCAGTCGTTAGTTCTATATGAAATAATGCATTTCAGGAAAAATAAATGATTACTCCCTCAAAGTATACTTTGCTAGAAAAAGTATACTTTGCAATTTTGATGAAATCGGCTACTGGTGCCAGGCCAATACTACACCAAAATCATTTGGTCCCCTAAAAGTACTATGAGTATAAATACTCGTATTACTCATACAAGGGATATAACCAGATTAAACCCTCATATACAAGAACGGCAACTGCATTGATACTACCAATCATTGATTTTTATAGTGATGCTATTTGTAGTATGTTAGTCTGTTGTCTCTTATAATTCTAGATAGAATATATATTCTTTATTTCCTCCATTTATGGAGAGCCAACATGTAAGACATGTATAACATATTTACATACATATTACCACATACATTTAAACATTTACATAACATATAATACAAGTACGTGTATATGAGTCACAGTACAAGAACATTACAAAAAAGAAATATTTTCAAACATGCATGGTTACATGATTACATTTGCCGGGTTCAGACGAATTATTTTGTGTAGTTGCGCACACTGAGCAGAATACGCCCGAATAATACTGGACAAATGCGCAGAATCATTTGGGACTACGCTGATCGAGCACCTAAATATAACTTGTCATCTTCAAACAGACTTACTCATGGCTGGACGTGTAATATGTGGCAATGTGTTAAGTAGTGTGCATGTAGTTAGTCCACATACAGTGCAACACATTGACACATATTACCACGAAATCATCTATTTCATCAGCATTACTGAGTTGGATGCTACTGCTGGGGTCACCGGACAGCAACAATATTGTTCGGTTAACAGGACTAAGTGCATTAACGCACCGTGATATGTTGGGCGGAAATTTCTGATTTAGTTCATGAGTCAATAGTGCTCTGTAATGCATACTTTGTGGGCAGACATTAATATAGTGGTCAATTAATTCCACATTCTCACTGTCACATCGTAAGCATGTACCAGTATCATCAATTATAGCCACCATTTGAATCACTGATCTACACTGTTTCTTGCATTGAACATATTTGTTACTAAAATACCATAATCTATGCGGTTCAATAGCAGTGTGAATGTCTTTAAAGTTGCTAAAGCCGCTGCTTGAAGTACGCTCACTCCACAATTCATGGGACGTGTTTTTTACCCTAGATCTAACAATGTGTTTCCACGTGTCTTTCCCAGTGAATGTTCCATGGATCATGAACGTGTCGAGTATATGTTTGCAGTTATATTTGACCAATAACCGACAAACATCCGGAATAAATCCAGTAGCTCTATCAGGGGCCGAGTAATACGTGCACAGCCGTATCAGAAACATTTTCCTTAATGCACAGTTATTTTTAAGACGGCACATCTGACCCAAGAAAGATAATTTTCGATTGTCTATTTCTGCTTCTAAACAATGCGACCCCAGTAAGCTTAGTGAAACGTCCGTTCGTGTTTGTACGGGGAGCTCCTGTATTAATTTCACACAAAATCTGTGAGCACGTTCCCGGGTAAGTATATGCTGGCCACACAGATTATTCCAGAACTCCGCCCCATATAGCGCCCTGGGGAGAACGACTGTCACGTAATGTTTTTTACATGTTAGGGCACTGAGACCACATTCATCTACAAAACCAGACATTATAAGACTAAAAAATGTGCCTTTCAGTTTCTTGCACGCGTCTGTAATAGTAGGTCCAAGCTTGGAATACTTATCGCAAAGATTACCAAGATGTGCATACTTCTCAGCTTCCTTCACTGTGTTTGGACCTAATTGCCATTTTCTTCCTGACTGCTGATAGTGATGCTTAGACTCATTAAATACAACCACTGCACACTTTGAAGGATTATATTCGTAGCGCCATTTACACGAGTATTTGTAACACCTTTCCATCAACTCGTCAAGTCCATGCTTAGAAAGCGAAATTAACACCATGTCATCCACTCCGCCTTGGCGCGAGCCCTGTAGTACGGAGAATAAACCAGATTTATATCCCTTGAGCCGCACGCAACTTTCCATATTACTGTGTAAACTCGCGACCACTTTCCAGAGTTGGGAATGTATTCCCATTGTGTATAGTTTGAACAGGAGCCCATCATGCCATGTACGGTCGAATGCCTTCTGGACGTCAAGGAAACAGACATATAACAGGCTATGTTGTTCCGCAGCAACAGCAATACACTCTTGTAACAAATATGACCTCATATTAGAGCCTAATTGTTTTTGAAACCCGCCCTGAAGGCAGCACAATGGGTTTGTTAACGCCTGTTCACACTTGTGTAGAATAATGCGCTCATACAGTTTCAGTATACACGACGACAATGTAATGGCACGAAAGTTATCGGGGTCATCTTTTCTCTTATTACCTCCCTTGTGTAATGTTATTATGACCCCTTTCTTCATAGAGTCTGGGATGTACGCGTTGTTGAACATCAGTGAAAATAACTTGGCCAACACACTATGTAGTTTATCTCCACCAAACATAAGGTGTTCATAGTAAATTCCATCCAGTCCACACGACTTTCCTGTTTTGCAATGTTTTAATGCGGAAACAACAGTGTCACTGGTTATTAATTCCGTACACGAATCATTGTTCACTCCCGATCGTATGCTATTCACTATGTATGTTATTTTATCACAGAACTTGTCGTCATATTGTGGTCACTTCGAGTCACTATATAAATTGCCGAAATAACGCCCCCATTGATGCACGATATCTTCTGGGTCACGATATACAGTGCCGCCAAATTTAATCTCGCCGCCTGCAGTACTAGGACGATTATTACGCCGCGACTTAACCTGCTTCCAGAAGAACGCGTCATCAACGCCCACCGCCGCATCTACGTCGTCATTTAGTTTCTGTAAATATTGGGCTGACAAATTCCGATGATAGCTGCGAAATGCTGATTTTGCACTTTTGTAGGCTCGGAAAGACGCATTATCACTTGCCCTGGGCCTGCCGTCTGCTATCCAATCGGATCGTTTTATTTTCCTAAACAAATGTAGTGATTTAATAGCACAGTTCCAATACGGTTTAAGATAATGTCTGTATTTTGATTCCGGCAGCAGTTTCTCAGACAATATGTGTACACATTCTGTGATGTATTTGTACAAATAGTCCGTTTCAATTTGTGATGTATAGCATTCGAGCCACGAGAGGTCAGACAGCATTAGGTTCAAATAATAACTGTAGATTGATTTTACTTCCTGAGTAACGCGACTCCATTTGACCGGTTTATTTGTTTGAACAGATGTATGTATGTATGTTACTAGATCCAGTGTCACTTGGCACGAAAAAGTTGCATATCACAGGCCTATGCCTCGACACATTTAGTTCACTATCATCACAAATGTCACAAGAAATTATTGTATCTAAACTTTCCACTGGGAATAATATATGGTCAATATTAGATTAATAATTACCACAGTATGTCCCAAATGTAGAGTGAGCGCCCTTACATAGCTAGCGGCAGTGTCGTTACAGAACACATATTGTGGTCATTAATAAACGACTGTACATGTATGCCTCTGTAATCCATTTCCTTAGTGAAGTGATACACTTGCAGGTGCGCGTTTGTGTCTCCCATCACAACTACATACCCCTGTCAGCTATATCTACTAATAGTTTCATGTAAGGATTCATAAAAAGTTTTGAACGTATTCATTGGATGATTCGTACATGGGGCATATATCTGTAATAGAAACACAAACACGTTTCTGCTTACACGTACTTGTACGCCGCATATTCTATCGTGTACGATATCTAATGGTGTAACTTTATTACTTATATGTTTACTCCATAAGACGGCCACGCCCCCCTTTCCGACGCTCCTGCCACCAGCTGACATATCAGAATCGCATTTGCCATAGCTGTCATAGTTGTTGTGTATACTATTCAGGAAATGTAAGTCTTTTTCGAATAACCAATGTTCTGCAATGCCACATATGTCTATATGTGTATTACATAATAATTCACTTAGATAAGAAGCACTGGACAAGACACCAGTAACATTCCAGGTCATGATATTTAACTGCTCCATTGGCTGGCTACATGAGTATCGGAAAGGCCAGTGTCCCACCAACCTTCTTGGCGAGCGTATGGCGTGCTGCCGTCAAAACGCACGTCACGTGCGTTCTGACGGTAGCCACCATTACTGCTATCCTGCTTGTTATAGTGATCCTTCAGACGTCCAGACCGATCAACGCTGTCTAGAAATATAATTCGAGACATGCATGACCTACAAGTAACGTCCCTAGGCCAAAATTCAGGTGACGTCAGACGCTTGCAACGTTCATCTGCCTCTACGTCAAGTTTCACTATAACACGACCGCTGCGCTTCGCCTCAAATACCTTTACGTGTTTAACACGTACACCCCTACGTTTAACATATCCAGCAATTTTATCTTCTGTAATAGACGGTTTAAACCCTCCTACAAAATACCCGCTGGATCTATGTTGTACATGTTCGGTGAAATCACCGTCATCATCATCCACATTATTGAACATATCTGTACACGCTACATTGATATTATTAGAACGCCCGGGCTGGGCGCCTGTGACACTAGGTTTATTATTACCAGTATTTTTTTGAGCACCACCTGACATGAATACAGGAATGTTCTGGGCATGCAAATACACATCATCATTACCCATATCTCCATGAGCGTTACCAGATCGAACAGGGCTCTCAGCCAATGTATCTGTCTGAACATGGAATTCCAATATCGTCATAAATGTCTTTAAATGTAACTTTCTTATTGAGAGTTTGTGCAGAAGGAGCCAGTCTAGCAAATGTGTTTGTTGTTGAACATTTATATAGCACACCGTTATTATCGATCGAGACTACACGTGCACTATCTAACACTGGCTGCAAATAATCGTCTGGGGCTGGCACGCCATTGTCCGCCAATGTCGGTAGACTAACGTCGGAGGTTTGTGCAAAATATTATTGTTTTCATATATATTACCGATGTCTACTGCCATTAACGGCGACATGCCTGCCTCAGAAGATACACTACCGAACGGGTCATGCGTGCTAGAACTTGCATGGACAGTTTTGTGAGTAGTTGGCAGTGGTATGTCATTAATAACTGTTGATATGCCAATATCGACAAATAGAGTATCACGATCAGTACATGTCATATCTGCCCATGTCTTAATATCCGACATGGGCAGATATGACATATACTGATCGTGATACTGATCGTGATAGAATGGCACATGTGAACTGTAATTGTAATCATTTTACAGTACTTGTTAATATGCACGTGTACCAGTGATGAGACGTAACTAAACTATTTTAAACTACAACTCATTTACGGAAAATATCATATGGTTTTTAAATCATTTTCATGAAACATCGCGCATGCTCTTATTCTTATTGTGAAGTTTCTCACCCATTTATATTGTTCTTTAATATCTTTCACAAAAGATAATATGTACTTCATTTCTCTCATTACCATGATTAGATCAAGATGCTTAATACAACAAAAGATGAATATCACCATTTGCAATGCATGTCACCTTTGAACTATAGCAGACACACTGTCGTCTTTTTCCATGCTTACATCATGCTTATGTTCTCACAGACCGCATGTTGCGGTCTGAGATCTTGAAAAAATAAAGATATGTTCTGTTCTTCTTAGGTACAAATTACATAGCGGGTTTCATAAGCTGCGTCGTCTAATTGGTCTAATTAACCGTGGTGTGTTAGACAGTAAATGGTCTGACTATGTGATTAGCCAATTTACGCTCCAATTGCGCACTATACAGATACTCATTAGCCAAATAACGAGTCTTCACCATCCCGTTACAATATACACAACCTCCCGAGTTAATATAGCCTAGAAAATGAACGCTTCTGCACATCTATTGGCAATGCCAACTCGCGATCAAGCAATTTGATGGGCTGAGCCTGAGCTGTCGCCCAGCTCAGGCTCAGTAAGTAAAATTGCTTGATCGCGATTAGCCCATTAGCCCAATAACAAGTCTTCACCATCCCGTTGCAATATACACAACCGCCCGCGTTAATCTCGCCTAGAATATGACCGCTTCCGAACATCTATTGGCAATGCCAACTCTCGATCAAGCAGTTTGATTGGCTGAGCATGAGCTGTGACACAGCTCAGTCTCAGCCAATCAAGCTGCTATCATATTCAAGTATTTTGAAACATAGCAATTGACACATGTTGGTAAGATTAGCACAGGCGGAAGTGTAACATTAAACTGTATGAAAGGACTAGTAATACGACCGAATTACGTAATGCTGATATTTATAAGTTAAACCACGAGATCATACGACAGAATGTCAGTCAACTTATATGCAACTATGACTTGAGAAATGTGGCGATGGTTCGATAGGAGAATGAACTAGAGGTGTACCGCTTTGAGCTGGCGCGTTATTATTGTAAATATTATTGTAAACACGTGCTATTTTTAAATAGTTTAAGTCATATGTAGTCTAGTTGCCAAAATGTTGACCCTGCAATGTTAATTACTGTAAACTTTTTTCATGGAAATGTGTTCTATATGGTTATGTGAGCAAAATTAGCTTGGTTGCTACTTGTGCAATGTTGAGCAATTCTCAGAATTCAATATGTCTTTGATTCATTGCCAGTAGGCATATATATAATTGCATATTTAATTACCCCACCCACTTTATTTCAATTGAAATGCATATGTTACAATGTGTGTCTTTATACATATGTTGTAGCTCACTTAGCCGTGGATAATACACATCTGTGTACTTACGAAACGCATACTAACACTAGTTGATGTTTTTATATCAATATCACAATAAACAACTATTCAATGAATATAAATGTATACATACATACATTTACCCCACCCACACAGTTTACAGTCGTTTGAGCTCACATGTCTTCATTTCCACGTTAGATCGGCATGCTAATAATATACATGATTTATAATCATGAATTATATGTGTGTATATACGTTACTGATTGTCCGTATAAGCCACCATACACAAGTAATCACGATGAACGATTGGACGAAGACGACAACAACAACAACAACATCAACAAGTACTTACCCCGGTTTCTGTGGGTCAGGTGGCGTATTTATTACAGAGAAATAAGACATCATGGTGAGATTTGTTATTATTAATCACATTGGTCTGCTCAGGTTGCGTTTTTCTTTGTAGATATATCAAAATAGCAACATTGCAGACGATATATTTATGTGTCATGTGTTTCCGTGGTTATTAATAATAACTCTGAAAAATACATTAATTTCATTTAAAATGTGCCTAAACAAAAACAAAGGTTTTAAATTTGATAATGCAATATATTGGCGTTATGCAGCTGAAGATACCCTCGACTCAAAAAACACGAGACATCCTCTAAACATCACACCCACCAGGCTATACACCTCGAACACTACACAGGACCATACAAGCTGAAGCCACCCGTACTTCTCCCGAAAGAGCTGTCTGCTGAAGAGATGCAGCTTCAGTCCTCTGCCGTCAGGTTCAGTCAGGATCGAGACGCGGCGTGGCTGTCGCAAGTCCACGAGAATGAAAAGCCAATAAGAGTGCTCAGCAGGACAGAATAGTGGACCACCCTACCCAGAAGCCCAAGTCACTGGTAGTTTTCGGACGAATTATAGACTCACCACCCGCTCATTCTGATACCGTTCTGACTACGCTTATGTATCTCGAAAAGACACAAAATACATTCGGGATGCAGTACGTCCACCTCTCAGTCGACCTCTAACTGTACCAGACTGCATGCCTAATCCAGTGGAACAACCCTCAGCGCTGGAACAGACTCAAACTTAACCCTGTCATGATGCACACTCTCATAAGTTTCATGGGTTGTATAGGGACACTGATGAAGGCAACTGGCGTGGAAGTTCTCACCAGTGCAGCGTTTGGTGGTATCACCAGCATCGTCAATGGAAAGGAAAAGGCCTGGACCAATGCTCTACGAGCATACCGTCTCATCATCGCAGTGTTGTTGCAGAGCTTCTACTCAAAAGGCGCCAAAACATACCAAGAGCTGAGCAACTACATTGATGCATGTAGAAAAGATCAGAAACCTACGCTGCTGGCGCTGATGTTCCTGTGCGGAGAGCTTAATGGTGACTTTCTTCTCCGGCAGCACTGTCTCAATGCGATGCTACCGTATTTATTCGCCACATGTCACCACAATTATGCCCGCTACATGACCTGGTATGTATGACATATGGAGCACCTTCCCAAGCATGCCAAACAGGACCTACTAGCAGGTGCCCATGTCTGTCGACACTCGGACGGCGGAACCGCGGTGCCAGCCGATCAGTTTGGTGAACAGACATACATCAAGCGAGGGAAGGGTGCTGGAGGCATGAAGGGCATTTCGACGAGCGCCGAGCAAGTTGCCGTGTGGGTCAACAGTTTCAGTGTATGCACCCATCTCGACATCGCCATTGAAGATATGTACAGCGAAACTGGAGAGGAAGAGAAGCCACATGGTGGAGCGGACGAAGAGAAGAACAAACACAAGAAGGAATGAGAGGGAAGAAGGTGACTGGACGAGACCGATCGGAGGAACATCGAGTCAGAGCTGGAGAAATATACTCATCCCCTCAAGGAGAAGCATCCAGCTGTATATAATATCTGCAACGGCCAAGTGGCGCCCCATACAGTGAATGTTCAGGATGCACTGGCTATCGGAAGTGAGCAGAGCGAACAGTTCTCAGCATCGCAAAGCAATGTCTTCCACACAACCATAAAGAGAAAGGTCAAAACCATGGAGGTGCTCAAGAAGGCAGTCACCGTCAAGGGAAAGGCCATATACGACATTGAGACACTTTTCAGTCGGCTGTTGGTTGTGGGAGAGCAGCGCAGCATGGAGTTAGCAGATGTTTTACAGTTCGAGCTGAGTCCAGTCCCTGCCGCCCTGATCGATGAGTACGGCTGCCTTAGGAAGGGTGTCAATGCCGTGCTCCTCAAGGGTATGAGTGTCACTGTCACAAATCCACCTGATCCAGACGTGATACTAGTTGACGCCGGACAATTGCTGTACCACGTCGTCTTGCCAGTCGCCGGCACCGCAAGATATTTGGCTGCCAGCATCGGAGCTCGAATGGCCCACTAACTACCCTCCTGATAGGTTTGATAGGTAAGAAGCTCCTAGCACAAAGGACCATGAGCGGACAAGAAGATGAAGAGCTAAGGAAGTCCGGCTGACCCCGAACACCCCTCTTCCATGTCAAGAAGCTATTCTTATACAATATATTATGTGGCTATACGTTTCCACAAAACATCCAGCTTGTCAACAAGTTAGAATATGACGTCACTCATGCGGAGGCGGACATTACCCTTTGCAGATACATGCTGACCGTGGCGGCAGATGGCTCCCAGACCATCCGCATCCTCAGTGACGACACTGACGTTTTTGTTCTCCTAGTGTACTGGATATCGAGGGAGCGGATCGTTTCCAGGGTTCAACTTGAAAAGTGGAATGGTGATTTCCTGGACGTCAACAAAACTGTTGAGCGGTTGGGCCCCAGAAAATACAGCCAGCTTCTCGGTGTCCACGCGTTGTCGGGCTGCGATACGGTGTCATATCCCTTTGGAAAAGGAAAGCAGTCAGCGCTCAAGCTCCTAGAGCTAGAAATACCCGGCCTCGATAAAGTACTTGGTCAACCTGACGCAACCCATGCTAAACTGAAGGCGACAGCAGACAGCTTCTTCCTACACCTCTACGGACAAAAGAGTTGTACGTCAATGAATGAAGCACGTGCCCGCTTCTATCGTGCTCGTAAGAAGCCTCCGCCACTGAAAAAACTGCCACCGACTGATGCCAACCTGCAGCTGCATGTGCTTAGAGCTCCTCAAGCACTGCTGGATGTAGTGAGCTGCAGCTGCACTGCACAGGGAAAGACATGCAGCAGCGCACGCTGTAGTTGCAACAGTGCAGGAATTTCATGCACGGACTACTGCAAGTGTGAGGGGGGAGTCACCTGTTGTTGTCCGTTCACCAGCAAGCAGGTAAAAATTGAAGAGGACGAAGGGTGGCTTGTTGTAGACGACGATGATGAAGACCAGTAGGTGGTTGTAACTGTTTACCAGTAATACTGTGGTACTATAAACATCAGCTGTTTTGGTTCATGTACAACTGTTATTACATTTACAACTAAATTTAGTTTTCTAAACAGAGATGTGGGTGCCATTGTGTCATCCATAAGCCAGTTCTTGCATTTTGTTTGTTAATCCATGCACATGTATATGTCTAGTCACTGAACAGAGTTATGGGTGTCACTATGCCATCCATAGACCAGTTCTTGCTATACCGTTTGTTATTTCATGCCAATAGATATGTCTAGTCACTGAACAGAGCTATGAGTGGCACTATGGCATCCATAGGCCAGTTCTTGCTATACCGTTTGTTAATTGATGCCAATATATATGTCTAGTCACTGAACAGAGATATGAGTGTCACTATGCCATCCATAGACCAGTTCTTGCTATACCGTTCGTTATTTCATGCCAATATATATGAATGCCACTATGTCATCCATAGATCAGTTCTTGCTTTATTATTTGTTAATACATGCACAGTTCAATATCTAGTCACTGAACAGAGCAGAGCTATGAGTATCACTATGTCATTTTATTGTTTTCATTCTAAAATGATTGACCTATTTGTGTCATGCTGTATATGTATCGCACCAGTAGGCCTGTCATTTATACCATATTTATTTTCAATGTTAGGCAAGCCTATAAATGTAAAGCTTATCTTTATTTATACGTATCTGTGTTATGGGCAGGAAGCCTAAAGATATTAAACTTTGTAATATTATATATTGTGTTTCATATTGTGGTTCCGTCTTCCATTCTTGGGAATAATGACAATATTTTTACCTCTGACCTCTGATTTTACATTGACACTGTCCCTATATCGGAAAGTTAACACCAAAAATTGACTGCCCACCCTCTACAACCCCTAAAAGGAGGTATTACACGACTGGATAGGCCATCAAGATCAAAAGTTGAAAATTTGTCAAAATCCAAGATGGCGGCGGCGGCCATCTTGAATTCTGATAATTGCTCAACATTACACAAGTAGCAACCAAGCTGAATTTTCTCCCCTAACCACATAGAACACATTTACATGAAAAAAGTTTGCAGTAATTACCATTGCAGGGTCTCGTATAGTTCATATAGGGCCGGCAACTCGACTAATGTTGCAGACATGGTATTTGTATACTAGCGCAAACGCCATAATAAACAGGGAAATACCTACAGGAATTCCATGTTTGTTTATACACCAATGTTTATATAAACAAAGCATGTAAACAACGCCATGTCAGGCTGGTATACTTATAGTTATGTTTACTTAACCGCCTCATCGCCTCCTTCATTTAATGCACATAATTTGACTTTATCCCGTCAACACAGTGCGTATGTGCTATGAAACACGGTGCCGTGATATTTTTGATATCCAGTCAATACCATTTTTGCATTTTACAGCCATTTGTAGGTGTTGACGGGATAAATAGAATAGTAGCTTAGTGCCGTGAATGGGGAAAAATATCTGGCGCGGCACGGAAACGGGATGTGCTCGGCAGAGCCTCGCCCAACCCGTTTCCTGAGCCTTGCCAGATATTTTTTTCCCATTCACGGCACTAACCTACTATTCTCTATCTATTTTCCTTATTTCTGAATCAAAGTATATATTGTTACCACTCATTTGAACCGTCTCGGCGAGACGGTTCAAATGAGTGGTCACAACCTATACTTCTGATGAGAAATAAAGAAATTTTTCAGCCTTGCCGGATATTTTTTCCCATTCTCGGCACTAACCTACTATTCTCTATGTATCGCACATAATAGTAAATTCGGAAACAAACGGGCCAACGGCCATTGGCCTGATAATTCTTTTGGGCTCGAATACCTGGGTTTATAAGGTATTCGCCAATTCTGACCCTTAAAGATAAGCTAAATAAATAGAAATGGTGCGTATGGCGGTTATGAAGAGCCTATAACTCGATCTGTTAGCATACTCATCAGACCGACTTGTATATGTAACTATATATGACTGGAGAAATTGGGCTATATCTCATATTTCTTTATTTCAAAATGCTTGAATATTCTGCGATATCAAACAGCTTCATTTGCTAAGCCTGAGCTGTGCTATAGCTCATGCTCAGAAAATCAAACTGCTTGATTGCGAGAATTCTCAACAGATGTTCAGAAATGTTGATACTATGGGCTAGGTTAACGCAGCCGGTTGTGTTCAGTCACGGTTCCTCGTTGTCCAAGTGTTACAGGGCGAGAAAATATGTAGCGGCCCGGGGCTCTAACCCAGGACTTCTGGTTGACCGTACCATCGTTCTAACCGACTGAGCTAGCCGGGCACGAATACACACCTTCTCCCCATAGTGAGTTACGTACCGTGACATATATATATGCGACTGTTTTCGACATATTATAAAGAGCTATACACACCTTTACGCGAGGCACACTTCGACACTAAATATAAATACTTTATTAAACGTGAAGTTGAGAAATTAAAGCAAACAAATTCACAATTACGAAATGTACGGCATGGTATATTATGAACATATAACATTTGGTGGACCTGCACTATGCCACGTTCTTACAGATCTGGGTCCCGTTTCACTAACAAATCTTAGTTTGTTCATAAGAGCGAACTTAAGTTATAACTTATGACAAAAGTTATGACCGACTTAAGTCATTGCTTATTTGGTTTCAGGGCAGGGCAGGGCAGGGCAGGGGGCAGGGCACGGCAGGCAGGGCAGGGGGGCGGGGCAGGGCGGGGTGGGGCAGGCAGGGCGGGGCAGGGCGGGGCACGGCGGGGCGGGGCGGGGCGGGCGGGGCGGGGCGGGGCGGGGCGGGGCGGGCGGGGACAGGGCAGGGCATCTACACTGTCTGACCGACCGACCGACCGACCGACTGACCGACTGACCTTACATATAGGTATTATAATTCCTCACTTACAATTACATAGTATTACCTCAGATGATATAATTGTTAAACAGGGGCCCGTTTCACTAAGCAAGTACTTTTGTCATAAGTTATAACTTAAGTCCGGAGTACTTGCTTAGTCCGTTTCAAAAAACATCATAGCAAGAACGACAATCGAAATTTACGATGGAAAACTAAGACAGGTAGCTAGCAGTCTTAAGTTATAACTTAAATATTTAAGACGGAACTTATGAAATAAACAAAGATGGATGCCCCCATGTGAGCCGAGGTGGAGAAAACAATTCACTGACAGCAGGTAAATGTTCACTTCATACGTACTATTTTAGCAATTATCTGCTATATTAACCATATATCCTTGCATATAGATGGCCTAAACACACACATAGAACTGTATATTAAACATATAGCGTTTAAGGGTCATTTCACTCGCCGCCTGTAAAAGCATAAACATTGGAATCACACATTGAGTTACAATGTCTTTGACGACTGGATCATGCAGTCTTCTCACCAACTTGTCAACACCCGTTGACCATTTCGTTTTTCTGACAGGAAAGGAAACATGACAGCGGGGTCAAAAAGCATCACGTCACAACAGACGAAGAGCCGCATCACACTTCATTTACATGTGTCCTGCAACACAAAATAATCCATTCCAAACTGCAGATCTTGGCTGTGTACTAGAGCCCCTGTGTAAGCACTGTCTCCACATGCATTAATAAACCACATCAATGCACCCGAACCTGCCTCAAAGCACCTGCAACACAAAAATATGCATTTTTCTCCGGACTATTGTTTTAGGGTACCGACCCGGAAGCAGTCTATCTGTGTATTGAGGTCAGATGGCCACACATGTGCTAGTTAGGTGGCAGTCCTCACACATTTTAGGCAATTTATGGAGTTTTCGGGCCAGCGACACCAGCCGAAACAAATTTCAGAACATTTTAACTTCAAATAATCGCATAATCTGTTTGATGCATGCACTGACACAAGAGCTATAATAACAACAAACGCAAACTCAGACATAATGCACAGGCTGTCAGCACTCTGTTATGTTTACACAAAATGTGCCCAAATCTGCATTTATTTGGCTGCGGCCACACATTTCACAACATTGATTTCAAATATCACATGAGGACACTGCACTAATACTTGCTAATTGTACCAATTCTGCAATCAAACCTTGTCACACTGATCATAATCTGTACTGTTACCGACCGTTTTGTTTTCGAGCAGCAGACCTGCCTTTCTGACAGATAAAATGGCTGCCAATATTTCGGACGAAAATTCCGAGCAGCAGTTTCGCACTCTTCTGCAACTGAAATCATGCCAGCATGACACAGATGCAAGCAAAATCACATATTTTTGCAAAAAAAGTGTTTTATGCAGTGGAAAACATCATATGATGTTGGCTAATTAATTGTAGAACATTTTCATAAGCCACAGACATGTGTTTTTTATATAATTACTAGAAGGCCCATAGGAAAAATTCGAAACTAACCAACTCGCCCGAGGACTGCCACCTTAAGAACTTTTTTTTCCAAAATTGTACCCGCTCACGTCACTGCCACATGGAAAGACATCAATTTCAAGCAAAACCATGCAAATTATTGTAGCCCAAGTGACTTGTTAAGCCTGCAGTCATAATTTTTGCTCAAAACCCTATTGCTGACAAATTCAGCATTTAAAGCGCCGCCTTTCCAGCACTGCCCACATGTGCTGAAAATGGAATTACAGAACACAGAGATGACTTTCACACTGTCCATTTCTTCCACTGGTTGAGGAATAGATGCAAGAACACCAAAACATGCAACTATGTCACTTTGAGGAAGATTCATGTCACTTTCACATGTGGCAAGTTCACCGTACGAGCAAAACACTGATCAACAGGATCTGCAGCCTTAAAATTGCTCATCTGTTCCCTTGTACATGCTCACAAAGTCTGTTGGAAGCTTACTTGTGAACTGCCATGTCACATTGATGAACTGGAATCACTATCAGATGATTTAACGGCTCCTCCATCTGGTATTAAATATCTAGACCAGTGCGCCATTCACGTTGCAGTGGCTCTCAGATTAAGGGAAGTACGGTAACTGGCATACAAAATAAATGTACCCCTGCCATACAAACAGCTCTTTGCACCTGTAAGTCAGAATTGGCTACAAGTGATTTCTGTGACGGAAATTAAGCCATTGATTAAGTATTCGTGTAATTACCCGTCATTTGAACCGTCTCAGTGAGACGGTTCAAATGGTGGGCTAAAACATGAAGTTCCTGTACGGAACGAAACGCAATGTCTAAGTTTGGTCAATGTCTTAAACTGTCTGGCAGAGGTGGGCTAGAATGTTTAGGATGTAAAATAGTCCATTTGATTATAGATAAGTTGTTATAAATACAATTATGGCAGATGACAAGGTGGTTTCATAGTGCACACACCTCAACAGCGAGTTCCAATTCTATTGCTGTCCCGTCCACTAGCGGTGAAACACCCGGTGATGTTCCCAATATGGCAGTGACAACTAAGCTGAGCTGGCAAGAACTGCTGGATCATGAACACGCGTAAGTGCGGCAACTCAAAGTATCGAAGGCAATTCCGTACAGGTTGCGGCCGTCTGAAACAGACAGAAACGAGACATAATTGAAGAGAAATGAGCAGAATGAAAGAGATGAAAGCAGTGAATATGCATATGAATAGGATCATTGTAGCTGAACTGAGGGTTTGCAATGTGTATACATACAGTCCATTCTGCCATACAATAATGAGGGAATAGATGAGATAAAAATGGACAAATTTAATTAAAGAACAGTCAAAATATAACAATATCAGCCGGTATATGCAAGTAGTGGTGACTAGTTATTTTACGACACATGTGCAATACTCACATAAGCTTTCGCATGTTCATATGCAGTCTCATCTGGGTCTACACTGGTTGCAAACAACTAGTTGAAGCTATTTGCATCTACTAGTCCATAATGTAGTAACTAAAAGTGCGAAATCAATACAGAAATCTGAATGAACAAATTTGAGTTGCCATTTCACTATGTGTAAACATAATTCTGTGGTAACCCCTATGACTGCAGCAATCGCAGTATAGAATAAAGATCCATCTACTCTCAATGGTATCGGCTTATTTGTATGATGTATGGACAGGATGTGCACAGTTTGTTGGGACATACGCGGAAACAATGCATACGTGGAGGCAATGTCGTACCTGGGTTGAATAGATAACAACGATGGACTATAGACCAACAGCCGCATCTTAGTTTGCCTTGACAGGCAGTTGCCGTGACAATATAACCATCTTTATTCTTACATCCACATCAGCTATTACACTGCCCAGAGATTCCAATGTTCTTGGAAAGCTTAAATTAATGTTTGTATGTACCAGCGGCCGATAATTTAGACTGGTAAAATGATACCGCCGTGTTTGTGCGTATCAGAGGTTCTCGGAGGGTGCTTGAACGTTCAATAACGGTAACTTACCTTCCGTAAACCAATATAAACTGGTAAAATATGCAGAATACAAGCTCAAGAGGAACGTTATCATGATAAAATGACTTAAACCGTGCCAACTTGCACACCTGAGTGAATAATGAATGACCACGGTGACAATTCAGATTTCATCTATTTTCACAATTTTGCTTCTAAAAGATTACCTCCATTGGTAAACATACAATTTATGTGAAGACAGCAAAACAAACTGGATAGAAATTGAAATAGCATTGATCGCAACACGACACACTCACAACCGACACAGAAAATAATTCAAATGTGGACATTTTCTGAATCACTATTTTCTGCTTAAGGTGGCAGTCCTCACACATTTTAGGCAATTTATGGAGTTTTCGGGCCCGCGACACCAGCCGTAACAAATTTCAGAATATTTTAACTCCAAATAATCACATAATCTGTTTGATGCATGCACTGGCTACCTGATAGGTACAAGAGCTATATTAACAACAAACTCAAACTCAGACATAATGCACAGGCTGTCAGCACTCTGCTATGTTTACACAAAATGTGCCCAAATCTGCATTTATTTGGCCGCGGCCACACATTTCACAACATGGATTTCAAATATCACATGCGGACACTGCACTAATACTTGCTAATTGTACCAATTCTGCAATCACACCTTGTCACACTGTTCATAGTCTGTACTGGTACCGACCGTTTTGTTTTCGAGCAGCAGAACAGTAAAATGACCGACAGCGATAAAGTTGATAATGCATGCAAGAAGGCGAAATCCTCCTTATTCGCTCTTCTTTCACTAAATATAAACCATACATATATTAACCCGATTCACTCAGCGTCAAACTTATCAACAAGATATGCTTACCAAGATTATTATTCGGTGCAGAACTCTGGTCAAATCTTAAAAACTTGACATTGATCAATTAGAATTATTTAATAAAATGTGTACCAACAAGATCCAAAACTTCCATGTTATAACTAAAACAGATATGTGCATTAGCATGCTTGGCTGGAAAACAGTCCATTCACAAATCGATCTGAACAAGTTGTTATTTCTAAGCAGACTGTGTAATATACCGTGTCACCTATTAACCAGAAATATATTTAACATCCGATTGTCCGTATACACTTGCCAAATAGACGATAATCAAAGCGGATTTATTCCCGATATTATACGTGTTTTAGATAAATATGGTCTAACACATTTCTTACAGTGGTGTGTGCATACCAAAAGAATAAACAACTATGCACAACATTTGTAAAACGTGGATCACATATGCCCTTTTTCATTTATTTGTAAAGAAATGGCCAAGTCTTTCAAGGACCTTGTAAAGGTCAACAACTGTCAAGGTCACATAAGTTTGTCACATACCACATGTGGGCAGGATGATACGCAGCTCAGCAGCGGACGTAGAATTATTTTGTTTATTAATTCGTTCCCACGAAATAACAATAACAGTAGAACCTCTATAAACCGGACAGTCATGTAATCTATGTCTGCTTATTTGTAATTGTATGTGTTTATTATAGGAATGAACGGCCTTTTTGTGGAATTTATCGGGGTATAAACTTGGAAAAGTCGCGAGAATACTGGACGAAGCGATAAAAAATTACAATTTTCGAAAAAAAAAAAAAAAAAAAAAAAAGAAAAGATTTCTTCTGTCAATCAGGCATATGGGCACCGCAAACAGGTATATATGGTTTGTGATCATGAACAGACGTTATCAACGGTGAGAGATGATAATAATTCCAGCACAAAAATATTTACACAATTCCCTAACATTTGATTGGCCCGAAGCAAGTCTCTGTCCAAAATTTATATCCCAGTAAACACCCACGCCGAACTACTTTCCGTAACCGTGAGGCGCAGTTAAAATAACTCTTTAAGAAAACGGAAAATAAACACATTTTCTTGATGAATTTATTTCAAATGCTGGAATTATAAGGAATGAATGGCCTTTTTGTGGAATGTATCGGGGATATAAACTTGGAAAAGTCGCGGGAATACTGGACGAGGCCTTCCGGCCTTCGTCCAGTATTCCCGCGACTTTTCCAAGTTTATACCCCGATAAATTCCACAAAAAGGCCATTCATTCCTATAGTAGACTTAACTTTAAACGAATTATTTTACCAGCAAACGTTGTCCTATTAATTTTGATCTAAAAGTCCCAGGGCAAGTAGACAATGTTTGCACAAAAATGTTATTAACATTGACTAGTAAGTGCCTCGACCACACACACGAAATGAAAAATGAATAAGGAAGGTAAATCGACAACAAAGATCCCGGAATAAGAAACGGAAAAGTACAATGAATTTTAAACTGAAATCAAATGAGCAACCATGATGGAACGTGACTATCTATGACTGACGAAACACACTAA
>CM055275.1:85283575-85343245 GCA_029237695.1 Conchocele bisecta | reverse complement strand
CGAAACACACTAAGAATAGCACACGACTATCTACATTGTTGTGGTAAATTCTTATCGTGACTAATACTAATACCCCTAAAAAATGCATGTAGGTATTCCCCCGTATTGTACACATGTGTGGTTGTGACTATGACTCACACAGTTCACAACTAACTTAGTCGGGTCTGTAACCAATCATAATTGAATACAGTAAAACCTCTCTAAACGGGACACCAAGAAAACACCCATGATCTTATCTCTGATGAAGTTGTTTATCATTGGTGTTAACGTCTGTTCGTAATTAGATAGCACAGTACTATGGCTTATAATGATCAAATGTGATGATTTAGAGTAAAACCTCTCTAGGCCGGACACCCTGGGGACCTCCCAGGGTGTCCGGTTTAGACAGGTTTCACTGTACATTATAGGAAATATAGAGAATACCAGGCTAGTGTATTTTTATATCAAGTTTATCAGGCAAGGCTAGGAAACGCGTAGGAATTCCGAGGCTTGCCAAGGAATTCCTACCGTTTCCAAGCCGAGCCTGATAAACTTGATATCAAAATACACTAGCCTGGTATTCTATTTATCAGGTAACGTTTTATGCTCGAAAATGACATTAGATGACGTCGTATTATATGGACAGAACGCGGACTTGTTTACGTTGCGTCATTACACTGACGTCATTCGGCAACGTCACGTGACGTCATCCGACCAATGGAACGTCAGTTTTCACTTTGTTGTAACCCGGATGTTGATATCAGGTCAATGCCTGATACAACAATATGTTATCAGTCAGTACGTATTCGGTCAATACAGGGCAGGTTACCTGATAAATATGACACAATGGTACATGCTATTGTTTGTTGTAATCAGCGGCAGGGGAACACGTTGAAAATAATGTTACATACACAAAGTTGCCTGGTGTTCCTACAATGTGGCTGAGCCTGCAGAAATGGGGCTTATGAGATTTGTGACCAGTGTAGCTCCTGTTCAAAAGGCACACTCGTATAGCCTGACGTGATATATTTGTCTAATGAGTTCGGGGAATATGGGAGTGCACCCCTGCAGACCTTATTTCCAGCAAAAACCGGGACATTGGCAGATGCTTTTATTCAATTTTCCGGGATATCTGCGCTTAATCGCGTCAAAATCGCGAATGTGAAAAGATAAAACAGTAGGGTCTCAATTGGAGGATTTTTCCGACATGATTCAGTGCACCCAATCCCAATAGCAGGTGCCTGTGACAAACTCTACCCACCGTGTTTTAACAAATAGAGGATATTCATATTTTTGCAACGAATATGACATATATGTTCATCGAGTGGTGTGGAATGTCCATATTTCACGAGTGCCAAAGAAAAAACGAGGCATATTTAAATTATAAGCCATTTACACGAGCGTTAAAGTTTCGAACGCACCAAGTCTGTGACCTTGACCCTGGGCTTAGCGGGGGCGGAACGAATGTGGATTTATCACAGGGCGGTAGAGGACCATTGGAGCAATGCGTGTGTGAAATGCGAAGCAGATCCGAGCAAGGAAATTATAAGCCATTTACCCGAGCGTTAAGATTTCGGGATGGACGTACGGACGTACGAACGTACGGACGGACGGACTGACGTACGGACGCCGGTAACATAATATGTTCCCCTCACCATTCGGTGGCGGGGGCATAAAGATATATCACATTGATGGTTTCGAACCCACAACCCTCAACGTTGATTAATTAAACAAAAACAAAATTGTTACCGCTACGCTATATGTATCAGATACGAACTGTATGTATTGGTCACAGGTTGATGTATGTGCACATATGTATAACACTGCTTGCATGTTCTAAAATTAGATAATGAAACAGGTGCATCGTTATCGATTAATATTGATTTGCTCATGCATGCATTTCCAATGAGCACTTGACATGTTTGAATCAGATGTTGGTGTGATACATATACGATGCGAGTGCCTGTGCTCACTATTTTCTTTTTCAGCAAATATGTAACAACAAAAGTGACAACTTGATTCAAAATATTGCTGAACGCTACTTGAATACATTTCGGGCCAACATTGGTGACATGCATGCTATATCGTCATGCTAATATCAGTTTTGCATTTCTAACACATCTACTTTACCTATTATAGTTCAGTATAGAATCTCCTGTGACCTTTGCCCTTGCCACTTTATCGGAATTTAACAGTAACTGCCTGTATGGTCAACACCAGACGGTGTGCCAGCCGCACAACTTTGATTTTGGACAGTAATATCAAATTAAATATGTGTCTGGTTGTCACGCCAGGGTGACACCGGGCTAGTCTACTGAAGGGACGGAACACCAAGCACGTTGTGGACAGAGACAACAAGGTATATTTTTACAAGGATGATGTATTTACATAAATGATAAGCACAAACAATATATGAATATGGCAGTACGGACAACGTCCCCTAGCAGCCACCGCCACAGGCCCTTGCACAACCAAGGCACATCCTCGATTCTGGAACAGGTAGGTAAAGTCAAAAGTAAACGTCATCATGATCTGGATCAATATCCAATGTTAGAGATCAGCTAAACAACTCCGGCTTCCGCCATGATGGGAGTGACGTTATACTAACGTCGTAAAGTTACTGGCACTTATGAGGTACAGAGCCTACTTGGGCGGATGGGGTCCAGAACAACTCGGTGAACGTCCATATCGATTCATCACGTCCTCGGACGGAATGACGTCACCGGAATACGCCCTTGGTCCACGCGGAGCAGAGTCCCCGCTATTACACGGTGTCGTGTCGTGGACTCCAGAATAAATAAATAAATCTGTGTTGCGTACTGAATTTACGCAGACACAAAGTAGTGACGTGCCGTCGCTCGTTGCTGACTGGATGGCTGCCTGGCTGGTGTACTGGCTGGGACTACAAAACACCAACGGTGTTGTTACCAGAATGTCACGTGTTATAGTCTCAATAATAGTCACAGTAGTGCACATGAACTCAATATACTGATTGCATGGCAATACTAAACAACATCATATATTACAATGATGAAACATGATAAATTGCAATGTACACAAATATATTTTCACTAATTGGAAGAAGGGGGCTGATGGAATTCATAAGTCGGAAAATGCCATATAACACATTAATGAACAGCCACCATATCTAGTGTACCCAACGATGTATCTCTTCACAGCCGTACATGTGAATACAGACGTCATTCACAGTTATTTACCATTAGTAAACAAACATTTGATTGCGACAGGCCTTACTTTGGCCAGACTGCCCGTGGCCAACTGCGCTAACTTAATAAAGAGCAACGGTGCCAAGTATTCTCCTGTACAGACTCACAGTATTACATTACATTACATTACTAATAATAAACACTGTATACTCTAATCAAACTGTAGGATTCCACAGGCTGACCCAAAGCATCAGTGATTGAAACAAAGAAGTTGGATGGCAACTTTTATCTGTTCGTCGTAGTATTCAAAAGCTTTCGATCATGTACAAAGCAACCAACAATCAAGTACCTAGTTATATCTCCAACCTGATTCCTCCCACTGTTAATAACGTATCTCGTTACAACCTTAGAAACCAATTTGATATAAATGTCCCGACTACTCGACTGGAAGTATACAAACAATCATTTATACCATCTGTGGTACAACTTTGGAATGAAACTGATCCTTCAATGAGAAATGTAGATAGTCTTAGACACTTTAAAACAGCATGCGCCAAACAATTATACACTCAATATGAAATACCACCATATTACTTAGTGGGAGACAGGTTTTCGTCAGTTATGCATGCAAGACTTCGTAATAAATGTAGCAGTCTCAAACTCGAACATTACTTCTTTGAATGCAACAAATATCATGCACAGCATCTCATTCTACGCCAGTCACTGCAACGATTTCATAACCTGAACGCGCACATGCTTTTGAACGGCATACCTGAACAAAACAATGAAAACAATATTATTATCTTCAATTCTGTACAAAATTATATTAAAACTACAAAACGATTTGAGTAACTTCGTTGATAGATGTATGTAACGTAATCCAATATCCGATGTATTCCATTCGATTTGCCAATATCATCCACAACCACAGGTTATTAATGATCACTGAAATGTATTGCAACTAGTACTAATACATTGATGGATTTGCTCATGTAGTATATGTACTTGGCGACAAAAACAACTTTTATTCTTTCTCCAAATCTCATATCTCACTATCCACCTCTTCTCTACCTTTCTGTCAGTTTTCTTTCCATACATTATGTAAACATATATTTATCGCTTGATTATTGGTTTGTATCCGTGTTTATATGCCTGTATACATGTATTCATGTATCGCCATTGCTGTTGAATTATTGTACTTTGTAACACTTAGGTGAGGGCTGTAACTAATGTTGAGAGAACTTGTAGCCCGAGCCTATTGTATTTATATGCAATAAACTATGTTTAAACTAAACAAATTATACTTCACATCATGTCCTTATTGCAGCTTACTGACGCATAAATCAGTGCATTTAGAGCAGAACTGTCTGATCTGGTCTATCCTGGTCGCAATAGCATTTACAATATTTACAACACACTGCGAACGTAATATGACTTAATAAAATGTATGTACAGACGACTGGGTTAGGAGTTTACATGTGTTCCCCCATAGAGTAATGAAAGTCGTCCAGAAAATTCACGTTACAATTGTGACATGTTAACATTGGCAATATTCTCATGTATTGTACAGGGCGCAGACTGATATTGGATTGAATCGTAATATGAAATGCATAGCTAATGTCAGTGAACATTTCAATCAAGTTCGCCCTTCGTTTACAAATACAATAAATTGCTAATGCAATTAGTCAGAGTGACATGCAACAAAACACATGAGAATAATATATCATTACAATACTCACGGAATGCTCCCACATGCCAGTCCTGTAATCGTTATCATTTACACGTAAACACGACGAATTAATGAATCAATAATATTTGATTAAGGGAGATAATCTACATCAGCGGATACATGCCATACGGCTTTTATTGACCAAGCGTTTGGTCGAAACGGGGCCAAATAACTCAGTTAAATTAAATAGTGCAGTATTATCGAGGATACGATAACACTGCGTAGAATTGCCGGTCTTGGCAAGATTCAGACTTAAATGGCAGCATTAGAAAGTAACAACAACATATGTATATACCAATTCCCAGTGAAGACTTGCGCCCCAATGTCACAAGAATGTAATTGAGTGTCCGACTGATAGTATATGGTGCTACAACGAATATATACCCCACCCTAGTGCATGACTATCCTCATATAGTCTGTTTATCAATGTAAAACTTATGTGCCAACATTTGGCTTACAATTTTGCGTAAGTGGACGAATGTTCTGACAGTCAGTCTAGCTCATGAGATATCTGGTGAATTAGTCTGAAATACTTCAGTCATAAATAGGTATGATGTACTAGGTAATTCGGCTAGCATCCAAGTCTGCATATACAGTGTAGATCACCCTGATATGACCAGTTTTAAATCCAATACTGGTGGTCCGTGCGCGGTTTCGGATAAAGCGCTATTCTCTCCAGCGGTGTATTCCACTGGCGATATTTCACACACCATACCTATTCGATAGTCCTGTACTAGAATATTCGATTATTGCTCTAGACTATGTGACCCGTGTTACAATTAATGGATGATAAAGAAAATAGTCGGCTACGATTCGTGACACTGGTATGCACATAGCAAAGGTTTAATGGACCAGCAAGAGAAATATGTCGCCTAGAAACTTGATACAGTGGCTGTGAAAATGCAGTATATACTAATTATAAACTGCATAAACTCGGGTTAGTATGCACATTCACACAACAGCATGGATGTGCAGTCTGATCTGGAATTCACGTTTGCTAACAGTTTTATTTCCCGTATCCTAACACATACCAAATTGGCTATTTCAACACTGGTCTCTCATTAGCTGTCATCATATACTATACAGTATATCTGCAGCAATGCAGTCTAACTGGGACGGGGTTTTCTGTGGAATGAAATGAAACAGTTACACATTTTTATAAAATATTGACTTATTACCAACACATATTCTGATATATTGGTTACTACATGTACTTACAAAATACATCGGAGATAGGCACCATGTTCAGGTGCCTGAAGTACAATATAGGTTTCACTATATGTAGGTCACATACTCTAAGTAACGGACACATGGACACGTTACGACATGCATATCCCCGGATCAGCTGGTGCCGTCTCGCAGCCTCATCAGGACCTACACTATTTAGTTCGGTGGTCATTCATGATGGCTCTAATTAATGATGTAAACTGCATCATGCTGTAGTCCTGTGCTATCTGATTGTGAGTTAAACTGATCAAACACTCAATAAGCCCCGTTTTGTCATTGTGTGACACATGGAAAGGTGTTTCATTCAATTTTACTTTCTTCTATTTCTATAATAGCATCAAAATACTTGTTGCTTTGAAACAGTTAGCAGCAAAATACTATATAATTGTTAACACTTTTAATAAATTCTCAATCATCTTCATGCACAAATAAAACATACAAATTCTATTGAGGGACTGTAGCCGATTTCATCAACATTGCAAAGTATACTTTACTAGCAAAGTATACTTTGAGGGAGTAATCATTTATTTTTCCTGAAATGCATTATTTCATATAGAATAACAAATGCATATATTTCATGATTAAAAGTATGCAGAATTATTATACTGAATTTATTACATTATCACAGCCAAATTGGCTGTGATAATGTAATAAATTCAGTATAATAAAAATTAAACAATTTATCATAAAATTGAAAATGTCTCCCTGAAAGTATACTTTGCTACTAAAGTATACTACACTGTCTCGTTTGTGTGTTTTATAGGTCCACAATATTGATACCACACCATACATACAAGGGGCCCGTTTCACTAACGAACTATAGTCTGTTTCACGAAATCTGCCCAAATTTTACGGCTATATAGACAATTCAGAAACAATATTATTTTCGATAATATTAAATTAAAGGACAATTTAAGAATGAGCCTTCTTCTTATTTCATGAAATTCGGTCAAATATTGATTTTATTACGAAAAATTGATTTGTCTATGGGAATTTAACATGGGGGAAAAAGTGGTAAGGAAGTGTGGAGGAGTCAAAAAACGAAAAAAATTGGAAATCGACTCCGAAACCTGACTAGATAGCTTGGATATGATCTAACTAAGAAAACAAAAGTTAAATTTTAAAAATCGGTCCAGTATTTCTAAAATTAAAAAAAAATTCCCCGTTTTAAATCCCCATAGACATCTTCACTCCGTGAAGATGTCTAGGGGGATTTAACATGGGGAAATTGTTTTTTCGAAATAAAATCAATATTTGACCAAATTTCACGAAATAAAAAGAAGGCTCATTCTTAATTTTGCCTTTAATTTAATATTATCAAAAGAAATCTTGTTTTTGAATTGTTTATATAGCCGTAAAATTTGGGCAGCTTTCGTGAAACAGACAGTAAGCAAGTACTTTTGTCATAAGTTATAACTTAGGTCCGGAGTACGTGCTTAGTCCGTTTCACAAAACATCATAGCAAGAACGACAATCGAAATTTACGATGGAAAACTAAGACAGGTAGCTAGCAGTCTTAAGTTATAACTTAAATATTTAAGTCGGAACTTATGAAATAAACAAAGATGGATGCCCCCATGTGAGCCGAGGTGGAGAAAACAATTCACTGACAGCAGGTAAATGTTCACTTCATACGTACTATTTTAGCAATTATCTACCATATAAACCATATATGCTTACATATAGATTATTTTAAAAAAATAATATTCAACAATAGGCTTGCAAATTTGTTATTTTAGATGTCAAAACACATAAAGGGAAAGTAAAGTCATCATACAAATATAAGCCCCGAGCGGGATTTGAACCCGCGCGGCACATACCAAAGCTGTAAACAACAACAAAGTTGTAACTTATGACGGACTTGTTAAGACCGTCTTAAGTTTGTGTTGTGAAACCAAATAAGCAATGACTAAGTCGGTGATAACTTTTGTCATAAATTATAACTTAAGTTCGAACTTATGAACAAACTAAGATTTGTTAGTGAAACGGGCCCCAGATATCTAGTTACTGGGTAGTACAGAAACACCTACACTGGCTATCCAGCAGCCGCCTCATTGTTCTACATTGGGAGCAGACGACAAACATGTGCTGCTGTTTATGTATTCTATTTATAAAGCCAGTGCATAACTGTATGGAAAGCCAAATATACATCAACTGAAATATATATTGCGAAATAGACGATTGGTGTTCAAGGAATTTGTAAATTTACATTAATACTATATAATACACTGTGAAACGCAAATGTGTGACAGGAGTAGGCGATCTGGCTGAAACCAAGGTCGTTATCATTACGAACGGATATTATTTTGACCGGGAAAAACGTGTGATAATACGGATTTAATATTAATCCCCAAAGAAAAGAAGCCACATTATACGGTAAAATGGACTTGCGGTACGTTGTATCATCCGTTGTATTTGCCACGTTGGTGGTTCTCATTGTCGTACTGGGACTGGTCTGGTCCATTCCCGATCTTCCCGCCTCCTTTGAACGATCCATATGTCTGCCAAAGATCCTGTCGGATGGATCAGAGGAGCTGCACTGTGGAGAGATGCCGGATGTTATACGTGTGTATCTGAAAACCGTAAGTAGTAACGAATAGTATCAATCAGGCTAGTGTGTTTTTAATATCGGACGCGGCTAGGATACGCGTAGGAATTCCGAGGCACGCCTCGGAATTCCTACCGTTTCCGAGCCGCGCCTGATACACTTAATATCAACAGTCGCGGGCACGGCATTGTCTATGTTTTTCGGCGGTTGGTTTGGAGTATGCGAAGGATACATTTAACGATGAGTTTTATTCTTAAACGGAATCCCGATCGGGATATCCCTGATTTGTGTTACCCTAATGTACATTTGTGGGCTTCTGGTTTGTGAGAGTTGATCCGGTTATACCCATTATAAAAGTAATAGTATTAGTACTAATCCTATTACTTTTGAGAAGAGGCTTTGTGACTCTGTTGTGGTGAGGACCTGTCACCAGGTCGGTAGCCTATTTCATCAACATTGCTAAGTATACTTTAGTAGCAAAGTATACTTTGAGAGAGAAATTTTCAATTCTATGTTAAATTTATTAATTTTTATTATACTGAATTTATTACATTATCACAGCCAATTTGGCTGTGATAATGTAATAAATTCAGTGTAATAATTCTGCATACTTTTAATCATGAAATATATGCATTTGTTAGTTCTATATGAAATAATGCATTTCAGGAAAAATAAATGATTACTCCCTCAAAGTATACTTTGCTAGTAAAGTATACTTTGCAATTTTGATGAAATAGGCTACTGGTTATTTTAATTTTAGTGCTGAATATATATTTTTTCTGTAAATAAAGTGCTGTGTACAGGCCGGTAAACACCATTATATCAAATCTGATCAGTTACCTGTGTTCTATTTTGTCTTACAGGCTACAGATACTGAGTATAACAAGGTAAACAAAAATGACCTAGAGAAGCGAAAACTGTTGTATAAAGGTATGTTTTGATGCATATGAGGGGTGTCCAAAAACACCGGGACAAGTCCTACCAAATCAAGTTTCGTTTGGGATAAATGTTTGAAATTATTAGTTAAATGATGAAATATATGATTTGTCCTGGTATTTCTGAACATTCTTCGTACGTAAACAAGTACATGTAAATGTCCACATGAAAAGCTGCATTTGTATATGGCTTAATGAGATTGTATTTACTTAAAGCCACTATACGGCTCAAGTTGCAGAATTTGGCCTCCTATTGGGTTTTCCCACACATAAATCCAACAGGTTTCTATTTACACACACTTTGAAACTGTTTGCATTCATTTTGGTACAAAAATGAGTTTGTAGTCGATGAAAATATCAATATTTGTTGATAAACAAACAGCAGGTGCGTGTTTCAAAGCCCAATCGATTTTTCTATAGAAGCTCGGGTCAACTCCTCAACTCCATATAGAAATGTAGCACTAAAAAAGCACGGAACACAGCTGGTAGAGGATATACAATTAACAAACACTACAATGTAATTCAAAAGACGAGTACAAAAAACATTCCTAATGAAATAAGCGATAATCTTACCGATATCACACATCGTCACGGCATTATATAGCGACCAAGCGACTGTTTTTTTATATCAAGTTTAACAGGCAAGGCTAGGAAACGCATAGAAATTCCGAGGCTCGCCGAGGAATTCCTACCGTTTCCGAGCCAAGCCTGCTAAACATCATATCCAAAGACACTAATATGGTATTATATTCATAAGGTACATGTAACTTTTTAAGCTCCAAAATGAGCAAATATGATGCGGTATTCGTTGAAAAGAACGCGAAATGGTTTACGTTGCATCATTGCACTGACGTCATTCAGTAGCGTCATGTGACGTCGTTCGACCAATGAAACGTCAGTTTTCAATTTGTCGTAACCCGGACATGCGTATCTAGTCAACGTAGGAAGTAGAATACGACAATTCAATGAAAACTCTCTAAACCGGACACCCTGTGTTAGTGCCGTGAATGGGACAAAAATATCCGGCAAGGCTCAAGAATTTCTTTATTTCTCATCAGAAGTATATGTTGTGACCACTCATTTGAACCGTCTCGCCGAGACGGTTCAAATGAGTGGTCACAACATATACTTTGGTTGAGAAATAAGAAAAATAGATAGAGAATAGTAGGTTAGTGCCGTGAATTTGAACAAATATCTGGCAAGGCTCAGGAAACGGGATGGGCGAGGCTCTGCCGAGCACATCCCGTTTCCGTGCCGCGCCAGATATTTTTTCCCATTCACGGCACTAACCTACTATTCTATTTATCCCGTCAACACCTACAAATGGCTGTAAAATGCAAAAATAGTATTGACTGGATATCAAAAATGTTTCACGTCACCGTGTTTCACGGCACATACGCACTGTGTTGACGGGATGAAATTAAAATACACAGACTGCCTGCATGTCCGGTTTAGAGAGGTCTACTGTCAATATGTATGCCAGATTATCATGTTTCTGAACATTTACAGCCAATGTCAAGCCGCAATTCAGCAAGTTGCTTGTCTCAGCTGTAACACAACTCAGGTTCTGCCACTCAAGCTGCTTGATTACAAGCACAGTATTAAAGTATTTTGAAATAAGGAAACTTGAAAATATTGGCAAATTTAGCGCAGGCGGTAGCGCATACAATAATAGTTGCGAACGGTAACTCTTGCAATCTACTCCCGTACCGTCCGTAGTCTGCGGGAGTAGATTGTAAGAGTTACCGTTCGCAACTAATACAATAATTAAGCTAAAAGTAGTAATGGGTTGTACTATGGCACGGTTTTTTAACATGTGTTTTTTACAATGACGGATTTTACCCTTAGCACCGGTTGGTTGTCTATGTAAAATACACAAGTTAAAAAACCGTACCATAGGTGCCACCTCTTATTACTCGCATTATCAGGGTTGCAAACTTCATGTATTACGCTATAGTGGCTAAAATCCGTGCCATAGTGCCACCCTGCACCATTTGTGTTGGAGATTCGTGATTTTTATCCGGGTGGAAACTTCTTGTATTACGTTATAGTGGCTAAAAACCGTGCCATATTGCCACCTCTTAAACCATTTTGATGGAGATTCATGAATTTTATCAGGGTGGAAACTTCATGTTTCATGTTATATTACCATCCTGGAGGTTCGTGAATTGATTGTCAATCAATTTAATGGGTGTATTGTTCCCCTATATAATTTTCACATATTTTGATATACGCCAATATTATCAAATACATATGAAAATGTCATTTTTCATCCATTTCAAATTGATGAAAATAAATATTGATTGTAAATAAACATTTATTTTCAATTTAATGGGTGTACTATCCCCCTATATATTTTTCACATATTTTTGATAACTCCAATATTATGAAATACATATGAAAATGTCCTATTTTCAATTTATGGTAAAATTGAGTACAAGATATGGAAAGTTTTAACAATATTTTATTGAACAACAACATATTTACGACATGTTTGTTTAACATTCAAGAGATATGATCTATTTCCATTGGTTAACTCTCTGGGGGTACATGAAGCTTGAGCAATGGAGGTCTTTGTCCAAACATTGTTTCAGTCTTTCCACTAATCCGTAAGTTCGGTTTACAGCTATTGAATAAGCAATTCACAATGTTGTCATTTTCAGCAACTTCATTTCTCCATTGTTTGGTGCCATTTATCGTAATACACGCATATTCCAATCGGGGTCTAACCGACCGATTCTCGTTGTTTGTCGGTTCGTTGGTCGTGTGGCCGACGTTTGTCCCAATTATACACAAAATTATTCGAGGTTTCTCTCGCTTCAAATTTTAAATTATAGTAAGGAATTAAATTCTTAGCCACGTACTCATGAAATAAATATATTAAAGTTAACATCCAAGATGTGTATCCATATAACAAGGTTGTACCGTAGTCACTTCAGGCGCGAGTCGTTCGATTTTCAGTATCAAACTCACGAGTCGCTCAAATTCATCAGAGGCTTCAATGTTTATTCAAGTGTGTTTATTCCTAGAATGATTCACTTAACACCATCAACCGATATACACACAAGTGCTGTTGCACATTATCCAACGATAGTGAACAATGATGTTCGGGGTCTAAACACCGTTCAACAGTCAATTCAAGTAGGTCCTAGTGACGAGGACAGTACGAACACATGTGGAATATGCGTGGACGCTGCTAAAAACACTGCTTTGGTTCCTTGTGGTCACGTTTATTGTGAAGAATGTTCACGACGCTTTCCTCGGTGCCCTATGTGTAGACACCACATAACCGATACGATACGTCTATTTTTGTTGATGTTCATCAACAAATTAAGATAATTTGTGTAAGCTTGAACTGAATTTTACTAAAAGAATCTGTTTTTTACGACAACTGTGTCAATCTATGATTTCACGAGGATTACGATGAATATGTAAATGGATATTGCCCATATTGAGCTTCAGTTTGTCGCTGTAATCAACACGGGGTATGAACGTAATCGTATTTACAGAATTTGATAACCAGATTATAATAAACAGTCCCGAGAAGTGTTCCCCAGACCACTAACAATGATTGGATACAATTATGAGTTGTGTCTACAAAACGATGTTTGTCTGGTGACGAAATCCAGAGAAACACCACGACGAAAAAAGATAATACATACCACATTCTACAGATGTATGGTTGAACAACTTCAATTATTAATTAAAAAAGAAGTAAAGGACAACTGTGAAGGATGTCAGATTGAGCATTCCTGTCATCTTGAGCATACCAATCAAGTACGTCATCAACTGTGTTTATTCACAGATCAAGATGAACAGATAGATCTCTTTATATCTATAGCTGTGAGGAAATTGGATCCCTATAAAATTATGTCAAAATGGTATCCAATTTTCGAAGATATGGCAATGGACCATCAAGAGAAATTGGAAGCGTATTTACAAAACAAAATTCGATTCAGACCCAGTGAATCATGGTTGGAAGATTTGGCTACACAGATTAAACAATCCTTGAAGTAGATTAATATTGAAGACTATAAAAGTAGGAACGCACTATAAGTGAATCACTCTAGGAATAGACAAACTTGAAGAAACAATGAATCCTCTGACAGATATATATATTGAATCACTTAGCATACAGGGAAGCATTAATACTTGCTTCCAAACTAAAAGTATCAAATGAACAATATCTTACACCATGGATCATCAAGGATGAATTAGAGAAAATAAAGATGTTTGAAGTGTTCAAAGAAGCGTTATTATTAACAACGAGGTTCTTCAAAGATTCAAGAATTAAAGTAGGACAATTAACATTTGAACAATGGAGAAATGAAGTTGCTGAAAATGACAACATTGTGAATTTCTTATTCAATCGCTTACGGATTAGTGGAAAGACTGAAACAATGTTTTGACAAAGACCTCCATTTCTCAAGCTTCATGGATCTACAGAATGTGAACCAATGGAAATATATCATATCTTTTGAATGTTAAACATACATGTTGTAAATATGTTGTTGTTCAATAAAATAATGTTAAAACTTTACATATCTTGTATTCAATTTTACCATGAATTGAAAATAGGACATTTTCATATATAATTGATAATATTGGAGTTATCAAAAATATGTGAAAAATATATAGGGGGATAATACACCCATTAAATTGAAAATAAATGTTTATTTACAATCAATATTTATTTTCATCAATTTGAAATGGATGAAAAAGGACATTTTCATATGTATTTAATAATATTGGAGTATATCAAAAATATGTGAACATTATATATATGGGAATAATACACCCATTAAATAGATTTACAATCAATTCACGAACCTCCAGGATGGTACTATAACATGAAACAAGAAGTTTCTACCCTGTTAATTTTCATGAATGTCCATCAAAATGGTTCAAGGGGTGGCACTATGGCACGGTTTTTAGCCACTATAATGTAATACAAGAAGTTTCAACCCGGATAAAATTCACGAATCTCCAACAAAATGGCTCAGGGGTGGCACTATGGCACGGTTTTTAGCCACTATAGCGTAATAGACAACCAACCGGTGCAAGGGTAAGATCCGTCTATGTAAAAAACACATGTTAAAAAAACCGTGTCATGGTGCCACCAATTACTACTGCTAAACTACAGGTGCAATATTCCAATTACAGAGCGACCGGTTAAGCTGAACAGTGTCCATAGCAAACGGTGGAGAAAACCGGCGGCGCGGCTTATCGGCACAACCTTGCCACAACCAAGACCTGGTATGGACAAGCCGTATGATTTATTCACCTATGAAGACTCACGACTTCACACAAAACATATTTACAGAAACTGATATGCAAATGATGTAGAAAGTTGAAGAACTTTTTACATGGCAAATGCGGAATATTCCCCACCTTGCTCTGAATAGTTCGTCAACATTCGATGACGTACTCATGATATAGAGAATAGTAGGTCAGTGCCGTGAATGGGAAAAATATCCGGCAAGGCTCAAGAATTTCTTTATTTCTCATCAGAAGTATATGTTGTGACCACTCATTTGAACCGTCTCGCCGAGACGGTTCAAATGAGTGGTCACAACATATACTTTGGTTCAGAAATAAGGAAAATAGATAGAGAATAGTAGGTTAGTGCCGTGAATGGGAAAAATATCTGGCAAGGCTCAGGAAACGGGATGGGCGAGGCTCTACCGAGCACATCCCGTTTCTGTGCCGCGCCAGATATTTTTTCCCATTCACGGCACTAACCTACTATTCTATTTATCCCGTCAACACCTTCAAATGGCTGTAAAATGCAAAAATTGTATTGACTGGATATCAAAAATGTTTCACGGCACCGTGTTTCACGGCACATACGCACTATGTTGACGGGATAAATATGGTACATGTTTGTGGATAATGTTCATGAGAAATCAAAATCACATGGCTAGTATTGTATGGACTTGTACTTGTATATATCATATGCTAGCCCATATGTTCAATGGTATTCATACCTGAATGTGAAAATACCTGAAAATAAATACAGTGTATGTGAAATACCACATAGCCCTATTAAATTATAAAAAAACATGTTTTATTATATTTTATTACAGTAGGACCTCTGTAAAACGGAAACAGTGGGAACCCCATCGTGTTTAATTTAGATGTGTTTCACTGTAATTTATGTCATTTTCGTGTCTGTTCATGATTGAAATTTACAAACTCTTCACGGAGTGCTTAATTATAGTGGAGCCTCACTAAACCGGACACCCTGGGGACCTCCCAGTGTGTCCGGTTTAGAGAGGTTCCACTGTTTTATTATTATTATTATTAGTATTATTATTATTTACAGGCGACGTGAATGCCTCAATGGTTCCTATCAGCGAGTGGCGACACGACCACTACAGCCACTATGGTGGATTTCTCAGGCACGGCGTCCAGTACCGCAATGGCCGCCTCGTCGTTCCCGTAACTGGCACGTACAACGTTTATTCCTTCCTGGACATGCGGGAATCTCACGAACGTAGCACCGGCGCCCCGAGCAGTAGATCAACAGACTCGATACAGCATGCCGTATTCAAGTTCAACATCCAAGATGGACGAGAGGCAGAGCTGGTTTCCGCCGTACAACCGCACCTGCAATCGGACACTGGGCTGTCCACTGTTTACAGCTCGTATTTGTCGTCGATATTTGAGCTCAAACGGGGCGATGAGCTCGCAGTGAAATGTAGCAACGTATCATACTTGCAAAGCCCAAAACATAACTATTTTGGCTTGCATCTGCTCTAAGAAGCTAATTAGCAGCTAATTCAATAAACACTTGTTTTAATATTGTATTGTGAGATAATATTGTTTGGTTTAAATCCAAATATCAAGTATTTATTGAATTACATGTAGCTGCCAATTGCCCTGTTTAACCCTTTCACTCCAAGTAACCTACAAAATGATGTCGCTCTTTTAAATAATTGATAATTGGTATATTTCTATTATTTTGTTTATGTCCTGTGGCAAGTAACAATGAGTATGTTACTATTGTCACAGTATATTCAATTCGTTTATTCAATTCGTTTATTGGCATTAAACAGCAAAAAGCACATTTATAGCCATATAACAAACATGTATGATGGTTTCATGGAAATGTGTTCTCACTAGACATATTAGCCAAGAGATATGATTAGGCTAAATCATTTCACAATCAGTTTGTTGCTAGTCATCTGCATTCTAAACTCTTTCTGTCCTCATTAATTTTTTATTTTTTTTATACAATGTACTATTTTCATCTTGCTCACCCAGGCTGTATGCCGCGACAAGCCATTCAAACCGTTATAATAAAACGGTTCAAATGGCGACCACGACTTACACCGAGTGAGAAATATGAACCATATGTAACACTGTCCATGACCAATTTGAATATACCCAGAAGTTATTGGGGTTCGGTTTCTATTCAAGCAATTATCATAATGCAGTACTAGCTAGACATTGTTCCGTGTGCATGCCGATGTGCACCCCACAATCCCGCTTGGGGATTCTGGTGTGTCCATAGAAATGCATCCAAAACAGTGAGTGGTGACCGATGTTATTTATCAACGTTCGCTGTTTCTAATCAAGCAATTATCCTAATGCAGTACTAGACATTGTTCCGTGTGCATGCAGATGTGCACCCCACAATCCCGCTTGGGGATTCTGGTGTGTCCACAGAAATTCACCCAAAACAGTGAGTGGTGACCGATGTTATTTATCAACGTTTACCGTTTATATTCAAGCAATTATCATAATGCAGTACTAGACATTGTTCCGTGTGCATGCCGATGTGCACCCCACAATCCCGCTTGTTGATTGTGGCGTGCCCACAGACATGCATCCAAAACAGTGAGTGGTGACCGATATTATTTATCAACATTCATGGTTTCTATTCAAGCAATTGTCATAATGCAGTACTAGACATTGTTCCGTGTGCATGCCGATGTGCACACCACAATCCCGCTTGGGGATTCTGGTGTGTCCACAGACATGCCTCCAAAACAGTGAGTGGTGACCGATGTTATTTATCAGCATTCACGGTTTCTATTCAAGCAATTATCATTATGCAGTACTAGACATTGTTCCGTGTGCATTCCGATGTGTGATTCTGGTGTGTCCATAGACATGCATCCAAAACAGTGAGTGGTGACTAATGTTATTTATCGATGTTCATGGTTTCTTTCAAGCAATGATCATAATGCAGTACTGTTTCCTGTATAAATTGCTACATACATGTACATGTAACTATGTGTTGTCATTTAGTCTGTGTATTAAAGCAAAGTAAACAAACTTTGATAACTTCTGTACTATCCTTGTCGACGTATTAGACATGAGTGTTTTAAACTTAGTCACGTTTGGCCAGTGACAATAATATGGTTTAAGATATATTTGTCTGACTTCTCTATACTTTGGACATACACGTATGAAGTGATATTCAGATTCTATTGCATTCATATTACAGTATATACAAATTCTATCAGCTCGTGGTATGTTTGCATATCTGCCTGTTTCAATTAATAAATCATGTGAAGATAGTCTGAGTCTGGAAAGTGAATTTCTATATTTGTTAATAGTAATTGTATTTAGGTACTTTTCCATTTCAAAACTATTTTTAAATGAGCTGTATGCTGATAATCTGTTTGAACTATTAATAGATGCGTTCCAGTTTTGTTTATATATATCTATGATGCGTTGATGTATCATGTTATGATTTATGATCAGTATATCCTGGTTTTGCCACATTCCAATATCATCTAGAATTTGTTTAATTTGTGATGCCCAATTGTTGCCTCTATAATTATTGTTATTATTTACATCTTCTTTCAGCATGTTATACATTATTTTAGATAAAGTTTCATTAGCTTTCACTAGCTTAACCCAATATTTAGTCATTATTATTTTTCTTCTGATCTTCATAGGATATCTACCTAATTCTCCATATAGACCGTCAAGATTCGTAGATTTTTTCACTGATAATATTTTTCTTAAAAATTTGCAGTGCATTTGTTCTATATTTTAGCCTCATGGTTACCCCAGCATTCCGCACCGTAGTTCAGTATCGATCCCACTAGACTGTCAAACAATTTACATTTTTCGGATACTGGTATTTCAATTTGATTAAGCGTTATGAATAGGTTGTGCATGGCATATGATGAATGTTGTGCAAGTCTTTTTTGTGTTCTATTCCAATTTCCATTTTTAAAAAGGTGTGTTCCTAGATACTTAAATGACTGTACTACCTCAATTATTGTATTATTTAATAAAAAGTGGTGTGTTGTGTGTCGCCCACGTTCAAATATCATGATTTTTGTTTTGTTTGTATTTATTTTCAGAGCCCATGTATTGCAATACAGGTTTATGTCGTTTAGTAAAGACTGTAGTGTTTGTGGTGTTTGAGCAAAAACAACTGCATCATCCGCAAAGAATAGAATGTAGATTTTCATTTCCTGTGTTGAAAAAATGCCGTCTATATTGTCATTTATGTTATTTAAAATGTCGTTGATAAAAAATATAAATATTAGACTAGAGCTAGGATCACCCTGTTTGACACCGATGTTTGAATTAAAGTAATGTGATGTTTTGGTCTTATATCGTATGCATTGTTTTACCTCCCTATACATTGCTTGCAGTGCTTTTACAAGTTTGGAACTGACCCTTTCTTGCAATAATTTTTGCCAAATATAGGTTCTTTCAAGCTTATCAAATGCTTTTTCGTAATCTATGAAAGCGCAGTAAAGTTTTCTTTGTTGACTTAAAGTCTTAACAATAATGGCATGTAGAGTAAAAATGCAATCTACCGTCGACCTTCCTTTTTGAAACCCAAATTGATTTGGGATAATTTTTTCATGTTTCATAGACCATTTTGTTAATCGGTTAAGTAGAACCTGCGAATATATTTTACCTAATACATTAATCAATGTAACTCCTCGATAGTTTTTTGAATCTTCAATGTCCCCTCCTTTAAATATTGGAACTATGATACCCTCCCCCCATGCTTTCGGATATTCGCTATTGTGAAATAGTCGATTGAATAATTGCAGTAAAAAATCAGAAATAATGTCATATGAGTGTTTATAAACTTCTGCTACTAAATTATCAATTCCGCTACTTTTGTTATTATTTTGTGAAAATATTGACTCCTCTATTTCAGAACGACTAATGTCTTTATCTAGGTCTTCGTCCATCTGATATCGTACATTATCTTCCCTGTTATTAATATGTATAGGTTCTGTTTCATATAGTTGTTGAAAATGTTCATGTAAATCCGATACATTTAATTTCTCAGCAATTGGTACATTTGTCTTATACTGCTCTTTTATTTTCTTCCAAAATTGTTTAGGATTAGATTTTCCTAATTCTGATAGTTTTTGTCGTTCCTGTAGCTTATATTTGTATTTTTCCCTTCTTTTAATGCGGTTTTATGCATTTTTTAGGTCAATAAAGCGTCCTCGGTTTTCCTCTGTTTTATTCCTCACAAATGCATTTCTAGCTATTTTATGTTGTTTCATTGCATCATAGCATGCTTTGTTGAACCACCTATTTCTTGACCTATTAGTCATATTTCTGTTGAAGTTGTTTCTTTGTGTTTTACCAAATATCTGTTGAGTATTTTCTTGCATGAAATTTACAAAATTATTAACAACTCTATTTATGTTTGTGTTACTATCTTGAACACTTGTTTGTATATTATTTAATTGAGTTCGCTTGGAGTCTAAATGACGCTTGAAATCATTTATTTTACTTGCATCCCATTTAATATACTTCGTATTTTCATCTTCTGTTTCAGATGTCTGGTCTTGTCTTATAGTGTTCCCTCCTATTCCTATATGAATACCTGTGTGATCAGAGAATTCATTTGGGGTCAATATTCGAAAATCATTAATGTAAGAGAAATCATTTCTATTTAATATTAAATAGTCAACAGTGCTCGATCCATTTAGTGAATGGAATGTATATTCCCCCACATTCAAATCAGTGAATAATCTACCATTTCCTATTACCATAGAGGTGGTCCTGAGGTATATATATATACATTCCGCAACAAGAGATGGTACCGTTGCATGTGGTGTATGAGCTACAGCGAATATTTGCTGAAGGTTCACAAACGAAACTAACGAAAACGAACAGAAACCTTATTTGTATTAGTATTTACACTTGTATGCACATTTATCCGAATATTTCATGTACATCAAAATCTGAAAGACATGTTTGCGACTGTTTTTCAATGACATTATCTTTACACACAAAATACAATAACTGTATAGTTTAAAGTCAGTTTCCGCAAATAAATGTAATGAAAAATGATCAACTGCATGTATATAAGCATATATATATAGTGTGGGTTATGATACAAGCGCGTTCACGACGTGTGACCTGAATGCTTTTGGTATATATTATTGTGTACATCGAGAATACCAGGCTCATGTATTTCGATATCAAGGCAAGGCTAGGAAACGCGTAGGAATTCCGAGGCTCACCTAGGAATTCCTATCGTTTCCGAGCCAAGCCTGATATACTTGATATAAAAAGAACTAGCCTGGTATCATATCAAAAAGGCGGTATGGTACGTGACCATTTCCTTATCAATTTCACGAAAGGATAAACTAGCATATTTGGCTCAGAAGGCTAAAAAACTTTCAGCCTGATACTTGCACACACACGCCACTCACTAATATATGGGCAATTACTATACCGCCGTGTATTATACTATACCGCCGTGTCATCTAACGAAATAACAACAGATAAGCGCCGCACCTGAACTCGAATAATAGCATCTCGTATATAACGATAAGCCGCGAAATGACAGTAGCTGGGCCCGAAAACATATTACATCATACTTTGCATAACCCAATATCGATCATTCCCTGCCTGATATGTTCCCTGCCTGATATGTTATGCCCTGACCAACCGTCAAATATCATCATCATATAGGATAACACTGTTACGGCTGAGTCTCCATATATCACATGCACTCACACTCAGCATTTTTCATGGTCTTACATACCGGTTTCGTGCGATAGGAGAATGAACTAGCTAGGTTAAAGTAACCGCCTCATTGCCTCCTTCATTTAATGCACATATTTCGACTGTATTGCAGATATTAGTAAATTCGGAAACAAACGGGCCAACGGTCATTTTTGGGCTCAAATGCCCGGGTTTGGAAGGTCCTCGAGCCAATTCCTACCCTTAAATATAAGATAATAATAATAATAATATCAAAATGGCCCCGACTGTTACACAACTGGCTGCATTTATCTTGCCCAGATGCCATCGTTTCTGAACATCTGCATTCTGAACATGCCAATCTCAACTGTCAATCAAGCAATTTGATTGGCTGCGCCTGAGTAATAGCACAGTTCAGGTTCATACAATCAAGTTGCTTGATTTCAATCATAATATTCAAGTACGTTGTAGTTTGAAATAAATGTAAATTCAAATATTGGCAAGATTAGCGCAGGAAGTGGTGTAGAAAAATCGTATCTTGGTGGTGAACTACTGTTCTCTGTCAAACGAACGTGACGGCGTAAATTAACGGTAGGGGTTCCTTCTTATAGGAATCACAATTTGCCTGGCTTGGCCATCAGGTACGTTTTTATCTTTGGCTCTTTTGTTACCTGGGAGTTGAATTGGGTTATTGCCCTTTATAAAAGTAGTAAGATTATTACTGATCCTCCTGCTTTTGGGAGGGGACCAATTGATTCTGGTGTGGCGAGGACCAGGCATCAGATCAGGATTATTCTGATTTCGGGGCTGAATATATCGTTTTTTATTGTAAATATTTAGTTTTGATTTTGGGATTTTACCCCCATTTGTACATGTACTTGGACGCATGCGCGAGTGATGGAAACGCGTTTTGAATCGTTCTTGGCTAATTATGATTTAAATTATTAAATACGGAATATATTGTGACAATTTTTGGATATTGTGCGTGTAAAGATGTATGTCATGGAAATGTGAAGTTACGTGAGGTAACATTTTCAATTTTGTGTGTTATTTGAAAATAATTGGCATATAATTGTTAAAGTATGAACTTCTAGTCAGATTATCGGTATACGGGGCATGATTGAAACTTTGCCACGGTCTAGTGACCACGATAAGTACACTCGCAGTGTGTTGTATTACGCCGGTGCGGTCACACCTCACTGGAGCGCTCCTGACCAGGGGCGGCAGACAGCCGGACTGTTTGGCGTTATTTAAATTGTAATGGAGTAGGGTCAACATCCGAGTGACCCTGTCTTGACAGAATTGACCTCTGTAATGCTGGGTGATAACACGTGTGTCAAGGTACCATATACTAGTATTTCTGTCGGTGTTAACCTCGAGCACAGCGCCGTAAACGATGACTCAGTTGCTAGTCACGACGCATACGACTGGTTTATTGACGCGAATTCACAGGATAGTTATCGTTATGAAAGCGGTCAGCCATTTGTTAACGATGGACATACTGCCGACGAGTCACTCATATGTCTGGGTGCAGAATCCGAACATTCTGCAGAGGGCAGGATTAATCGACTGTAAAATCTCTTTAGATGCTTACCAAAGGACATGTTCGTGAGCAAGTTGATAACCGTGTACAAGTCCTGAGAGGAAAATCTTGAAGATGTACGGTTAGAATTATTCGAACATACAAAGGCGTTTGAGGAGTTCCCATACGGGCCGCAGGTAGAGTTGAAGAAACGGATACACACTAGGAATGGCGAGTCCGTTGTCACCAAACTAAGTAGAGATATACATGTAATACTGTCGGTATTTGATGGGGCAGAATTCGCGGACCTCTCAGAAGTTATGAGTTTGCCACGACCGACAAAATCGCGTAGTACACAGTGCGTCTCACAAAGTTGTTCGTCACAACAGTGTGCATGCTCAGCTGAAATTAACGTTGTTAAACATGAACTCGCTCAGTTGAAGGTAGGCATCCTGTTACTGAAGCAGAAGAATGTCGCCATTGAAATGAAGAATGAGCAGCTGACAACACGGAAGGCCTCTGTACAAAGCATCGGTACTGATATCAAACGTATGAATGAAACCGTACGCACGTATTCTAATGAGCTGCAATTGGCTGTCACGCGACTGGTGAACGAGTGTAGCCTTGGAATAACCGGCCTACGCAGTGACTTCAAGTTATTGACTGACACGGTGAAAACTGTCGAAGATCAGATGGATATGCCACAATATATGCACACTGATAAATCCAAGAAAATTATAAAACCAAAAGCCGGTAAACACACTCAAGCGTCTTCTAACGGCGGCCGTAACGTAGCCGTAGTAAATAAATGTTCACTAATACCCAGCAATGTGGATGCCGTCATAGACTCTGGTGGGCATGGTGTTGAGCCACGTGTTAGTGACGCTCACACGGTTGTAAGTATTAATGCGAGCGTTGCTCCCACGACGTTAGATACTGCCGAGCAAGCTATGACTGACGTCAGTGGTGACGTCACGGGAGCCGACGTCGCATACATGCTTCCAAACGGTGATCGAAGTGTATACTGGCTCAGTCATGTTGATATATCAAACGATGAACAAACATTATCAAAGACCATAGATATAATTTGATTCGTCAGCTACTGTCGACTCTATTGACATTCAGCCTCATAGTGAGAACATTCAATCAAACGAGAATATGTGTGCTCGAAACATTACATGTGTGCTCACTAATGCTGTGACTGGGTGTGCCGGAGGGATACGGCCTGTCCCGGGATATCCTGTACCGTACAATAGCGGTCCACCGGGCTGGTATGGTCCCTGTACAGCATATCCTATTGGTGTGGGTAACGGCCTGGTCCCTGTTGCACAACCAGACACAACCACGTGTACTGATGCTGGTAATGGTGCGGGTTCACCAATAGCGGTTGATAGTAACAGCACTATCATACCACGATATATTAATGCTCTACAGCACGTTTACTCAGGCGACCAAATAGAACCGATCATTGCTTATCCAAATGTCACAGGCGTCTCTAATAACCAGAATAGTCGCAATTAAAGTAATAGTGTGTCACTCAATGGGAACGTTTGGAATGCACATACTATATCTGGTAGTAATGAGAGTAATCATGTTGATAACTCGACTGGTGATATGTGTCCTCAAACATCTGAGTTCTCTAGAATTCCAACTGGTGCAGCCGAGTCCCAATGTCACAGACTGTCTCTGATCCTGAGGATGACGATTTCATACAACATATCCGCAAGCGTACGAAACGATTCTTCGTTGGTGGTTTCAAACCGTCTGACTGAACAAAACCTGTGTAGATATGTTGAGAAACGCGGTGTAACAGTAACTATGATACGCATATGTCAACAGCTCTCGTATTGAGGAAGCATACTTTTGGCCCAGAGGGGTTACATGTAGACCGTGGGTGTCGCAAAATAGGTATCAATTGCAGCGTGCTAACAAAGAATCAGGTGTAGGATATAACGGGTATTCAGCTGATATGTATGATGGTTCGCGACAGGAGTATCCGCATTACGTGGACTTGCATAATCCATATCTATATCCTGAAGACCAGGATCTAGATGTAGATTAGTCATATATATAATATATACATTATACGAGTAATTCCGAGCTGTCTGGCTTGTTACACAACAAACACAAATCAACAATCATGGAGAACAAACTAACATTAATGACTTGGAATGTCACGGGTATCATGTCTAGTAGCTCGTGTCTGTGTGACCTGTTGGTATCTGATGCAGTTGATATATGTGGTATATCTGAACATTGGCTATATGAACACGATCATCACTTTATGGACTGCATCAATAGTCAGTATGTGTGTCACATTAAATCTGATGATGATTTGCGTTTGCCAGGGAACAGGCGAGTGGGCAAAGGAGGTGTTGCGCTGTTGTGGAATAAGCGTATTCACAACAGCATAACATCATTGTTTGTGGATGATGATCGAATTATTGGTATCCAGTATCAAATATCGAGCTCAGCTTATCTCTATATATTTCAGGTGTATCTACCATCTCGCAATCATCCCATTGACGTTTTCAAAGATTATATTGATAGATTGCATGATGTAACATGTCAATATGCAGACAAAGGTGCTGTAATACTCATGGGTGACTTCAATGCACACATTAACGGTAGATCATTTGTTAAATATATGGACAATAGGGGCATGTACTTTGATAAATTCTTGAATAGCAATAATCTTGTGTCGGTAAATGCAACGGATATTTGTAAGGGTGCTGACTCAACATTTGTGTCATATGATGGCAGATTTAGGTCAATAATAGACGATATAGTAATCGGCTGTGAACAGGCAGACACAGTAATCCAATGTAAAATCGTGGATGACGACGATGTTTTAGCTGTTTCGCGACACAGACCAATTATTTGTGAAATGAATATCCCGTACATAAATTCAACACTTGGCGAAGCCGTTGCTCGCACCAATTGGAGGAAAGCACAGTCGGAGCATCATCTTCGCTACAAAAGACAGTTAAGTGACAGGTTCGATGTACTTCAAGAAAGTGACGTATTCAACGTGCATAGGTCCGTCTCGCGGCAAGACATTGATGCTATGTATGAGACAGTTGTATCAATCCTCAACCAGTGTAGTGACTCCTGTATTCCAAAATCATCGTTTAAACATTACTTAAAACCATACTGGAATAGTGACCTAGAACAACTGCACAGGCGGCAATCCGAAATACGGATTACATGGATTCAGCAGGGTCGTCCACGTGACTGTAACAATATATTCTACAAAGACTATAAGGAGGCAAAACGTAAATTTCGAAACTACCAAAGGCAGTGTACGACTTCCTACATACAACAACAGGATAAAGATATAGATCGAGCAGCTGAAATTAATAGTGACGACTTCTGGCGGTTGTATAATAACAGAAGAAATAGAAGCTGTACTGCCGCCGGCGCGGAAATGAATTTTCAAGGAACAATAATCAGAGATACGGAAAAAATTGCAAACTGTTGGGGACAATATTTTGAGAACCTGTATTCACCAAAAACAGACCCTAGTTACATGGACCATCATAAAGTATTCATTGATCGTGAAATGCAAACTATATACAATCAGATGTTGAACTCGTCTCATAATTCACAATCAGTAGAACCATTCACCGATTATGACGTGTACTCGGCTATTAAGAAGCAAGGTAAACCCGGAAAGGCAAGTGGATGCGATAAAATATGTTATGAACATTTGATACACGGAGGACATACTCTGCATACTATACTAGCAACGTTTTTCACGGCTGTGTTTCGCATTGGACATATTCCTGTTGAGATGAAGAAGGGGGTTAGCATTAATATTCATAAAGGCGGCAAGAAACGGAAAGATAACCCGAATAACTACCGCGCGATTACATTATCATCCGTCCTGTTAAAGATCTATGAAAGACTTCTATTAGATAGACTCCCATTACACGTAGTAACACAGGCGCGTCTACAAGGAGGATTCCAGAAGGGCTGCAACTGCCAGATGACGTCATTTCTACTACGAGAAAGTATCTAATACGCTAAGAAAATTCTAGCAAATTGTACGTGTGTTTTTTGGATGCGCAAAAGGCATTTGACACTGTGTGGCATAACGGATTATTATATAAACTGGCTGAGGCTGGAGTTAGTGATATACTGCTGAAATCATTTATAAGCATGTACGACAACATGTCCAGCCAGGTTTTGCACATAGGACACGTGTCAAAATGGTTTAAAGTGTTACAGGGAACGAAACAGGGTGGGGTTAGCTCCCCGTTCATGTATCTGTCCTATATTAACGAATTGATGCAGGAATTGGTATCATCGGCAGATGGATTAATTTTATATGATGAACAATGTTGCAGTCCCACTGTTGCCGATGATATGGTTCTTGTATCTTTCTCAAGAAATGGTTTGTTAAATATGATGGATATATGCAACCGATATTCCCAGAAATGGAGGTACAAGTATAATGCTTCTAAATGCAACGTCATTGTGTTTAATGAAAGTAAAACAGACTATAGTGCCAGTAACTGGACATGGAACATTGGAGGAGAAACTTTACACGAATGTGAACAATACACGCATCTAGGGATAGTCTGTCACAGATATATGAGCCTCGAAGTAAATGCGAATAATGCCTGCAATAAAATTAGAGGTACTTGTTTTGGACTCATCAATAGCGGAATCAACAAATTTGGTTTTCACCCACTCACGTCAAAACGCATATATGAATCGGTTGTATTACCCAGAGCCCTATATGGGTGTGAACTTTGGAATAACTTGGTGCCAAAAGATATTGTTAAGATGGAGCGAGCACATCGGTTCTGCATTAAGTACATGCAAAGTATACCGCGATTAACTAAAACGGACATAGCGCTGAACGCAATTGGGTGCCTGCCAGTGGAATCAATAATAGACAGATCAAAACTACGATTTTTCGGACAACTGTGCACGCTACAAGACAATAAGCCAACAAGAGTTATCTTTCTAAACAGATTAACTGCATATATGATCAGCCCTATTAACACACAGGGCTTTGTACCTGATCTATATCGTATTTTACGGAAATATTCATTGGATTACGTTTTAGAGGAATTCTTAAGCAGTGGTAATTTTATGCGAAAACTTGAATGGAAAACTCTAATGAATAGAGCAATATTGGACTACGAAAATCACCAGGTAGAATCCCGATTAGGTACTAATACACCAATGTCACAACTGCTGGTGATTTCGGAACCGGTCGCGCCGTGTGCCCTCTGGACATTCAGTGTACACAATACCAACAGACGAAACTAGTGTAGGTCGGCAGTGATATTAATGTGTAGAATGTTCTCCGAACGTTATACACATGTTGCGTCAGCACAGAAAGTAAAGTGTTTCATTGCATTTACGAATGTAGGTATTTCGACAAGCCCAGGACAATATTTTGGCGTCAGCTCATTCAAACATGTGGCTATGAATTGTTCACATCTTTCATTGCACTTCCGCCAGAGCAACAAACACATACTCTATTTGCTTATGAAAATGAACTGCTGAATATGCAAGTTGACACTATGTTGAATGTCTCTGCATGTTTTCTACACACGATTAGACTTATGTATAATATGTGGGGTTGCAGGTACCTTAATGAACAGAGCAGATAACTTATGACAACAATGGGGCGCTGTATTCTGGGAACCTATGTGGCGTCATACGTTTCCTGAATGCGCCCAGATACTTTTCACTTTGGTAACAGGTCACGTTTGGCATACTCGATAAAGTTGAGACAAAAGATGCTCTGAGAGACAGAATTATTCGTCGGATGTGGCTTAACCCCTTCGCCGCTAAATACTCGCCGTTGTTGATTCTATTTTCGACCATTCCAGTCGCATTCATGAATCGGTGTGGATCAAACAACCTTAAAATACTAGCGGCAAACACTGCAGATCATGATTAGACAGCTCATTACGAGCTGGCTCATCTGGATCTGTAGTGTTTGTTAACATTGATGTATGGCCTGTGCCGCTGAAAGGGTTACGTCGTACCTATACATGTAAGGTAGTATCTAAAGACCGTAATTAGACTTGTATCAGAGATTTACAATGTGCAATCTGTAATACTGTTGTATACAACTATTATATTGTGACGTGTCAAGAGTAAAGTGGGAGCTGCGCTCTGGTTCTGAATGCTGCTACGTATGTAGGTCGGTATATATGAAGAATATTATCCAAGCAAAACAAAACAAACGCAGGTTCTGGTCAGTGTGCGTGGCTCCGCAGACTGGTCTGGTCCTGAGTTTGTCGGACACGGCGCTTAGTCAGCACTTTTTCTCATGATGCAATTTCCTTCACAATGCTTGCTTTATTTTTGTTCACCTCATGAATTTCATGCACATTATTTATTATTTGCGCTCTCCTATTGGAGGAAATAACGATATTATTATACCTATATGAGACACCATGGGGGTATTCTGCCCTCCCAAGTCAAACTGAAGTATCTGTTAAACTGCAGTATCTGCACTATGATGCTATGCTGACCCTGTGCAATCATCCCAAGTCAAACTGCAGTATCTGTTAAACTGCAGTATCTGCACTATGATGCTATGCTGACCATGTGCAATCATCCCCACCTGGGGGTTAAACTGCAGTATCTGCACTATGATGCTATGCTGACCCTGTGCAATCATCCCCACCTGGGGATGATTGCATAGGGTCAGCATAGCATCATAGTGCAGATACTGCAGTTTAACAGATACTGCGGTTTGACTTGGGAGGGCAGTATTTACACAAGTTAAACAATGTATGCACATGCGGTTTCTAACGCTTAAAACATATGCAAAGTGAATTAAAATGAGTGGTTGAGATTCAGGTCTGTTCACGTGTTTGCGTGATCACATGCACCTGCATTGCACCGGCCTTCTGCATATTTCGTAAAGGCATGTACAATGGATCCTCTCTAAATCGGACACCCTGGGTGGTCCCCATGGTGTCCGGTTTAGTGAGGCTCCACTGTGATTAAGCACTCCATGAACAGTTCGTATCATCAACAGACACGACACTGACATAAATGACAGGGAAACCCATTTAAATTAAACAAAATGGCATCGACAGGGCGTCCGGTTCACAGAGGTTACACAGTAAATCGGTGAAACTGAGGATTCTTATTGTATTACACTTGTAAACCATCTATTGCACAAGAAATGGAGTTCGCAACGCTGGTTATTTTATAATATTGACACCTTCTATATATTCATAATACAAACGCTATGTCGACGTATTGCGTTTACATCCCATTACAATAATATTAGACCCACGTGTCGTTGGGGGATGTTGTTGATTCGTTAAAGTTCGCTTCACGCCATTAATTTCCACGAGGTTGTCATTAATAACTGCTCACTATTGACTGGTATCGTCGCTGTTCGAAGAACTGCTCTAAAATGACGTAAAACAGGATTAATCTTGGTTATTTATTTTTATGAAATTGTCAGAAAATCCGGTTGAAATACAAGGAATAAAACCATGGACGGTAGCGTTTACTTGGTTGTACAATACATTTGGTATATTTTAAAGTTTGCGAGGAGTCCTTCGAACTTCGGACTCAACGCACTTTAAACAGAGAAAACGTTTTCTACCCCAAATAAACGAAACGGTTTTATTCTTTAAAATTGTGCACACTGTTTACGCTTAGCAAACCGTGATTTCGACGCACAATATTTGGTTCAGAAAATGTTTTTTGACTACTTTTGGCAAATTCCAGTATCAGAGGAACAGTGGAACATCTCCAACCCGGACACCCTGGTGGTGTCCGGTTTGGAGAGGTTCCACTGTATAACGTTGTTCGGGTAAGCTAAGAAACGCGTAGGCGAAACTAGGAATTCATAGACCGTAAAACGGTTTACGAGCCGGGCCTGATAAACCTGATATAAACATCATTACATGTAGCGGGGTATTCTCTTTGTGACATGCGTGTCAGTAATCAGGGTTTATGACAGTTGTATGCTTCATATGCAAACATGTGCCTAAGTTAATCGTGTCAAGATGTCAATGCTTGATTGCGAGTTCAGATTGCCAAAAGTTGTTCTGAAACGATGACATTGGCAAGATTAACGTAGGATGTTGTGTACTATTCGGGGCCATTTTGATATACCTGGTGACAGACACCACCGCCTGCGTAAATCTTGCCCATTTGTTAACGTTTCTGAACATCTATTGGAAATCTCAACTCGTAATCAAGCAGTGTAATTGTATGAGTCTGAGCTCAATAAATGTAAATCCATTAATTCGTATCATCGCGGTAGTTGTGAATGGTAACTGTTGTAATATACACCCGTACCATCCGTAGGCAGATCGAGGTATATTGCAAGAGTTATACTGTTCGCATCTATCGCGGGTAACGGATCAGTTTGCGTTTGAAGCTGGTAAATGGAAAGAAATAAATAATTTATATAAAGGTGCATTCCCACTCAGTAGGCACAAACTGTTCGTTATATCAGAGACATTATCTGAAACATTTCGTATCAAAATAAACATTCATTCACCATTTCTCCACGTATTGATTGGCAAATTATTATACATTTTATATCAGACGTAAATTTCCATACTGATATTTGGGGCGATAACCGTGTGTTCTTAAAATGTTAACTGACATTATTATTTATTCTCTGTATTTATTGTTTATGTGCAATGATGATACTTTATAATCTGTCGAAAGTATTATTTTGTTCAGGTGACGTATTTAATTAGTATAACTACTTAAAAAATAGCATGCCTCATTTGCATATGAAAATAGCCTGATACCACCGCGCGTCACTATCAGTAAAATAAATATTACAAAATGATTATATCTGTATAGCGGGCATTCGTAATGTTTAGAACTGGTGGAATAGTGACACAATTGTACACTTATTTAATTCCTATAAAGAACAGTTTGTGCCTACTGAGTGGGTACCTTTAAATGGTGACTGTAATTGTCAACCAACTGTCAAAGTACGTACGGAATACATGGAACTTATTGCTTTATTACTTATTCCTATAAAGAACATATGTGCCTACTGAGTAGGCACATATGTTCTTTATAGGAATAAGTAATAAATCAATAAGTTCCATGTATTCCGTACGTACTTTGATACCATAAAGTATAAGATACATCCCTTATGAATTGTTTTCATTAATATATATATAGGTCATAAGAATATGTATTCTTAGACTCATGACCTGGTATATATGAATATGGTAGCGATGTGTGGAAATGTTGTAGACGCGTTACAATAAGCCCATGGGCAATAACCATGTAATATATCATCCGTGTATGGCAGATGAGTTGCGTCCCTTGGATCGAGTCGAAGTGTTGGGTAGGGTGACAATATGTCACCATTTTTGTTTGCCGTGCTTTTGAACGACCTTGAAGATTTTCTCAATGTATGCGGTATTGCAGATTTACAATCGGTTACATCTGACATGTTTCAACATCTAGATATATATGTTAAACTATTCTTGTTATTATACGCTGACGATACTATTCTCATGTCTGAAACAGAAACTGGCCTACAAGATGCTCTAAATTATTTTCATCAATACTGTATTCAGTGGAAATTGGAAGTAAACGCATCAAAAACCAAAATTATGATTTTCAAAAAACGTAAATCATCAAAAAAGATAGCCTTTACATATAACGATAACACAATTGAAATTGTAGACCACTTTATATATTTGGGAAATGTTTTTTCACAAAACGGAACTTTTCATAAGACTAAGAAACATTTCATTGACCAAGCATCCAAAGCTCTTTTCGGCCTATTTAGAAAGATTAACAACTTGTCAACTCCAGTAGACTGTCAGCTTAAGTTATTTGATCAATGTAATACTCCAATTCTCTGCTATGCCTGTGAAATCTGGGGATTTGAAAACATTTCGGCTATAGAAACAATTCATTTGAAATTTTGTAAAACTGTTTTGGAGGTAAAGAAATCCACACCAAATTTCATGGTTTATGGAGAACTCGGCAAATTTCCGCTTATTATTGACATTAAGTGTAGAATTATTTCGCTTTGGGCAAAATTAGTTTCAGGGAAGCAGAGTAAATTATTGTTTCTTATGTATAAGTTATTATATACACAACATGAAGCAAATGTTACTCATTTCCGATGGATTCAGAATGTTATATCTATTTTAACTGAAATTGGAGCTCCTGGCGTATGGCTTAGCCAGAACGATGTTAATGCTATCTGGCTGAGCCACTACGCCAGGACTCAGCTTCAGAACCAGTTTATTCAGTCATGGCTCACCAGCATCGATTCATCTTCACGTGGAATTACGTATAGAATCTTTAAAACAGAGTTTGGATTAGAAACATATTTAATTAATCTCACGGAAAGGTTAAGAAAAACATTCACCAGATTTCGAACTTGTAATCATAGACTGGCGGTCGAAACTTGTAGATGGACAGGTGTGCCGAGAACAAGCAGGGTCTGCTTCAAATGTGGCGCTGGTGCTCTCGGTGACGAGTTTCATTTCCTTTTCGAGTGCCGCTTCTATGATGAAGTTCGAAAACGGTATATCAAGTCATTTTATTTTAGAAGACCAAATATTTTAAAATTCGCACAGCTATTTGAGAAAAAATCTGGAAAGCAATTAAGAAATTTAGCTATTTTTATAAGAAATGCTTTATGGTTATAATGACTAGTGAGCTTATACATATGCATTTTGTATTTGTACCCATCGTTGTATTATGTAATCTGTTGTATACCTCGTGTGTCACGCATGTGGCTTAGAGTGAATAAAATGTATTGTTACAGAATATACGAGAATAAATGATCGTCACCAATTACGGATTGTAGCTGGTTATCTCCCGTTCAATTTATTTATGGAAATCCGTCCAAAGTGTCCAGTTTAAGGCCTTACTGTGTGAAAAGGGCATGATTTGTTATGAAAATGAGGAATTATAGTGAATTCGACTGGTGTTAATCCAGATCCAAATCATCTTACAGCGAAATCTGACCAGTAGCCTATTTCACCAACATTGCAAATTATACTTATCTAGCAAAGTATACTTTGAGGGAGAAATTTTGAATTTAAGGATAAATTTTTTAATGTTTAATATACTAAATTTATTACATTATCACAGCCATTCCATTTTGGCTGTGATAATGTAATAAATTCAGTATAATAATAATTCTGCATACTTTTAATCATCAACTATATGCAGTCGTTAGTTCTATATTAAATAATGCATTTCAGGAAAAATAAATGATTACTCCCTCAAAGTATACTTTGCTAGAAAAGTATACTTTGCAATTTTGGTGAAATCGACTACAGATATCAGATTTCCTATACAAGATAGAAAGTCTGATACGTATGGACCGATATCGGTGAAAATTGAAACCACCCAGCAGTCACAGTATCGTCATATATCTTTAATTAAACCACTTTACACAGGGCCATGATGAAAATACATTTTTAGTTTCTATATGTTTTCTTAAAATTCCGGATATGCTAGGTATAAATAGATACAGGTACATGTTTTGTCTTTTAAATGTAGCTATAAGAAATGGTGTATTACGGGAAATGGAATTGTGACCAGTTCAGCGGTTGATCTAATAGCACAGTCATGTAAAGTAGTAGCCTTAAAACTTGTTATGTTGCGTGTTAGAAATGAAATTAAATGTACGGTGTTCAATGTCCCAGCAACAGCTATGGTAATATAGGGACGGTACCACAGTTTGACGTCTCATCCAATGACATGGAAATACTATGAAAGTATTTTGCATGCCCTATGGTAGAAGCAGGACAGGTATTTCATTAAATGCATGGCGAACAGTGCATATCCTGATCAGACTGTGTAGGCTGATCTGGATCTAAAATAATTGCGAAGCCAATAACCCCCATTTCTGCAGTCACATCTACAAATGTAATATTTGCATAAAATGTATATGTTTTCAAAATTTAATCAGTTATTTTGCAACGCTAGTTATTTTTCATTATTATAACCATGTTTGATCATTACTAAGTTATACAGTGGGACCCCTCTAAACCGGACACCCTGGGAGGTCCCCAGGGTGTCCGGTTTAGAGAGGTTCCACTCTAAAACTGTAAAACAGACAGATGACAACTTCAAGACACGCGTGACTGCTTAGCGATCATGGACAGACAGAGTCATCGGGGGGCGGGGGTGATAAATGGCAATGAAACATATCTAAATTAAGCTCAACAAATTGTCTGTGTGTCGGGTTTAGATGGATTCTACTGTAGTATATAAATTAATTTCACTAGCATCTATAATGACAATTTCTTTCTAAACAACAAAAGGAAAGAAGATATTTAAAGGTACATACGTCTGATATAAAATGCATAGTAATGCCAATCAATACGTGGGGTAAAGGTGAATGAATGTTTATTTTGAAAATGTCTCAGATGATGTATCTGATACATGTATAAATAATAGTGTGTGTCTACTGAGTGGGTATGTACCTTTAAACTTATAATACCATATATTATAACGGTTATCAATAGTATATATATGGGTATATATACGAATATGTATTCTTATGACCTAGTTTATATGAATATGGAAGCGATGTGAGGAAATGTTGTAGACGCGTTACACAACAAGCACATGGGCAATAACCGTGTAACATATCATCCGTGTATGTCAGATGAGTTGCGTCCCTTGGATCGAGTCGAAGTGTTGGGTCACAGAATATACCAGAATAAATGACCGTCACCAATGTGGGATCGTAGCTGGTTATCTCCCGTTGAATTTATTTATATAAATCCGGTCCAAATTGTGTAATTTAAGGCCTTATTGCTTGTAAAAAGGGCGAATGTAGCACCATTAGATATGAAAATTACAATGATTTCGACTAGTGTTGATCTAGATCACCCTACATATCTGCGAAATCTGATCCAGGACTGTATTATTTGCCAGATTCATATATTCACACTTATTAATGTTATTGCAATCAGTGTAGACTCATGTCACACGGCACATATGTGTGTGCAGTCTGATCTGGGTCTTATCTGTTCACAGATCTCATTTTTGTGGTATTCAGTAAGAAAAATAATCTGCAATACAGCATAGGACCGGATATCTATTAATATATTTGCAAATGGAAATAACTAGTTATAATTCCAGCACAAACATATTTACACAATTCCGTAACATTTGATTGGTCCGTAGCAAGTCTCTGTCCAGAATTTATATCCCAGTAAATTCCATACATTTTCTTGATGAATTTATTTCAAATTCTGGAATTATAAGGAATGAATGGCCTTTTTCCAGTATTCCCGCCACTTTTCCAAGCTTATACCCCGATAAATTCCACAAAAAATGCCATTCATTCCTATAATAATCCCTCATTATTTTGCTGTCCTACGTACCAGTGTACGCGTATGCTATAAATAGATAGATAAAAGTACGTGCATTGTCTGTTAAATGTGGCTATAAGAAATGTTGTATTATGCGAAATTGAATTGTAACCAGTTTAGCGGCTGATCAAATAGCAGACTCCTGTAGCCTGATAACTTTTTATGTTGCGTGTTAGAAATGAAGTTAAATGTATGGGGTTTAACGTCCCAGCAACAGCTATGGTCATATAGGGACGGTACCACCGTTTAACGTCTCATCCGACAGACCAGTGGAATGGAAACACTATGAAAGTATGTTGCATGCTCTATGGTAGGTTGCTTGTTAGATTCAGGACAGGTCTTTCATTATTGGAATGGCGAACGGTGCGTATCCTGATCAGACTGTGTAGGCTGACCTGGATCTACACTAATCCCGAAGCCAATAAGCCCCATTTCTGCAGTCACATCCACAAATGTGATATTTGCATAAAATGTATATGTTTTCAAAATGTCATCAGTTATTATAACCATGTTTGATCATTACTAAGTTATACAATGGAACCCCTCTAAACCGGACACCCTGTTAGGTCCCCAGGGTGTCCGGTTTAGAGAGGTTCCACTGTAAATCAGACAGATGATTATGCCAAGACACGCGTGGCTGCTTAGCGATCTAAAACAGACATTGTTATCGGAGGTATATGGCAATGAAACATATCTAAATTAAGCTCAACAAAGTGTCTGTGTGTCCTGTTTAGAGGGTTTCTACTGTAGTATATAAATTAATTTCACTAGCATCTGTAATGGCAATTTCTTTCTAAACAACAAAAGGAAAGAAGACATTTAAAGGTACATGCCCACTCAGTAGGCACAAAATGATCGTTATATCAGAGACATCATCTGAGACATTTCCTGGCAAAATAAACATCCATTCATCATTACCCCACGTCTTGATTGGCATTATTATACATTTTATATCAGACGTAGCTTTCCACACTGATATCAGGGGCAATGTAAGATATCTAAATTAAGCTCAACTAACTTTCCTCTGTGTCCGGTTTAGATGGGTTCTGCTGTACTTGAATATAACGCATGTTTTGGAAATGCCATAAATTGTGGTATTTATTGGTATATGCCATTTACTGTGCATGAATCAAAACAACACATATTGATTGTCTGAGACGTCATAGGAGACACAGTGCCTTTAAAAAATAACAGCCTTCACTACGGAGCCCCGCAGTGGACATGGATTTTTGTTTGTTTATTCGTTCCCTCGAAAAAACAATTCGTTCCCTCAATTTAACAATTCGTTCCATCGAATTAACAATTCGTTCCCAGGATATAAGAATTCGTTCCCACGAATTAACAATTCGTTCCCGTGGGAACGAATTGTTATTTCGTGGGAACGAATTGTTAAATTGAGAGAACGAATTGTTAATTCATGGGAACGAATTGTTAAATTGAAGGAACGAATTGTTATTTCGTGGGAACGAATTGTTATTTCGTGGGAACGAATTAATAAAACAAAAATGAAAAGTCATGCAGAGCATGATGTTATTAGCCGATCAAATCAGGGTAAAGTGCATCGAACATATGTAGGTGTCTCTGGTAACATTGTCAATGGTAAAATATTTTCGACCACAGTTCTGTACCCAGCGTTGACATTTTTCTCGATTTTGTGCAGGTTTTAGAAACCCGTTCCCAAATCCATCCAATAAAGTATTTGTCTTCACCGGGTTTCAGGGTTCGTGAATCGCCATAGCAGCAATGTTTTGTTGTCACCATTATGTTGCGAAATAAACCTGTACTGTATGCTCTATTTATCTACAGATTACACTCCGCAATACACAAAGTTGTAGTCACTGTGTGTTTGTCCGAATTCTGTGGCAGCACGCGAGTGGGCGGAGCTACCGGAGCTAGCGGTTACAGTGCCATCTAAAAATAGACGCAAGCTCCTGCGTATTCAGGCACATGCCCAGATTGGCCTTGATAACGTTGTCACTTGTTTATCCCTTGTTTAACGCTGTAAATGGTTTACATCGACTCGAAGCTTACGTTCAACGGCCGCACAAACTCGATTGAACTGCACGCCTTCCAATGATTTAAATACGCAGCGCTTTTAAATAGTCAATTACGTTTTTGTAATGTGCGCACTGGTCATTTAAAACGGGGCCCATCCGTGATTTTTTGCGCGATGTCGGGCGCAAGACAATCAATAATTTGCGGCATTGACAATAATTAAGGGGGATTGCCGCAATCGCGCGTGCTGGATGCATCCCTGCCATCCCTGCATGATACGTAAACAAATCAAAGTTCGCTATGAAGGGCAATTCTTCGTTTTGATTGGTGGAAAGTTTTGTGAATATTAACTAGCGTCAAATGACGCGCATACGCGATCGGGGGAGATTTTGAGCAGAGGTCGATTATAAATTAGCCGAATAAACACATTTTACGCGATTATACGTGGTTGAAACTTGTTCTGTTTAATAAATAAAAGCTTTAAATTAGCCCAATAATCGGCGTATGTTGGCGTATATGGCCATTAGAGACAACTATGGACTTCAACAACAACAACTTCCGGGTTCAATCTATTCCGGCGTTCAGCTCATTACGTATTCAAAATTGTGTTATTTGGCTATATTTAAAGTTTTAAACGGAGATTATTGCCAAAAATGCAAACTTTATCGGTTGATGCAATTTGGAAGTGATACAGCAAAATTCGCGTTCGTAGATTACCGAATAGCGGAGAAAAGGGTTGCTACAAACTTTTTCAGAATTCGATGGATGACCAATATATTAGCAAAAAAGATCGGCTAATAATAATTCTACGTCCCCTGCGGCGCTCCGTACTTATTTTATGCACAGAGTATCTCATTTTCTAATTTCTCCAAACTTCCAAATTCCCTTTCCTCCAGCAGACGATACTAAATTTAAACACGGACGCTTTCTCCTATTTCCGGTAGACTGGTTTCCACTGATTAACGACCTGTCAATCACGTGAGACATTCGGATGAATTTCCGGCCACTTGGGAGCTTGTCTTGAATGGTCATGATTAGAATAGCGCTTAATCAAATGATCCTCCGTCACTGGGCGCTTTCAAAAGAAAGCGTCGGTTCGTTGCGGAGGAAATAAAGAACATGGATTCCATTACACAACCGCCTGTGTTAATCTTGCTGAGACAATCAACGTTTCTGAACATCCATTGACAATGTGAACTAGCAATCAAGCAATTTGATTGTCTGAACTTGAGCTGTAGCACAGCTCAGGCTCAGACAATCAAGCTGCTTGATTCCAAGCATAATATTCAGTGCGTGTATTTTGGTATCAAGAAATGAACACGTACTGGCTAGATTAACGCAGGCGGTAGTGTTTGTACAACTACTGTATTGTAGGATATTTAAACAAAATAAAAAGAAAGAACGTGCATCGTGTAAATTTCAATTCAATCAGAAATCAGTGTGCATGATCACGTGGTTACAACAACAACAACGTCGCCCACTTCAAAGTAAGTATTATTTGATAGTTTCCTTAATATTCAACGGATTTTTATGTTATGAAATATGGCGCAGCAAACGCGTTTTCATGAGCTGCATTTTGTGGTCCATTGAGTTTTACCGGTTTCACCTCTTTCTGCACAGTGTACATGTAAGACCCTGTGTCGTTAAGCCTAAGCCAGGGTTTGAGGACATGAAACCAGGGTTTACACTTCAAAGTCTCTGGTTCTGCACTCCGTGCCGGCGTAAAATATTTCACATCGAAAAATGCACCGGTTTCCTGACGAGACGTCACAAATGATGTTGTTAGGAATTTCCTGCGCCGGTTACAAGACGAAATGTGTTTATGTAGCATCTTGAATTCGTCATGAGTCCGGCGCATAATTCGACGAGAAACAGATTACGCCGGTGTGGAGTGCAGGACCAGTGAACACTTATTTCGAGAAATAAATGTGCATGCCCACTCACTAAAGTATTCTTCATAGTAATTAAATAAGTGTATATTGTGTCACTATTCCACCAGTAAAAACATGGTTTGACAGCACTTTAGAATCATTTCCATTGGAAATGATTCTAAAATGCTGCCAAACCATGTTTTTACTCATGCCAAACCAGGTTTTTACTCATTGGAAATGATTCTAAAATGCTACCAAGCCATGTATTTACTGAATAAATACGAGTGACCGCTATACTACAGAGACGTATATGTAGAATTATTTTGTGTTTATTAATTCGTTCCCACGAAATAACAATTTTTATTATACTGAATTTATTACATTATCACAGCCATTTTGGCTGTGATAATGTAATAAATTCATTATAAATAATAGATTATATCTGCCATGATTTAGTAATATTTATTTCACTGATAGTGACTCGCGGTGGTATCAGGCTATTTTCATATGCAAATGAGGCTTTTTTTTTTGTATTTATACTATTAAATGCGTCACCTTTATTTTTGACAGATTATAGAGTTTGATCATTGCACATCAAAAAGAAATACAGAGAATTAATAGTAATGTCCGTTAACATTTTCACGAAACAAGGTTATCGCCCCTGACATGAAGGTGGAAATTTACGTCTGATATACAATGTATAATAATGCCAATCAATACGTGGGGTAATGGTGAATGAATGTTTGTTTTGCCAGAAAATGTCTCGGATGATGTCTCTGATATAAAGAACACTGTGTGCCTACTGAGTGGGCATTAGAAACAATATTTCTACTCCGCTCCATACCTCTCGCGAGGGTAGTAATTTAACCCCATCTCTTTAATGTAACACGTGGAAGAGAGTTTTTTTGCAATCGGTTATCCGGCGTGTTTGATATTTAAGCGATATAAAACTGTCAAAGCTGTATCAATAAAGTATTAATAAAGAAAATACACATGCAGAAATTTGTTATTTTACCGTGTCAATGTGTTTATCTGACATTTACATATATGCCTTGTAAATTTCGCTTCATTTCGTTATGTTGAACAACAACAAGAGAAAATATGGCTTCCATGGAGAAATGATTTCCCTGTTATATTATTTTTGGCAATTTACCAGTTCATCATAAACTGTTTAAAGGTATAAAATACACATTTTACTAAATGTTACCCACATGCAACCGGTTTGGGTGCGCACTTCAGTCGTTCACATTTTTTGAATGGGTCAAACTGTAGCCGTAGATAACATATCGGAGGCGAATTATTGTAGCTAAAAGTGGGCATGGACCTTTAATGTGTATTTGGCTTGGCATTCTGCCTCAGTACCAGACACGCGCCACATCTCTATCGAAATCTGTCGAAAATTGAAGTCGCTATTGATCACAAAACAAAACACGCTGACACCTCGCATTTCAATCTGACAAGAACGTATGGCATTATTAAAGAGCGAATCAAAAAACTGGCTGGGCCTTCCATACCACCGCCTGTGCTAATCTAGACAATATTTGAATTTATTTTTGTTTAAAAATACTTGAATATTGCCATTGAAATCAAGCAGCTTGATTGGCTGAGCCTGAGCTGAGCTGAGCTACATTTAAGGTTCATCCAATGAAACTGCTTGATTGAGAATTTAGATTGCCAATATATGTACCTTCAGAAACGTACATTTTGGGGAGGAATGACGCAGTCAGTTGTGTAATATACTACGTGTGCGTCCAACCGAGGTCCGGATCAGCCTGCGCATGCGCGCAGTCTGATCAGGACCTAGGTTGTTCGCCTGTCTGCCAAAGACGTATGCCTTACAGATGGCAAGACGTTGCTTGGAACCAATCCGACTGACAAACAACGCAAATGATGTTGTTAGGAGTATCCGACATCCGCTTCCGATTCTGCCCACGGACATTTACGAAACTTCCCGAGTACATGTGTGCGCGCATTTACGGCCATTGACAGCGCTAATTTTAGACCGACGCGCAGGAAGGAAGCGTCTGCATAACACACACGCGCTAATTAACCTAGTTATGCGGGCGCGCTAGTAATTATCTCTCGCCCAGACCTAATTGACGTTAATAAGTATTGATTAGAAAACGTACCGTATCGTGGAATGTTGACCAGTGTAGATCCTGATCAGTTTGCGTACTCGTACATAAGCGAAGAGTGTCATTATGTTTGTGTCATATTGGTATGTTAGTGGGTTTGGATAGATGTTGGTGGATTTCGTTGTTTTATGGGTAATTGTGCAACTATTAGATCTAATTCTCAAACATTACGCACGACATAAATTGCCAAATTATCTACACATTCCAGACATTATTTGAATCAAGTGAAACATTTATGTTGCAACAAGGTGACCAAACACCGAAATATGAACCGTTCGTTCTTCAAGAGCCTGGGGCCCATTTCACTCGTACGACTAAAATATTCGTAATTTCAATTGATGGATTACATTTATTGAGCATAGGCTACAGCCTATGCTCAATAAATGTAAATCCAGTAATTGTTTACAAGAAAACATTGTTAATGTGACATTTACAGACTATCATAATTTTGCACTTATGAACATTTTAGTAGAACGATGTTTAGTGAAACGGTCCCCTGTGGTCTTATCGGGTGTTTATATATAGACATGTACACACGCGTAATGGTAGTACAATAGCGTCAGTTCAGCGGTGATAGCCGTGATCGTATAGTGGTTAGTACTTCGCGTTGTGGCCGCGACAACCCAGGTTCGAATCCTGGTCACGGCATGTCTGTGATTCGTCGCTGTGATAGTACAGCTGAACATTTTTTCTACTTTTGCTATTATTTACAATATTCTGTATTTAACTTTTATTTCGGTTTTATATTCTAATTCTATGTATGATGAAACGCGTCCCGCTTACATGTGTGAGACTTAACAGACAATACTATACACTGATTTTATAGTTATTTGTTATAGTGTACACAAAGTTATCTCAGTGCAAATAACCACCAATTGTGGTAAGTGTCTAATTGTAAATGTACGGGCGACAGTAAACGTCAATCGCATTTATCTTATGGTGAGCCACCACTTTTGCTTGTTTATGCCCCCGGTATCGGGTGAGCCGGAGACATATAGTGTTTGGACTGTGTGTCCGACAGTCCGTGTGTCCGTCCGGCACATTAAGAAGTTCGCCTGAGTTTCTGAATTCTGTCATAATTACTAAATCCCTTGAAAAATTACTTAAATATATATTTCAACACATCATACTTGTGGACAACTGTCACACATCCATGTTGTCCTTAATATAACATAATATTGACGTTTTGACCATCACAACTTTGAACTTGTTCACACATTAAGAAGTATCTCATTTCTGGCATAACTTCTATATCCGTTAAAGGATTGCTTTAATATTTCGCTACATGCACAAATTCCACAAATCCATGCTACCCTTAATATGACATTGACATTCTCACCTGCGCTACTTTGAACTTTTGCACGCATGGAGTTAGACCACTTTTTCACTGAACCCCTTCAATGTAAATACGTAATACATACCGCACTGTCGGTGCCGTATAAAAAGAGAATAGTAGGTTAGTGCCGTGAATGGGAAAACTATCTGACAAGGCTTAGGAAACGGGATGTGCTCGGCTCGAGCACATCCCGTTTCCGTGCTGCGCCAGATAGTTCTACCATTCACGGCACTAACCTACTATTCTATGTATCCCGTCAACACATACAAATGGCTTTAAAATGCAAATATATAACCCCAGCAACCACACATATTCATACGCAGTGATTAGGTCGTATTGAAAGGATATCAAATATGTTTCACGGCACCGTGTTTCACGGCACATACGCACTGTGTTGGACGGGATAAAACCAGTTCAGCGGTGATAGCCGTGATCGTATAGTGGTTAGTACTTCGCGTTGTGGCCGCGACAACCCAGGTTCGAATCCTGGTCACGGCATGTCTGTGATTCGTCGCTGTCATGGTACAGCTAAGAACATTTTTTTTATTTTACTATTATTTACAATATTCTGTATTTCACTTTTATTTCGGTTTTATATTCTATGTAGGATGAAACGCGTCCCGCTTGCATGTGTGAGACTTAACAAACAATAATATACACTGATTATTATATCATTATTCTGTGTCAAAACATAAAACATACGTCATAAAGACGTCGCCTTTCTAGGAATAAATTTCATATATATTTATTTATATCCCCCACAATTTCACAAAAGCTAAAGGTACATGCCCACTCAGTAGGCACGAAATGTTCTTTATATCAGAGACACAATCTGAGACATGTTCTGGCAAAATATACATTCATTCACCATTACCCCACGTATTGATTGGCATTATTTACATTTTATATCAGACATAAATTTCCACGCTGTTATCTGGGGCGATAACCGTGTTTGCTTAAAATGTTAACGGACATTACTATTTATTCTCTGTACATGTATTTATTTGTTGATGTGCAATGATTTAAAAATATCATGTAGGGCGACTTACAAGTCAATCAGAAAATTCGGGCGTTCTGGTCATAAGCCCGGATGCAGTTGCCTCCGACCACTGAAAATGATCAAACATTATTATCTTAGAAAAACTGTGAAAGTTGCAGTTATTCTCCGACAAACGACACTGACAATCAAGCTTCAGACGTCGGCTCTCCAGTAATCTATTGTTTTGTTTAATCAACAAATTGTGTACACAAAGTTATCTCAGTGCAAATAGCCACCAATTGTGGTAAGTGTCTACTTGTAAATGTACGGGCGACAGTAAACGTCAATCGCATTTATCTTATGGTGAGCCACCACTTTTGCTTGTTTATGCCCCCGGTATCGGGTGAGCCGGAGACATATAGTGTTTGGACTGTGTGTCCGACAGTCCGTGTGTCCGTCCGGCACATTAAGAAGTTCGCCTGAGTTTCTGAATTCTGTCATAATTACTAAATCCCTTGAAAAATTACTTAAATATATATTTCAACACATCATACTTGTGGACAACTGTCACACATCCATGTTGTCCTTAATATAACATAATATTGACGTTTTGACCATCATAACTTTGAACTTGTTCACACATTAAGAAGTATCTCATTTCTGGCATAACTTCTATATCCGTTAAAGGATTGCTTTAATATTTCGCTACATGCACAAATTCCACAAATCCATGCTACCCTTAATATGACATTGACATTCTCACCTGCGCTACTTTGAACTTTTGCACGCATGGAGTTAGACCACTTTTTCACTGAACCCCTTCAATGTAAATACGTAATACATACCGCACTGTCGGTGCCGTATAAAAAGAGAATAGTAGGTTAGTGCCGTGAATGGGAAAACTATCTGACAAGGCTTAGGAAACGGGATGTGCTCGGCTCGAGCACATCCCGTTTCCGTGCTGCGCCAGATAGTTCTACCATTCACGGCACTAACCTACTATTCTATGTATCCCGTCAACACATACAAATGGCTTTAAAATGCAAATATATAACCCCAGCAACCACACATATTCATACGCAGTGATTAGGTCGTATTGAAAGGATATCAAATATGTTTCACGGCACCGTGTTTCACGGCACATACGCACTGTGTTGGACGGGATAAAACCAGTTCAGCGGTGATAGCCGTGATCGTATAGTGGTTAGTACTTCGCGTTGTGGCCGCGACAACCCAGGTTCGAATCCTGGTCACGGCATGTCTGTGATTCGTCGCTGTCATGGTACAGCTGAACATTTTTTTTATTTTACTATTATTTACAATATTCTGTATTTCACTTTTATTTCGGTTGTATATTCTATGTAGGATGAAACGCGTCCCGCTTGCATGTGTGAGACTTAACAAACAATAATATACACTGATTATTATATCATTATTCTGTGTCAAAACATAAAACATACGTCATAAAGACGTCGCCTTTCTAGGAATAAATTTCATATTATATTTATTTATATCCCCCACAATTTCACAAAAGCTAAAGGTACATGCCCCACTCAGTAGGCACGAAATGTTCTTTATATCAGAGACACAATCTGAGACATGTTCTGGCAAAATATACATTCATTCACCATTACCCCACGTATTGATTGGCATTATTTACATTTTATATCAGACATAAATTTCCACGCTGTTATCTGGGGCGATAACCGTGTTTGCTTAAAATGTTAACGGACATTACTATTTATTCTCTGTACATGTATTTATTTGTTGATGTGCAATGATTTAAAAATATCATGTAGGGCGACTTACAAGTCAATCAGAAAATTCGGGCGTTCTGGTCATAAGCCCGGATGCAGTTGCCTCCGACCACTGAAAATGATCAAACATTATTATCTTAGAAAAACAAAAACTGTGAAAGTTGCAGTTATTCTCCGACAAACGACACTGACAATCAAGCTTCAGACGTCGGCTCTCCAGTAATCTATTGTTTTGTTTAATCAACAAATTGTGTACACAAAGTTATCTCAGTGCAAATAGCCACCAATTGTGGTAAGTGTCTACTTGTAAATGTACGGGCGACAGTAAACGTCAATCGCATTTATCTTATGGTGAGCCACCACTTTTGCTTGTTTATGCCCTCGGTATCGGGTGAGCCGGAGACATATAGTGTTTGGACTGTGTGTCCGACAGTCCGTGTGTCCGTCCGGCACATTAAGAATTTCGCCTGAGTTTCTGAATTCTGTCATAATTACTAAATCCCTTGAAAAATTACTTAAATATATATTTCAAAACATCATACTTGTGGACAACTGTCACACATCCATGTTGTCCTTAATATAACATAATATTGACGTTTTGACCATCATAACTTTGAACTTGTTCACACATTAAGAAGTATCTCATTTCTGGCATAACTTCTATATCCGTTAAAGGATTGCTTTAATATTTCGCTACATGCACAAATTCCACAGATCCATGTTACCCGTAATATGACATTGACATTCTGACCTGCGCTACTTTGAACTTTTGCACGCATGGAGTTAGACCACTTTTTCACTGTAGCCCATTTCATCAACATTGCAAAGTATACTTTACTAGCAAAGTATACTTTGAGGGAGTAATCATTTATTTTTCCTAAACTGCATTATTTCATATAAAACTAACAAATGCATATATTTCATGATTAAAAGTATGCAGAATTATTATACTGAATTTATTACATTATCACAGCCAAATTGGCTGTGATAATGTAATAAATTCAGTATAATAAAAATTAATAAATTTATCATAAAATTGAAAATTTCTCCCTCAAAGTATACTTTGCTACTAAAGTATACTTTGCAATGTTGATGAAATCAGCTACTGAACCCCTTCAATGTAAAGACGTAATACATACCGCACTGTCGGTGCCGTATACAAAGAGAATAGTAGGTTAGTGCCGTGAATGGGAAAAAATATCCGGCAAAGCTCAAGAATTTCTTTATTTCTCATCAGAAGTATATGTTGTGACCACTCATTTGAACCGTCTCGCCGAGACGGTTCAAATGAGTGGCGAGACGGTTCAAATGAGTGGTCACAACATATACTTTGGTTGAGAAATAATGAAAAGAGATAGAGAATAGTATGTTAGTGCCGTGAATGGGAAACATATCGGGCGTCAGATATTTCTCCTATTCACGGCACTAACATACTATTCTATTTATCCCGTCAACACATACAAATGGCTTTAAAATGCAAAAAAATAACCACAGTAACCGCACATATTCATACGCAATGATTAGGTCGTATTGACAGGATATCAAATATGTTTCACGGCACCGTGTTTCACGGCACATATGCACTGTGTTTATGGGATCAAACCAGTTCAGCGGTGATAGCCGTGATCGTATAGTGGTTTGTACTTCAGCGGTGATAGCCGTGATCGTATAGTGGTTAGTACTTCGCGTTGTGGCCGCGACAACCCAGGTTCGAATCCTGGTCACGGCATGTCTGTGATTCGTCGCTGTCATGGTACAGCTGAATTTTTTTTTATTTTACTATTATTTACAATATTCTGAATTTAACTTTTATTTCGGTTTTATATTCTATATATGATGAAACGCGTCCCGCTTACATGTGTGAGACTTAACAAACAATAATATACACTGATTATAGCATAATTATATCATTATTCTGTGTTAAAACATAAAACATACGTCATAAGGACGTCGCCTTTCTAGGAATAAATTTCATATTATATTTATTTATATCCCCAACAATTTCACAAAAGTTAAACGTACATACCCCACTCAGTAGGCACGAAATGTTCTTTATATCAGAGACACAATCTGGGACATGTTCTGGCAAAATATACATGCATTCAGCGGTGATAGCCGTGATCGTATAGTGGTTAGTACTTCGCGTTGTGGCCGCGACAACCCAGGTTCGAATCCTGGTCACGGCATGCCGTGTGATTCGTCGCTGGCACAGCTGAACATTTTTTGTTATATCCAAACTAATCTAAAAGACTAGTTATTTCTATTTTATTGATTTCGTTTTGCTTTTTGAATAACCTAAATCGCCGATTTATGCGAAAAACTAACCCGTTTTGGACCATCGTTTCTGAATTTAAAGACGAAAATTAAGTGCCTTGTGCCTACACGGCGTTGAACGTAGGACCGACATTTAATGTTCTTAATATTCGTATCTAAGGCGATGAAGTGTCCTGAATTAGCCACCATACGTTTTGTTTTCTGGCTCTTGCGTAGGACAACCAAGACAGCCAGATAATTCGGGTTGATGAAAGTCGAAACTGATGCAGGATACATATAATATACAGTGGAACCTCTCTAAACCGAACAACCTTGTGACATCGATGTGTACAATTATGACATATTTCACTGTCAAATATCGCTGACGTTTATCAGTGTTCATGATTGCAATACACACAGGCATGTATATCAGGGGGCGGGGGTGGGGGTGGGGTGGGGGGGGGGTGGGGGGGGGGCGTTTCAATAAACTTCATAACACTAAAATGTTCGTAAGTGCAAATTTAGGATCGCCTGTAAATTTAGGATCGCCAGCATATGCAGCCTATGCTCAATAAAGGTAAATCCAATAATTGTTTACAAGAAAACAGTGTTAATGTGAAATTTACAGACTATCTTAATTTTGCACTTACGAACATTTTAGTCGTACGAAGTTTAGTGAAACTGCCCCCAGGACTCTTACATCGGAATTACAGTGGAACATCTCTAAACTGGACACATTTGGGGACCTGGGATTTTTAAGGAATTAAATGCTAGCGACCGCAGCATTTAGGTCCTGAAAATTCAATATGTGAACAATAACTGATTTATAGTTCGGCTAAGTGTACAGTGCAATGTCCCATCCGAGTATTGAGTTTTCATTTCCTGTCGAACAGTTATTCATTATCTCTGGTAATATGTTACTGTATTGGTTACCCTAGTTTATCGACCAATGAAAGAACGGCATTTCGTCTCAATCGCATATTGCGACGCTTTCGCCAATATGTATTAAATTAGTCATTAAATGTTCAGCGCTATATTTAGAACTGAGTGTATGCCGTGTTTTCATCAGTTCACGCGACGCAAAGTATATTACCGCCCACACACGTACTCGTTTCGTGTCACACCGCCAATCACATATAGCGATTATTTCGGAAAGAGAAATGTCTGTGCAACGTTGGTAGCTAAAACATGTGTAACTAACAGTATACTAAACACAGATGTTTAAAGTGAATATATCTGAGGGGCCTAAGGCATTTATCATTTGCCAGGGTCGTAAGTCAGCAGAAAAATCGAAACGTGTGGTGTTTGATCGCGCCCGAAACTAAACCTGTCTATATAGGGCATTTCCCTAAGCTCTTGCCTACCTTGAATAGGCTACATTGTATAGAGTTCGGACATTGGGGGATGGAGTAGCGGTTTACAAATGAGCCATTTATCGTGTCCTATGTCCGAGTCTTCCATCTGTGACACTAGCATGGTATTCTCTATGCATTCGTCGGGAATGTCTATTCGTGTATACGCAATGACTGATAAAAGTGTAGATCAACTTACATAAAGAGCCAAATATAATAATAACGTTTAGACGAATATTCATCATCGTTATCAGTAAAGGTAATTATTTCTTTTTGAAACTCCTTTGTTGGTGGTAATATAGGACTATATTTTATCGCGGAATGATTTATGACTGTGCATCGTCATTAATTTTTTTACGAGTTGACAGCGTGCTTCAACATTAACTCATTTTTGTTGCCTTTATAAATATGCTAATGTGTTTGTTGACATACTGAACATAATCGTTTTGTGGTTTCCTCTAATATGTGGGTCTGTGCATGCAGGAATGGGGACTTATGTGACGTGTGGCCGGTATAGCTCCTGATCAACTTGCACACTCGTATAGCCGGGTAATAGTAATGATTGACGGGAGTTTCATTGATGGAATGGCGATCAGTACAGATCCTGATCAGACTGTGCGAATGCACAGTCTGATCAGGATCTACACTTGACACAAATCCAATATGACCCATTTCTCCAGTCACAGCCACATATGAGATCATATCTTATGATAATGATGGTTTCCCTTTTGCATCTACAGTGAAACATCTCTAAACCAGACACCCTGGGAGGTCCCCAGGGTGTCCGGCTTAGAGAGGTTTCACTGTAAATCGGGAATTCGATCCTTCTGGGCCATAGCCGTGTGCTATGCGATCACGAACATACATTATCACCTGAGATAAATGACCAAGTAACTCATCAAAAATACGATCACATGTGTTTTGTTGGTGTCCGGTTTAGAGAGGTTCCACTGTATTGAGTGGGTATGGCTCGTTGTTCGTACACATGTGTGACGCGGTATACACCCGGGCTGATAGTTCTGAGTACTTAGCTCTAATTACATTTCATTACACAGCAGTACATAAGCGTTATGACGAAGCAGTATTTCTAAATGTGCGGTTGAAGCGTTCTTTGTTTCCTTCCTACTTCGTGGAGAGTGACCTAATACGTGGAGCAATGGTGATTGAATGTTTATTTTGCCAGAAAATGTCTCAGATGAGGTCTATGATGTAAAGAACATGTTGTGCCTATTGAGTGGGCATGTACCTTCAAACACGTTTAATAAATATCACATTGACAACTATTGGCAAAATTATCGCTGGTGGTAGTGTGCGTGCTGATTTGTCCACAGAAGATATTTTGCTTGAAATCAAGCAGCTTGATTGGCTGAGCCTGAGCTGTGCCACAGCTCAGGCTCAGACAATCAAACTGCTTGATTGCGAGTTGGCATTGTCATTAGATATAGCATTGTCATTAGATATTCAGAAACGTTGATACTATGGGTAAGATTAACGCAGGCGGTTGTTTACACACGTAAAAAAAAACAACAATCGCCTTTTTGCCGTGCTACATGTATCACATCCATGGGCTAAACGATATTATTCATGTTGTTGAATAAATTTGACGATTTATGACACACGAAGATGCGCATTATAGTGGATACTGACATAAATTACTCACGGGACAGTTCACGGCTGTTGTAAATCAAAGTACTGAATTATGTTATCTCCACAGGTAAGTTAACTTTGTAAAACACACCGGTGTAACTTGCAGGGTCAGTACTGATATATATTGAAAATCGTCCACCCCATTTTACTGCTAGCTCCGTACGTACTGTCCCGTGAGACGTAAACATAATAGCTGCTGTATTCATACGCACGAAATGTCTTGATTCGTATCTTCCAGAATTTAACTGATAAACCGAGCACAAAACTGTGAAAACTATAAAGAAAAGTATATGTAGAGTTTTAGATACCAAGCAAGACAGACAAAAACGATAAGTTGGCACAGGGCACTATTTTCTTGGTCGTACATTTATGCGTAGCACGATCAATGCCTGCCCCTACAGAAATTTGCGCGACACAACACGCTATCTCGTGGGAGATAACATCTAAAAAATAGGGTTGTGGATTTTATACATATTTCAGCAATGACCGACAATTTGCATAAGAGTGTTTAGAAACATAATACATGTATATTTATTAATATTTCTTTGGTGATTGGAGCTGTGTATATTTGAAATTATTTCCCAATATCAGAAAATTGAGCTAGCTCTATGTTTGCTAGAGAAAGCTTCTTTGTAAACAGTGGCGCCCGTAAAGCGAGATCGGCCGACATCAACAATGCAAATTTTGGTACATGTATACCAGAGAGCCGTTTCTCTAAACTTGGTACGACTAAATAGAGAATAGTAGGTTAGAGCCGTGAATGGGACAAAATTATCCGGCAAAGCTCAATGATTTCTTTATTTCTCATCAGAAGTATATGTTGTGACCACTCATTTGAACCGTCTCGCCGAGACGGTTCAAATGAGTGGTCACAACATATACTTTGGTTCAGAAATAAGGAAAATAGATAGTGAATAGTAGGTTAGTGCCGTGAATGGGAAAAAATATCTGGCAAGGCTCAGGAAACGGGATGGGCGAGGCTCTGCCGAGCACATCCCGTTTCCGTGCCGCGCCAGATATGTTTTCCCATTCACGGCACTAACCTACTATTCTATTTATCCCGTCAACACCTACAAATGGCTGTAAAATGCAAAAATTGTATTGACTGGATATCAAAAATGTTTCACGACACCGTGTTTCACGGCACATACGCACTGTGTTGACGGGATAAAATGTTCTTAAGTGCAAATTTGGAATCGTCTGGAATTTTCAATTAATGGCTTTATATTTATATGCAGCCTATGCTCAATAAATGTAAATCCAATAATTGTTTACAAGAAAACATTGTTAATTTGATTTACAGACTGTCATAATTTTGCACTTACGAACATTACGTGTAGTGAAACGATCCCCACTAGCGAAGAACTGTAGTCTATTTCACCACATTTGCAAAGTATACTTATCTTGCTAAGTATACTTTGAGAGAAAAAAATTCAATATAAGTATAAATTTATTAATTTTTATTATACTGAATTTATTAGATTATCACAGCCATTTTTGCTGTGATAATGTAATAAATTCATTATATCAATTCTGCATACATGTACTTTTAATCATGAAATATATGCAGTCGTTAGTTCTGAATGAAATAATGTATTTCGGAAAAAAATAAATGATTACTCCCTCAAAGTATACTTAGCTAGATAGGTATGCTTAGCAATGTTGGTGACATTGGCTACTGAGGTCGTTAAGACCCCGTTCCGAAACCGGTTTTAGATCCAGGGACACGTTTCATTAAATTTCGTACGATAAAAAAGTGTGTACGAAGATTTTCATGAATATTCACGTTAAAGTGGTTACGTAATGCTTCCATTTTTAACTACATGTACGCGCCATTAAATGTGAAGAATATTTGCCAATATCGGCTGTCAGGTTATTGAAAAGTTTCAATGTTGCACTTACAAACGTCTTCTTGCGAAGTTTAGTGAAACGGCCCCCAGTCCGGTATTCGTACGCATAGAACAGTTCATATCGAAGCTCGCGTGCCTGCTATTTTCATGACTGTATTTCGTGGAATGTCATTCGCGAGGAATTTCGCACACAAAAATATGTGGGTGGCGCAATTTCGAAAAAGTGCAAATGTAAGGAACTTGTTGAATTGTTATTGTCTCGTGTGTTTTGTATTTATATTGTCAGATATTTTAAACATTTATCACAAGGGCCGCCTGAAAGTATTTAAGTATGTGGCGTTTGTGGCGAAATGCGGTCCCCGCGTGCAAACCACAGCTGGTTTGCACGCGGGGACCGCATTTCGCCACAAACGCCAGATTTTCAACTGTCCCGTGATGCCTAGGTAAATGTATGCTGGTTGCTGACGTCTTCTCGTCTGTTTCCGCCCGCGCATGCCCAGATAAACAGCTTACAATCCCAGCATGCACATTGTCCCGGCGTAGTAATAAGTGATTTTAAACACAGCCATGTACTGATCACCACCTTTGTCAACTTCAGATAGCGCGCTAGAAAGTAGATCGCGGCGGGATAGGGGCAAAGTTGGCCCTTGATCTATGTGGGAAACGACAGGGGTTGGACTCGGGGATTAATTTTGATAGGTTTAAAATCTGATTAGGCGGAGTGATATTAGTTTGGGAAGACGCACCGCGTGTCTTAAAATAATCCCATATACTGACGACTACATGTTTATGACTGTCATAAACCCGTTAATAAAATATGTTTTTATATGCATGGAGGTTTTTACATGAAATTTATTAGGCGAGGCTAGGACATGCTTAGGAATTCCGATGCTGGTCGGGGAATTCGGACCGTTTCCGATCTTCACATACTAACTACAGTAATATCAAATTGCAGACAATAGATATGCAGTCAACAATTCGGTAATCGACAATAATTTGACAATGTTTAACATTGAAGAACTAGATACCCAAAGGAGACCCGTGAACCCGTGGAAAAATTAAACTAACACGCGCATAGCGGTGTTCGATGAGACTTCAACGTGGTGCAATCACGCACTCTACGACTGTGATTTTCACAACAACTTGAAGTTCGTATTTTAAAATAAGTTTCAATTTACACCATAGAAAGAAAATAATGTCTTCTGTTGCGCGTTGAACAGGTTTTTGCTTACATGCTCGACACCTGGGTAGACTATTTATGACTGATACAGTAAAGCCTCTCTAAACAGGACATACAAACAATATCTGTATCGTCAATAGTATGTACTTCATCGTCATCGTCATCTATATCTGATGGTACTGCCTGTTCAAGATCGCAAAGCCGCACAGCTACATGGCTTGGCATAGTCATGTGTCTGATTTACAGCGGACCATCTCTAAACCGGACACGCAGGCAGTCTCTGTATCCTCCATGTTATGCGTTTCTATCTCTGATGATAATGCCTGTTCAAGATCGCAATGCACAGCTACATGGCTTGGCATAGTTATATGTCCGATTTACGGTGGAGCCTCTCTAAACCGGACACCCTGGGGACCTCCCAGGGTGTCCGGTTTAGAGAGGTTCCACTGTACTACGCTTTATTGAATTTCGAGAGTGCATTGGAGCCTCTCAAAACCGGACACACTGGAGGCTTTCGGTTTAGAGAAGTTTAAATGTAATTCCGATGTAACAGGACTGAAACGCATACCTGTGTGTATTGCAATCATGAACACTGATCAACATCAGCGATAATTGACGTCACGAATGAAATAGGTCATAATTTAACACATCGATGTGGCAAGGTTTTTCGGTATAGAGAGGTTCCACTGTACATCAAACAGTTTCATAAATGCTGTCAAGAACAGAATTGGAATTAAACTAACAAGATTGATATAAAACAATTACAGTAGACCGGAAGCGTAACCTTTCACCGTTTCCCTGGCAACATTGTCAAAACAATAACGAAAACGCTAAGACTTTCAATCACCTTGTCACGAAGACCGTAGTTTATTGTCAATTTGCGAGATTTACGATGACCGTGCAAATACTTGCTTATCTCAATAAAGGGATTTGATATATCCTTTTCTGGTCCAGTATTTAGACTCGAATTACTGTCTTTATTGGATCTACATCAGGGGGTCCGTTTCATTAATCTTCATACGACTAAAATGTTCGTAAGTGGAAAGTAATTTTCACATTATTAAAGGTGCATGCCCACTCGGTAGGCACGAAATGTTCTTTATATCAGAGACATTATCTGAGAAATTTTCTGGCAAAATAAACATTCATTCACCATTACCCCACGTATTGATTGGCATTATTATACATTTTATATCGTACACAAGTTTCCACACTGATATCAGGGGCGATAACCGTGTTTCCTTAAAATGTTAACGGACATTACAATTTATTCTCAGTATTTATTTGTGGATGTGCAATGATCTTACTTTATAATTTGTCGAAAATATTATTTTTTCAGGCTACACATTTAATGAGTATAAATAATTAAAAAATGTCATGCCTCATTTGCATATGAAATTAGCCTGATACCGCCGCGCGTCACTATCAGTAAAATAAACATTACTAAATGATTATATCTGTATAGCGGGCACTCGTGATTTTTAGAACTGGTAGAATAGTGACACAAGTATACACTTATTTAATTTCTATACAGAACATTTTGTGCCTACTGAGTGGGTATGCACCTTTAACAATGTTTTCTTGTAAACAATTGTTGGATTTACATTTATTGAGAATAGGCTGCATGCAGCCTATTCTCAATAAATGTAAAGCCATCAATTGCAATTTACAGACGATCCTAAATTTGCACTTACGAGCATTTTAGTCGTACGAAGTTTAGTGAAACGGGCCCCTTTAAACTGACATTACCACTGGTATGTCGTAAAATGTTGTAATATATGCGCTAACTAAAATAAATGTATTACGGGAACAAAACAGAACTCAAATACGTGAATCCTATAGCCGATAATGGCATTATTCGATTCGGTTTATATTTAAAGGTGGGAATTGATTCGAACACATTCCACACCCGAGATATATTGCCCGGTAAAGAAGCAGGCCGATGGTCGTCGGTCTGGTTTATATTCCCGAATAAATTCAGGCTCCAAAAGTGTGCGCCAAATATAGGAAAATCTATGCAGGTATGGTAACCTATAATTAAATTATTTTATAACGGCATGATTTTTAGAAGTGTGTTTACACAGTTTTACTTAATTACTATTTATTTCAAGTGTATATTACTGATGTCGATCAATTCATGATCGTTGATCGCGAGACATATTTCGTAGTTTGTCTAAAAGTTGTGATAAAGTGTATTATCTCGCCATCATTTGTATGTCCTTCTTGCTCGAGGGGTTACCACACATTTTAAACCTAAGGAGTGGAATTTAATAACCAATTGAAAAGTAAACAAAACCGCCGAATGACAATGTTCTTGAGCCAAATAACTCGCGATTTCTGTCGATTAATGTGTGTTCTATCGTGTTATAATCTTAAACTGCGAAATTATTGTTTGTTATTTTGTATCCTCCACTTCCGGGGCGTGAATAATTTAAGGGGTCAGTGGGATAATGGGGCAAACTCCATAAGGGAGTTTGCCCCCATTCTTCCACTGACACCTTGACGTTCGCCTCATACCTGCACATGCCAGGGTGAGCAATTAACACAATATTATCACACCTGCGTAAATGACGTTAATGCCTGTATGGAATGTTTTTATTTCGGATTTTCTATTGGCAAACTTACTGCTCGGTATTTAGGAGACTTTGTAACGATTGTGTTTTGAATCGTACGGAGCCCCGCAGGTGACATGCATTTTTTTGTTATTAATTCGTTTCTATGCAATAACAATTCATTCCCTCGAATTAACAATTCGTTCCCACGATATAAAAATTCGTTCCCACGATATAACAATTCGTTCCCACGAAATGACAATTCGTTCTGTCAATTTAACAATTCGTTCCCTCGAATTAACAATTCGTTCCCACGAAATGACAATTCGTTCCCTCGAATTAACAATTCGTTCCCACGATTTAACAATTCGTTCCCACGGAACGAATTGTTAAATTGAGGGTACGAATTTTTAATTCGTGGAAACGAATTACTAAATTTAGGGAACGAATTGTTATTTCGTGGGAACGAATTAATAAAAAAAAAAGTCTACGTCCCTGCGGGGCTCCATACGTTAATACGTGTATGTAGTTTGGATTTTCTGTTGGCAATGTGTTGCTCGGTGTTTAGAACACTTCGTAACGATTATGTTGAATCGGGTACACGACAGCCTGGGCTAATCTCGCTAATATGTATCAATTTAGTTATTTCAAAATATTTTAATACTGTGCTTGAACTCAAGCTGTTTGATTGGCTGAGCCTGAGTTGTGATGCAATAAGGCACAGCCAATCAAACTGCTTGATTGCGAGTTGGTATTGCCAATAGATGTTTGCACGATTAACGCGGGCAGTTGTGTATTTTTAGAATGATGCGATGAGTCAAAGTGCATATATGATTATTAACCCTTTCAACCCTATAAGAAACTGGAATGGACTGTGATATGCTAATTTTCCGACCAATCCAATCGTCAAGAAATGATTTTCAGATTAGTCCATTTATGAAAAGGGGGTGGTTTTTTTTCTAAACAAAATATGAAAATTATTTGTAAAAAATTTAGATCCTGATGAGCCGGCTCATCTGGATCTGCACTGTTTGCAAACCCCGCTATGGCGGGTGTTCGGGTTAAAATGGTTAAATGATTATATCTGCATAGCGGTCACCCGCAATGTTTAATACTGTTGGAATAGTTACACAGTAATACGGTTATTTAATTCCTATAAAGAACATGTTCAGCCTAATAGAAGGGACCCCAACTTTAATTGTCTTCATGCATTATTTAAGGAATAAAACGAAGGGCTGTTGCGTTTACTCGGGTGTCAATACATTTGGTCTGTTTAAAGTTTGCTAGGAATCCTGCAGGATTCCTCGCAAACTTTAAACAGACCAAATGTATTATTAACCACAGTAAATGCAAAAGCCCATGTTTTTATTACTTATATTTACACTGCATTTTATGATAGATTAAAAAATGTAAATAAGCAAATATGGCGTTAAAATTAAGAATAAACTTGTTTTACGTCATTTTGTTACAATTGTTGGAACAGCAACGTTGCCACTCAAGAGCGTGACGTTATTGACAAACCATGAACGTCGTGTATTTTAGCGAATCAACAACGTCGCGCGAAGTCACGTGGGGCTAATGTAATGTACTGGGATATATAAACGCAATTCGTTGAATGGACATTTTCATTACGATTGTAAGGACAGTGTAAATATATGTAAATAACATCTCGGGAGTTAAATGTATTTAAAAAATGTGATTTTTTTCCAATGTATAGTGTTGCATGGTATGTTATGGCCGCTAGTATTGTCCCGTAATGCGATATTTAACACCATGACGTCATTTTGACGATGCCGGTTGTACATGTGCATGTACATGTATAAAGCCAAAAGTAATCGGTTTAAAAACGGACTTGTGTAATATTGCTAATAACAAATCAAGGTGTTACGTCAATTGATCGTAACACCTATGTTTGATTACGTCATATATTACGTGAGATATGTATTTTCTTCATGCACACAACTGAATGACTGTGGATTACGAACACGTAGATGTTTGGAGTCATTGAATTTGTGTATGGAAGGTTAATTGTTGGTTTGATTGCTTGCCAGTAGTGATCGATTATTAATCAATCAATATATTGATTGCATGCTTGCTTACCTGCCTGCCTTCCTGCCTGCCTGCCTGCCTGCCTGCCTGCCTGCCTGCCTGCCTGCCTGCCTGCCTGCCTGCCTGCCTGCCTGCCTGCCTGCCTGATTGATTTATTGACTGACTGACTGACTGACTACAGACATACTGACTGACTGACTGACTAAGACTGACTATGACGAATGACTGACTGACTGACGACTGACGACGACTGACTGACTGACTGACTGACTGACTGACTGACTGACTGACTGACTGACTGACTGACTGACTGACAGACTGACTGACTGACTGACTGACTGA
>CM055275.1:85051075-85278575 GCA_029237695.1 Conchocele bisecta | reverse complement strand
TCCTGTTGAACAGTTAATCATTAAATCTGGTAATATATAACTTATTGTGGTTAAACGTTGCAATATGTGAAATATGTGGAGCACCATGCTCCCCAGCTATTAGCTTAGAAAAACTATAAATGCTCGTAAATTCGGGAATACAATCATGAAAGGTGTTCGAGCCAATTTCCACTCTTAAATATAAGCCGATCGCGAATGAAATGAATACAAGTTTCTGCTATACTTTGTATTTCCTGCTCTACTAGTCCTTTCGGATGGGTACTTTAATATGCGGTCCGTGTTTTAGATTTGAAGGAGAATCTGGGCACATTAAAAAACCAGAGGGGACTATTCCAATAATAGTTAGGCCCCATGTGACCGGTTTCCTCTGTATCCACCTCTTTCCTGTCTCCCTTTCTTGGAAGACGACAAGCAAAGCCATCGAGCCAATGACGTCGTTAAATCCAAGCATTTACATTTACAAATGAATACAATTATATTTATCTGCGCATCTCCAATGCGCTGAATAAACAAGTGAATTTATAAACATGGTGACTGATAAACAAGGGATTTCTTTATTGACACGTCATGGTACTTTGGCCAGACGTAAACTGCCCGTTATGGCGGCTTAATGGACAGACTGGACATCTTTATGGTCCAGTTATGGTCAGTTAGCAAGTGTCCGTGACTGTTTGATGATGTATGTTGATGTCCGGCAACACGACATGACTGTTGTCCCCAATTGTGTTCCTGTTAGTCACTCGTTCTCTCTGTATGTCTGAAGTGTTAGCATTACTAAACATCAGGGCCCGTTTCACTAAACATCGTACGACTAAAATGTTCACAAGTGCAAATTTAGGATAGTCTGGAAGTTTCAATTGATGGGTTTACATTTATTGAGCATAGGCTGCATATGCAGCCTATGCTCAATAAAGGTAAATCCAGTAATTGTTTACAAGAGAACAGTGTTAATGTGAAATTATAATTTTGCACTTACATTTTAGTCGTATGAAGTTTAGTGAAACGACCCCCTACTGTCCTTCTCCATACGAGTGGAGTTATAGCCGAGGGTTACGACCTCCGACTGTCATTCCGGCGGCCCGGGTTCGATCCTGGAGTTTATTAATACAGTTGTATTTCCCGCTCTACCAGCTGGTTCTACCCAGGTGTGTCATATAGCGGTTTGATCCGCGGGTATTCAATGCCTACGAGCCAGGTGGGACACTTAAATCGAGCAACAACGACAACATCCTTCTTCATAATTCTGTACATCTTGCCCAGATGTTCAACGTTCTGAACACCTGTTGGTGTTCAGAACGTTAATCATCTGGGCAAGATCAATACAGGCGATTGCGTAACGAGTTAAACACTTCTTTATTTCAAAATGCTTATATATCGTGCTTGAAATCAAGCTGCTTGATTGTGAGTTGGTATCGACAATACATATATATTAATGTTCGGGAAAGTTGATAATCTGAACAAGATTGACGCAGGCGACTGTGTATAGCAATGATAAATACATGTAACCCTTATTTCCAATGACGCGTTAGTTTCGGACCCACGGGCATTCCGTCTTATACTCGACAATCTGACAGCGTGTATTATTTGTACAGTGAAGTATTATAGAATCAGATATCGCGATTGATCAAATTAAGATAACCAATTGATATCGATTGATAGTACAGTTTTATCTGATGTTGGCGAATTTTGGCCCACGACATGCCTACATGACACATATCACGATAATAATCATGCATTTGTGTTTATATTGAGCAGTGTTCGATTCTAAATATTTGAACTTGACCCCTCTCTGCTATTTTCTTTAAAAACTATTTCACTGATTGCGAATATAGATATCCATTTTATGTCTGATACACAACACCGTGCGTTAATCTGAGAACGTTTCTGAACATCTATTTGCAATCTCGACTCGCAATCAAGCAGTTTGATTGGCTGTGCCTGAGCTGTAGCACAGCTCAGGCTCAGCCAATAACGCTGCTTGCTTTCATGCACAATATTTGAGTATTTTGTAAATATGAAATTGACTGCCTGAGACCCTGATTGCCTTGCTGAATGAGAGCAACTATATAAGATAGCAATATTTCGTTACAACGCTACCCCACCCCGGGTTTGGAAATTTAAATACGGTGCAACCTCTCTACAACAGCCACCCATGGAAAGACGCAAAAGTTGCTGTTATAGAGAGGTGGCTGTTGTAGGGAGGTTAATGCTGAATTAAATTTGATCGTCTGATGTTTATTTATTTTCTTCAATAATTCTCAATAAAACATGTTTTAACAGTGTTTTAGAATCATTTCCAATGGAAATGATTCTAAAGTGCTGTCAAAACATGTTTTTATTGAGAAAGAATGCAAAATCAACATAAGACGACAATTTTCATGATCAGCAGTATATGGGTTAGTTATAGAGAAAATCATCCATTTGGGATATAAATAGCGGCTGTTACAGAGAGGGTGTTGTTGTAGAGTGGAGGCCATTCCTGGAGGTTCGACTGTATACGATACTTATAACGTTACCATCCGGGGACCGTTTCACTAAACTTCCTACGACTAAAATGTTCGTAAGTGCAAAATTATGATAGTCTATAAATTGCACATTACTCATGTTTTCTTGTAAACCATTGATGGATTTACATTTATTGAGCATAGCATAGGCTGCATATGCAGCCTATGCTCAATAAATGTAAATCCATCAATTTAAATTTACAGACGATCCTAAATTTGCACTTACGAACATTTTAGTCGTACGAAGTTTAATGAAACGGGCCCCTGGTGTACTGCTTGGCTTTCCCTGAACCCTTACTACGCTGAATTAAATTTTATCGGCAGCTGGAAATGTTTTATTTTCAATATTTCTCGATAAAAACCTGTTTTGGCAGCACATGAGAATCGTCTCCACTGGAGACGATTCTCATGTGCTGTCAAAACAGGTTTTCTGTTAAGAATTAAGGCAAAAATGAAAAACAGCAAAAGACAATTTTCGTCTCCCGCGTTGTGAGGGTTAACAGTTATGTTCATTATACTTTAAAACAATATACAGTGCCTTTAACAATGTGATGGTTATGGCGATAGCGTGTGGAATACCTGAGACGACAGGTAGTTTGGATTTCCTACCTGTAACGCAGCTCAGGCTCAGCGAATCACGCTGCTTGATTTTTCCAGCACAATGTTCAAGTACGTATTTTGAAATATAAAAAAGAGATGTTAGCAAGATTAGCGCCGGTGGCAGTGCACATTGGTTAGCTTGTACAGAATGTCGTGCAAATGCTCAACCAGATTATCTCCCCTGTCTTGATATACGTCGTATCACAATGGCAATTTTATCCCGTCAGCACAGTGCATATGTGCCGTGAAACACGGTGCCGTGAAACATTTTTGATATCCTATCAATGAGGCCTAATCACCGCGTATGAATATATGCGGAGACTGGGATTATTTTTTTGCATTTTAAGGCCATTATTAGGTGTTGACGGGAGAGCCTCGCCCATCCCGTTTCCTAAGCCTTGCCAGATATTTTTTCCCATTCACGGCACTAACCTACTATTCTCTATCTATTTTCCTTATTTCTGAACCAAAGTATATGTTGTGACCACTCATTTGAACCGTCTCGGTAACAACATATACTTCTGATGAGAAATAAAGAAATTCTTGAGCCTTGCCGGATATATTTTCCCATTCACGGCACTAACCTACTATTCTATATATACCCTATGTTCGTAGTACATTATGTGAGACGCAGTGCCTTTAACACAGAGATGGATATAGAGATACAATACAATACAATACACAATACAATATATTTTATTCACTCTAAGCCACATGCGTGACTCACGAGGTATACAACAGATTACATAATACAACGATGGGTACAAATACAAACTGCATATGTATAAGCTCACTAGTCATTATAACCATAAAGCATTTCTTATAAAAATAGCTAAATTTCTTAATTGCTTTCCAGATTTTTTCTCAAATAGCTGTGCGAATTTTAAAATAGTTGGTCTTCTAAAATAAAATGGCTTGATATACCGTTTTCGAACTTCATCATAGAAGCGGCACCCGAAAAGGAAATGAAACTTCACCGAGAGCACCAGCGCCACATTTGTTGCATCCCTGCTTGCTCTCGGCACACCTGTCCATCTACCAGTTTCGACCGCCAGTCTATGATTACAAGTTCGAAATCTGGTCAATGTTTTTCTTAACCTTTCCGTGAGATTAATTAAATATGTTTCTAATCCAAACTCTGTTTTAAAGATTCTATACGTAATTCCACGTGAAGATGAATCGATGCTGGTGAGCCATGACTGAATAAACTGGTTCAGAAAGCTAATGAGTCCTGGCGTAGTGGCTCAGCCATAGCATTAACATCGTTCTAAGCCATACGCCAGGAACTCCAATTTCAGTTAAAATAGATATAACATTCTGAATCCATCGGAAATGAATCAAATTTGCTTCATGTTGTGTATATAATAACTTATACATAAGAAACTATAATTTACTCTGCTTCCCTGAAACTAATTTTGCCCAAAACGAAATAATTCTACATTTAATGTCAATAATAAGCGGAAATTTGCCGAGTTCTCCATAAACCATGAAATTTGGTGTGGATTTCTTTACCCCCAAAACAGTTTTACAAAATTGCAAATGAATTGTTTCTATAGCCGAAATGTTTTCAAATCCTCAGATTTCACAGGCATAGCAGAGAATTTGAGTGATACATTGATTAAATACCTTAAGCTGACAGTCTACTGGAGTTGACAAGTAGTTAATCTTTCTAAATAGGCCGAAAAGAGCTTTGGATGCTTGGTCAATCAAATGTTTCTTAGTCTTATGAAAAGTTCCGTTTTGTGAAAAAACATTTCCCAAATATGTAAAGTGGTCTACAATTTCAAGTGTGTTATCGTTATATGTAAAGGCTATCTTTTTTGATGATTTATGTTTTTTGAAAATCATAATTTTGGTTTTTGATAACATGTGGAATACCTGACACGACAGATAGTTTGTATTTCTCACTGTAAGGGCTGTAACTAATGTTCTGAGAACTTGTAACCCAAGCCCATTAACAATACACAGCTCAGGCTCAGCAATCACGCCGCTTGATTTCAAGCACAATATTCGAGTATTTTGAAATAAAAAAGACAAATATCAGCAAGATTAGCGCCGGCGATGCTGCATGTATAGCATGTCGTGCTAATGCTCAACCAAATTATCTGCCCTGTCGATACGTCGTATCACAATGGCAATTATATCCTGTCTGCGTACATGTAGTACATTATATGAGACGCAGTGCCTTTAACACAGCGATGGTTATAGAGATAGCGTGTGGAATACCTGGGACGACAGGTAGTGTGTATTGCTGCCTGCAACGCAGCTCAGGCTCAGCCAATCGCTCCGCTTGATTTCAAGCGCAATATTCAAATATTTTTAAATAAAAAACTGACAAATATTATCGAAAATATTATAAAAAAGAAAAATGGTAGCAAGATTATCGCACATTATATGAGATGTATTGCTACCTGCAACGTAACTCAGGCTCAGTCAATCGCTCCGCTTGATTTCAAGCGCACTGTTCAAATAGTTTTAAATAAAAAACTGACAAATATTATCGTCGGTAGTATGCATTAGATCAGACACCGTGCCTTTAAACAGTGATGGTTGTAGAGATAACGTGCGGAATAGCTGAGACGATAGGTAGTGTGTACTGTAATAGCTATTTCAAATATGCGGCATATAGTCTCGTACAAACAGTTTAATGGTTGCTGGTTACAGTTCAAGATCTCGTCTAGTCTCGCGCTACACTCTGTCAACCCATGGATTGAAGGAGATGAACTATATAAGATAGCAATCTTTCGTTCCAATCCTCCTTACACTGCTTGTATACCGAAACAAAAAATGTAAATGCTTTGATTTAACGACGGCACTGGCTCGATTACCTTGCATGTCGAGACCGACCCCATCCGATAGGACTAGGCTAGCACGAAGACACGCCGAATCGTCCAGTGTCGGGATTGAAACTCGGGACCTTTCGATCCGTAGTCCGATGCTCTACCACTGAGCTATTGCAGCTGAAAAATGGTGTCAATTATTATTTAATAAAATATCTTTATACCAACCCAAGGATTTTGTTAGATTTTGTTTGTTTTGTTTGTCTCTGGTGAACCATACAGCCAACCTGTGCAAACACTGTAGATCCAGATGAGCCGGCTCGTAACGAGCCGGCTCATCTGGATCTACAGTGTTTGTCATTATTTTTTGCCATCGCAATATCAGCATTTTTTTCAATGTTTATGTCTGAAAAAAGGGAGATAATCCATGACCTGGAGGTCGAATAAAAAATCGAAATTCATTCACGTTACGCATCTGCGCATCATAAGTAAGCTACATACCAAATGTCAAGTTTCCAGCTACTATTGTTGAACAGTTTTATTTACTTCTTACAATAAACGTAACGGACGGTTCCAACGAGTGGTAACAACATATACTTTCGTGATTAAATAAAAAAAATAAGATTTTTTCCTCTCAAAAGTTTCATCCGTCTCATGGCTTAAACGGGTATATCAGGATTTTTTGAAAATATAACATAAAAATAAAAACGTGTTTTCATCATGGCTTTTGTGTAAAGTGGTTTAATTGAAGATATATGACCAGGGATTCCGTTGGGGGAAATAAAAAAATCGCCACTTCAAAAAAGAAAAAATTTGAAGTGGCGATTTTTTTTCGAAAATTGTAATTTTTTATCGCCAATTGTTTATTTGTATCGCAAATTGCGAAAGTGGCGATCGCCAGCGGAATCCATGTATGACGATGCAACAAGATATGAAATCCGATATTTATGTACCGATATGGGTGAAAATAGAAACAACCCAGCAGTCCTATAGTATCGTCATATGTTTTCAATTAACCCATTTCAGTCTCAGGATACTATGATTTTTGTTGACAAAATCTCATTATTTTGTTCATTCATCGATAAAGGTATATGTTGTTACCACTCATTTGAACCGTCTCGTCGAGACGGTTCAAATGAGTGGTTACAACATATACTTTCGAAAGGAAATAAAGAAAATAGGGATTCTGTTCTCTCAAAAGGTTCATACTACTAAAAGCGTATCCCGTCTGTAATGGGCTAAACCACTTTACACAGGACCATGATGAAAACACGTTTTTATATTTTATAATAGTTACACTGTCCTTTCATTCATAATGGAAACGCCCATTCAACGTATTGCGTCTATACCCCAGTACATTACATTAGCCCCACGTGACGTGGCGCGATGTTGTTGTTTCGTTAACATTTGTTTGACGTCATTAAAATACATGACGTTCATCGTCGCGCTATTGACCGGCAACGTTGCTGTTCCAGCAACTGCGAAAAAATGACGTAAAACAAGCTTATTCTTAATTTTAACACCATAATTTTATTTGCTTATTCTACATTTTTTAATCTATCAAAAGCTGTAATGTAAATATAAGTAAATCAAACCATGAGCGTTTGCGTTTACTGTGGTTAACAATACATTTGGTCTGTTTAAAGTTTGCGAGGAAGTCCGAACTTTAAACAGACCAAATGTACTGTACTGTACTTCCCTGTTAACGCAACAGCCCATGGTTTTGTATTTTGTATTAAACAAAAAATCTGAAATGCTTCTTTAAACAAATAAACTAGACCGGCGCTTGCTGGTTCAAGATACAAACAAACACACCGCGCAGTTTCACCTGTGCTCGTTGAAAATTTAATTTACTCCCGACTCCTATGTCTGGCGAACAGGTAAATACATCCCCAGATACTTCAATTCAGATTTTGTAATTGGATATCATAGTGCGCAGGTCGACCGCGAACATCGCATTATTCAGATACAGTCAAGTCCTATATTAAAGTAGGCTCGACGTGTTGACTTTATACACATATTGGGAGCTTATGGCGCTTTCATAGCGCGAGTTTCGGTCGATTTCTGGTCGTTTTTGTACGTTTTAATTGGTTTTCAAACGTGGATGTAGCGCGTGTTGCTTGGTATATCGCACTGGATGTTGGGCGTTGTGTATTTGTGTGGGGATTTGTGTTATTTTCATCGATAGATGACGATCGTTTAACAACACGAAGGTAAGTGTGAGATTCAATTATGTTTCGTGTGTCATTTCTTCTCCTCGTGATTACAGCAAACCTTTCTAAACTGGGGGCACTAGAAAGTGTTTGTGTGTTTATCGATGATTTTCCCTGTAATTTAGCTATAATGACCGTGTGTGTCAGTTCAGGATTCAAAAATACACCAGATTGTCCGCGGAAATTGGTGAATGTTTGATTCCCAATTGTTGTATTCTAATTGCCCGTATATGCCCAACTCTCTAGTCACCCATCCGGGCATATATGTTTGGATGTCTAATTCTCACTTGAGATTTTTGCAGTCTAATTACCACTCCTTCACTATCAGTACCAACCCGGGCACTATATCGAATCATCAATAGCATGTATTTGTTTTATTATGTATTACTACAAAGTTATATAATTACAGTAAAACCCCTATCAACCGGACACCCAGAAAACTGTGATTAATTAATTACTATGAAATTATCAGCACTTTATCTCTGATTATGACATCTGCTCATTGTTGCAAAATACGCTGGTATGTCTTGAAGTGTTCATATATCGGGATAATAGTGAAACCTCTGTCAACTGGACCACGCCGGGTGGGGGGGGGGGGGTGGAGGGGGGACCTTTCCAGTTTGTCCGCTCTACAGACGTTCCACTGTATAAGTAAAAACAACAATTTAAATGGAAATATGAGAAGACGGTCGCTACCCCTACACATTACCTGCGATGTGTATTGAAACATTACCTGTATAATTTATAACATTTATATGACAGTGGAACCTCTCTAAACCGGACACCTTTGGAGGGTGTCCGGTTTAGAGAGGTTTCACTGTAAATCAGGCATTTTATCATTCTGAGCCATAGGTGTGCGCTATTCTAGCACGAACAGACATTAAATGACCAAGAAACTCATCAAAAATCAGATCACATGTGTTTTCTTGGCGTCCGGTTTAGAGAGGATCCACTGTATAATATAAAGACTGTAAATCAATACAGAAGTGTAACATGTGTTTGGCACTCATCCCACGTGATGTTATTTATAGAGCGTTGTCTTTATTATAATAATGAATAATTCGCGATTCATATATGTTCAGAGAAACAATACCCGGACTAGTTTACATTTACACATATGAGACACGCCATACGATTTTTGTACATCTGCGTAATTTCATGAAATACGTTTACAAAATTTACAATATTTTTCATAAATAAAGTGAAAAGTTGATCAAATTTTCGGAGTACATGCGGAATTATATTCCGCATGTACTCTGAAAGTTTTGTCACCTTTTGACGCCATTTACGGAAAATATTGTAATTTTTGTAAAAGTATTTCATGAATTTACGCAGATACAAAATCGCATGGCGTGTCTCATATGTGTCTGTAATGCACGTATGTAAATACAGTATCTCACATGAGAGATGATTTAATATAATATTTATTAAACGAGTTTACTGGTCTCATTAGAAACGAGGTTAGCCGAGTTTCTTATTAACTCAAGTCAGCCCAGTCTGCTCAGGGCCTGCATCGTCGGTCATTCAGTCAATGAAACACCCGTAATTACTGAGCCTCGCAGGGGACGTAGAATTCGTTTTTATTTATTCGTTCCCACGAAATAACAATTCTTTCCCACGAAATAATAATTCGTTCCCTCGAATTAACAATTAGCAATTCGTGGGAACGAATTGTTAAATTGAGGAAACGAATTGTTACTTCGTGGGAACGAATTGTTAAATTGAGCGAACGAATTCTTAATTCGTGGGAACGAATTGTTAAATTGAGGGAACGAATTGTTATTTCCTGGGAACGAATTGTTATTTTGTGGGAACGAATTGTTAATTCGAGGGAACGAATTGTTATTCCGTGGGAACGAATTAATACAAAGTTTAGCTTTGATCCTTATCAGGCATTTGTAGCCTATTTCACCAACATTGCAAAGTATAATTATCTAGCAAAGTATACTTTCAGTGAGAAATTTTCAACTTAAGGATTCATTTATTAATTGTTATTATACTGAATTTATTACATTATCACAGCCATTTTGGCTGTGATAATGTAATAAATTCCGTATAATAATTATGCATACTTTTAATCATCAAATATATGCAGTGGTTAGTTCTATATGAAATAATGCATTTTGGGAAAATAAATGATTACTCCCTCAAAGTATACTTTGATAAGTACGCTAGATAAGTATGCTTTGCAATTTTGGTGAAATAGGCTACTGATACAGTGTGGCTGTGACTGGAATTTATAACCAGTGAAGTTCCTGGTCAACTGGCGCTTATGTTTGTATGGTATTTGTGACCAGTGTAGCTCCTGATCAAATAGCACACTCCTGTAGCCTGATAACGATCTATATTCCTTGTTAGAAGAATATAGTGTGTTTCATTGATGTAATGGTGAATAGTGCATCCACACAGTCTGATCTGGATCTACACTGGCCGCAAAGGCGATACGACCCAGTCACAGCCACACATGACGGTATTGGCGGTCTGATCAGGGTCTACACTGGCCAGAAAAGCCATAAGTCCCATTTATCCAGTGACAACCACAAATACAAATAAATACCACTAATTTTCTCCCTCACTCGTCTGAAATGCAATGGACATTGTCCAGAAGCTAACCACGGATATTAGAGTCAGTCAGAACATCTCTGACATGCAGTAATCTAATTATTTATTCTCTCCATCGATTTCGGCCAGCCGTTCAATTTGAATTCGCTAGTCGTTCTATTATACAATCCGTAAAATTGTAATAACCCTCTCGAAGGTGGCTATCCACACGGGCGGCACTGTGACCGTTGTCTGACCTTGCCATTTAGGGCCTATAAAGTTCGTCCGTTAATCGATAAAATTCACAAGCACGGCTACACGAAAATCAGCTTTCTATATTCATGGAGACGCTTGATGCATATCTATGAACACGGCAAGTACACAAACGCCTGCGCTAACCGTGCCAATATTTGTCAATTTCCTTCATTTCAAAATAATTGAATAGTGCGCTGGAAGTCAAGCAACTTGATTGACTTAGCCTGAGCTGTGCTACAGCTCAGGCTCAGCCAATCACATTTGCTTCATTGCGAAAACGGTTGCGTTTAGTTTAGTGATGATATCATATTATGTTGCTTTATTTCAACAATATATTAGCCAATTCATGATATTCAATTGAAAGGGTCAGTGGAATAAAGGTTACGTTTAGTTGTTGCGTTCTTGTAGACTGTAAATATAGATTATCTGATCTTTAAAAACAGGCTGGGCTATAAGTTATAACAATATTAATATTCATGACGACAGACAGACACCCGCAGACGACTCATTTCTCGTCAATTCTCGCCGGGAAATGCACTATCACGTCTTTGCAGAGTTAAGCTCCCATGATTAGTCGGCTGTACGGGGATTTTCTTGCCAGACCAATTACTTTCCAAATGGTAATTTAACAAGCTGACCCGCGTTCTATTGTTATCGACCCGCGTCAGCCGCCATCTTTAATTATCTCTGCACGACTTCCGGTACAGAGAAGCAGTCTGGTGTAAACCGGAAGTTAAACCCATGTTTCGCATGTCGCGGCCTTCGGATGCTTTTGCGTCCGATCATGCGTGCTGCTGGTATTGATGTTTCCATGGTGATTGATGGAACGTCGGATTCATCTGACCATTGACTATCTGAGGCCAACTGAGTTGATGCAGTCAAAGAGATTCACGTGATCTTTTGGTTAAATCAGAGACGTCATATGTGGCTGTGTCTGGAGAAATGTGGCTCAGCCACATTTCTCCAGACATAGCCACATATGACGTCTCTGTAAGTTACGGGATTTGTGATCAATGCTCCCGATCAAATAGCACACTCGAGTAGCCTGATAACAATCTGTATCCCTTGTTAGAAGTATGACGGGGATTTCCTTGATGGAATGGCGAACAGTGCAGATTCTGATCAGACTGTGCGGATGCACAGGCTGATCTGGATCTACACTGGTCGCAAAACTCAATCATGGGACACCCCGTTTCTTCAGTAACGGCCACATATTGGGGATATGAAGTCTCGCGAAATCTCGCGCATTCTATGACAAATCTAATGGACAGTAAATCCTCAAACCCGGAGGATTTTAGAATTGTTTGTGCATTTCGCTGGCCATAGCATACTCCGTACAATTCATTCCCTCCAATTAACAATTCGTTCCAGCGATATAGCAATTCGTTCCCCCCCCCCCTCGAATTAAACAATTCGTTTCCAACGATAAATAACAATCGTAATTCGTTCCCTCGAATTAGCAATTCGTTACCACGAAAATGACAATTCCGTTCCCGTCAATTTAAATCAATTCCGTTCCCATCGAATTAACAATTCGTTTTCCCGTTGGGAAACGAATAATTGTTATTTTCGTGGGAACGAATAAAAACAAAAAAACAAAAGAACAAGATTTATTTACCCTTCTCTTTGCAGGGCTCCGTAAGTATTTTGTTTATAAAGTATTTGTGGATTTTCTTCAGATAACGTGCACGTAGGAGTCCATAAATAGTTAGAACGAAAAGGTTAGACCTAAGCCAGGTTTTATTAAATTCGGTCAATGAGTTTTAAATAAATGTTACATATTAAATCAACACGACTAACGACTATGCTGTCTATTACCACGTTTGTGCTTGCCGACAACGTTTTGCCATTAAGCACATTTACAATACTAATTAACAATAAATTTAAATTTAAATACTTTTTCATCCAATCAATAAAAAAAATCCACCCTCCACCCAAATTTTGTTTTATTTCGAGTGAAATTCCGTAAAGAAATCTTGATTTTATTGGGAAAAAAAAGTAAGTTTTCATACGGGAATTTAACAATGAGGGCCTGAAAAAAATAGAATTTTTTTAAATAATTCAATGTGGACCGATTTTACAAAATCGATATTTTGTTTACCAACCAAGTTTCGGAGTCATTTTTTTTTCCAATGTACGGTTTTATTTTTTACTCCTCCTCCCCCAGCTCTTCCACCTCTTTTTCCCATAGGAAATCGTTTTTTTAGCTATCAGTAAGTCAATATTTGAATGGAATTTTCATCTAACAAAAAAAATGGGAGAAGGGTTACTTTTTTTTATTATTGGGAGAAAAAGTGGGCTTTATATTTCAATAAAATCATTTTTTAGAATGTAATGTGTATTTAATAGCCAAAATGTTCGTCCGGAAACAGACAGTCCGGCTATAAATGTATTACATAAGCAATACATTTACGCTGCACTGAACACAAATGGGAAACATTGGCCCACGCCAACTCGAAGTCCAAAGCAATGGGAGATCGTAGCTAGTTAATTCCCTTTGAATTTTATTCATAGAAATCCGGTCCAACTTGTATTTAAATTGTAAAATGGGCCTAAATTGCTTATAATTACCAGCACAAACATATTTAACACAATAAAACCCTAAATTTTGAATTGGCCCGTAGCAAGTCTCTGCTCCAAAATTTATATGCCCAGTAAACCTCCCAACGCCCGAACTACTTTCCGTAACTGTGAGGCGCCAGTTAAAATTAAAAATTTCTTAAGAAAACGGAAAATAAACACATTTTCTTGATGAATTGATTGTTTCAAACTGTGCCGGAATTAATAAGGAATGAATGGCCTTTTTGTTGAATTATCGTGGGATAAATAAACTTGGAAAAGGAAAAGTTCGCGGGGAATACTGGACGAGGCCTTCCGGCCTTCGTCCAGTAATTCCCGCGACTTTTTCCAAGTTTATTTAAACCCCGATAAATTCCACAAAAAAGGCCCGATTCATGTTTTCTATAGTAAACAAGCGGAATATCGCATGCTATTTTGTTTGTGTAACTGGAGCAATTATAGTGATTTCCCACTAGTGTTGAATCCAGATAATCCTACATAATCTGCGCAAACTGGATCAGGAAACTGCATTAATTGCCAGATCCATATGTTTCACAACTAATTAATTGTATTTAGCAAATCAGTGTAGACCCAGATCAGACTGCACGCAATGTGCAGTCCTGATCTGGGTCCTAACCTCCTGTTAGCAGTATTATTTTACGTCGCAAGATTATTCAATAAAGAAATGAACGCTAAAAAATAAACGAAATGACCGGAACCTCTATAAATTCATTTACAAAGGGAAATAACACATTTCACGCAAGATTAATGCATGCGATAGGTGTTACAATAATCAACGACCCATTAATGCAATAAAATAATACAAAATAAAAACCAGCGTGGGAAGAAATTTTCCGTGGACATTTTTGCATCAATGAGGTGGGTTAAATAATACCCAATGTGCCCGCTGACCTTGAAATGTACCGAATTGTAACGAATACGTTTAATGGCATTTTTCTCTTCGACGCCATAAAATTATGCATCCTGTTCACTTTGCGAATGCTTGGCATATAAATTTTATGACGAGACTGCATCGTTTTGGATAATGGGAAGGGCTACGAGGGTACGTGGGGAAAATTGGGCTAAGTTTCCTACCCATCAATGGACTTCGCACCCAATATTTTTCCACGGACCCGGTACATTGTATTTTTGGTATTTTCAGCTAGTCTAGTTCCGATAAAAACCAAAGGAAATGGATTTGTGGAATAAGGGAGCGAACTGCCTTCCCGCGGATGTTTATCTACATTGTTCCGCTGACCATTTCTTTATTATTCTCATTCCGACCAGATGCGGTAATTTGGGTCGAGGGAGATTTGCGACGGCGTAAATTAACGGACAGGGTTCCATCATGGTTTTTCATATCTGTGAGTTGAATTGGGTTATTTGTCCATTAATAAAAGTATAGGATTATTGGGGAGATGGCCAAGTGATTTCTGGTTGTGGTCGAATGGACCTGGCAATCAGATCCAGGATTATTCACATGTCCAGGGCTAATTATATAGTATTTTTTTTAAATTGTAAATAATCAGTTTCCTGAGTGTATGTACTTAAACAGTACATTGTACTTTGTACATGTAATTATACGTGATTCAGTAACTAAACCCATTTTGCAACACCGTCCGTAAACTGACGGGGTTCCATAGCTGTTTGATATGCCGTGAAACCTCCAACAAAATAAACAAACAGAAAACTAATTCGAACAAAAAATCCAAATAAGATTGGTCACTGGAATAAGGGGGGGTAACTCCATTTCAGTCCGTGATTTCTACGCTCCATAAGTGTATACCAAGGTGCATGATCCACGTTGGTTTACACCAACAACAACAACGTCGCCCACGTCACCAAAAGTAAGTAATTATTTGATAGTTTCCCTTAATAATGCAACAACGGATTTTGATGAAATATTGGCGCAGACAAAATGCGTCTTCATGAGATGCATTTGGTGGTCCACGGAGTTTGGCAAAGACGTTATGGAGTTTCGTTTTTGCAAATGTATCGATTTTTTACCGTGTCAGAAGACAGAAGTTTGGGGTCGAAAAATACAGAGAACAACCAAATTGCAGCTTAAACAAGAACGCCGTTTTGAATGCGCCATATTGACATTCAAAAATCCGTTACGTTAATAAGGGACAATAATAAAAAAATAATACGTATTTTCAATCGTGGATGGATTCCTGGAAGTTTCAGTAACTTGTTGTTCCGTTGTTAGTAACCCATAACGATGATCATACACCTTGTATACGTTATAAATACTTGCGTTTATTGTGCTCGTTCATTAAGGTACACTAAACATGGCCGTTGATTGTGGAACTACAGTGGTTATTTACATCTTTAGACTGGACTACGCCATACTCTATTTCGTGTCTATATCCACACTGTAACTTTCATACAGTATAAGCAGTAGAGCAATTTAATTGTAAAACCCACAGGTGGAATACTCGGACCTAGGACCCCAATAAATGGCTTATTTGAAAACGACCCACCCCACCCACCCACCAATTCCGTACACTAAACATTATAACTAATAGCATATTCGAATTTGCTGTAACGTAATAGTGGTAACTGGAAATGGGGGGGGTGGGTGGGGTCACGTTTTTGAAATGAGCCATTTTATTGTTGTTCCTAGGTTCCGAGTAATTCCAACCTTTGGTCCTAAAACCATGGGCTCGAATATCTTTACAAGGTGTATGATCACCCGTGGTACTAACAACAACAACAAGTACTGACAAACTTCCAGAATCCATCTGAATTCAAAGTCACGTAATTCACTTGGATAATTAGTCCCTTATTTCACTTAACGAAGAATTTTGATGAAATATGGGCGCATCAAAAAGCGTCCCTTGTTAAGCTGCATTTGTTGGTCTCTGTATTTTTCCGCCCATTGTTTTTTTGCGAAGAAATCGATTTTCCGACATTAAGTCGTGGGCCAAACTCCCCTGGCCTCACCAACCATAAATGTAGCACCATGAAGACCGCGTTTGCTGCGGCCGTATATTCCATCAAAATATGTTGCATAAGAAGGGAAATATCAAAAATAATACTTACTTTTGGAGTGGGCCGACGTTTGTTTGTTGTTTTGAAGGGGGGGGGGGGGGGGGGGGGGGGGGGGGGGGGGGGATAACCACGTGATCATGCAACTTTGTCTTAGATTTGGGCTCAAATCAAACTACGTCCCGCTCTAATCGTGGCTACCAAACCAACCCGGTAACACGATAATAAGACATTAATCCACAACGGTGTGATGTAATCCGTATCTAACCGGGCTTTGTTATGTATGGTTACACAATACCCCGTCCCCTAAAGTGGATTCACCCCGAGTGGTTAATAATGTTTTACACGAAATTTAACCAAACCGCGTCCAGGTTCTGTTATTTGACCATTGAAGTGTTTAGTCAACTATTTTGGCGACACAATGGGCAAATGCATGTGTTCATTGCATATAAAACCTGAAAAAGTGCGTTTGTACATGCCATGATAATAACAACAACCTTCTTGAACTAAACTTGCCCAACTAATTTTGTCAATTTCTTTATTTAAATATACTAAGTACTATTTGTACATGTAAGGACCCTGACATCAGATCAGGATTATTACAGATTTTCAGGGCTGAATAATAATATTTTTCTTTATTGTAAATATTCAGTTCCTGATGTTGATGCTTTTTCCCCCCACTTGTACATGTACTTAGTACCAGGGTAATTATATGGGAATTTAGTTTAAACTAAACCCATTTACCCTGGCCTTAAATGACTTTTAGCTTTGATATGCCGTTAAACCAAAAAAACCCCAACAAAAACAAATAAACAAAGTTTAAGTACTTGGCTATTGATATGGTGCTTGAAATCACACAGCATTGATTAGCTCCGGACTGAGCCAGCTCAAGGCCTCAGACAATCAAATGCTATTTGATCACTATTGTAAATGCCAATAAATATCGGAAAATATTAACAATCTTGGACAAGAATTTTAACACCGGGTCAATGGCTTGGAATTTGACCCTCGAAACAAACAAACCGGCTTGAGGACAAATTCATGGGGGGGGTGGGTGTGTCCGTGCACGTTAGAATGCACACCATGTATATGATTTTTAGAAATTGATATTGTAGGAACCTAATTATTAATTAATGTTATCCAGCATATTTGATACATTTTTCGAGTTTCGTATTTTCTGCATTTAACAGCACCATGGGCAATAATATGGACATGGAGGAAGTGATAACGCAAGTTAAATCACGTTCGGTCCGCATGTAGCGAGGAGGAATTATCTCCTCGTACATGCGGACGAACCAGTGATCTAACTTGGCTTAATTAACTTAACAAAGATAAATTCAATCGCACCTTTTTGAGCACTCCCAGGTGGTGGGCCTTCAAAACGTTATAGCGGATATCTGCGGAGACAAACATGCAAAGAATAAATTTTTGGCAAGGTAATTATGTAACCCATTAGATAAATGCGTTAAATGTGAAAGAAACACATTTCATAAAAATCGAACGAAAGATGTTTTATCGTACGTAGTTTAGTGGAAACATGTCCCTGGATTTGAGAGTAAAATGAGCTTCTAACTTCATTTAGTGTAGCAAGGCGCGGATACATGGGGGGGGTTCCCAAGGGTCCGGGGGGGGGAAACCCCCCGGTATCCCCCCCCCCTCCCCCCCTTGCTTCCCCGGCAAAACCAAATAAAGAAGAAAATCTACAATACTCCGAATAAAGTTGGATGACATGTTTTTTCATGGGCCCTAAAGAAGGTTGTTCAGGAAATCGCCATCTGCGGCGATCTGGTCAATTTTAAAATATTTCCTGGGTAGAGGACCGCCAAACCCCCCCCCCAACCTTACGATGCGCATGGAGCTTCGCGCTCGCGGAAGGGTCTAGACCCCCCCCCCAGCACTTTTTTCGGCTATCCGCCCCTGTGTAAGTTAAAACCTAATAAGAACAAAAATATGTACATAATTAATTATAAGTATGAAGATACATTGAGTAGTGTGGTTAAACCTAGAAAGAACCAAATATGTACAATGTTAACCATTGTCACCACAATACTTAATAACCAGTATGTATTAAGATACTTGAGTTAGTGTGGTTAAACCTATAAGAACCAAGTATGTACATGTAATTGTAACCAGTGTTACAAGTACATGTAACTGTATAGTATGAAGATACTTGAGTTAGTGTGGTTAAACCTATAAGAACCAAAGTATGTACAACAAATGTAACATGTTTCATTACCAAGTAACATGTAACTGTAATGTATTAAGATACTTGAGTTAGTGTGGGTTTACAAACCTATAAAGAAACCAAATATGTACAATGTAACCATGTCATACAAGTACATGTAACTGTATGTATTAAAGATACTTGAAGTTAGTGTGGTTCTTAAACCTATAAGAACGCCAATGTATGTTAAAACAATGGGTTTTTAATTGTAACCAGTTGTTACTAAGTACAATGTAACCTGTATATGTATGAAGAAATACTTGAGTTAGTGTGGTTATTAAACCTATAAGAACCAAATATGTACATGTAACATGTTCATACAACGTAACATGTTAACTGTATGTAATTAAGATACTTGAGTTAGTGTGGTTAAACCTATAACGAAACCAAGTATGTAACAATGTAAATTGTAACCAGTGTTTACATAAGGTTACATGTAACTAAACTGTATAGTATGAAGAAATACATTGAGGTTAGTGTGTTAAACCTATAAGGGAAACCAAGTAATGACCATTAAACATGTCATACCAAGTAACATGTAAACTGTATGTATTAAGAAATACTTGAGTTAGTGGTGTTAAACCCTATAAAAGAACCAAATATGTACATGTAACATGACATAACACCTGTTAAATGTAAATCGCAACGAGCAATGTATACCAGTCCACTAACACGGCTCTCTTTCAAATTAATGAGTTTGGATGAAAGGGTTTATAGAACGGAACCCATTTGTTAGAAAGTGATAAATAAGGTGATAGATGGCGTAAGTAATCGGCGGGAAAACGACTATTACAAGGATCTTACCCATCGTGTCTATGTTAATCAGATAAGAGCATGTTTCAATGTATGCATATAATCGAAATAAGCCTTATGAAATTCGATTCGCTATTTCGTATCCGGAATGTTTTACTGATAAAGTTGATAAGCCAGTGTAGATCATGAGACGGACTCCCGATCTTGAGTTCTACACTTGGGGATTGCGAGAACACACTTAATAATGCGTTGGTTTTCAACAACCGGCTATTTATACATCATTTGTTAATCCCATTTACAGACGGGATTACGCTTTTATTTTAAAGTATTGAACCTTTTGAGAAAAAAGAAAAAATCCCTAATTTTCTTTATATCCTTTCGAAAGTATAAATGTTGGTTACCTCCAACTCATTTTGAACCTGTCCTCAACGAGACGGGTTCATAAAATGAGTGGTTAACAATCATATAACTTTGTCGATGAAATGAAACCAAAATAAATGAGAATTTTTTCAACAAAAATTTAATCGTATCCCCTCAGACTGAACTGGGGTTGAAGGCAATGCTGGCGCCAATTCCAATTTTAGTTTCGTTTTGTGTATACTCTCCCTGTTTCATATTACATTGTAAATTTGCCTCTGTTCGTGTTTATGGTCACCGGGTATTGTTGCCAACAAGGCAAATGAAATAAGTCCAATTTTATTTTTAACCCCATCTTCAAATTGGGTATTCCTCCAAGTATGTCCATTATTTGTTGAAATGTTGTTTCGTCTTAAATGAGTATGTTACCTATTGAGAAAGCATGTGCGAATATCTTTAAAGAAAAATATTTTAAAAAATTAACGATAATTGTTTCCGTAAAATGACGACAAAGGTTGGACGTAATCTTCATAGCAAATGCAGAATAGAATTCGCATTTTGCTATGTAATATTTCGGTCAACTTTCGACATCATTTACGGAAAATATCTTCAGTTTTCGGTAAAATGGTATTTTCATAAAAAATCGCACATCTTTTTAGGTACACCAAAATCGCAAAGCAGTCTCAATGGACTGTTTTCTAGTTGAATCGTAATGCCTGTCATGTGATTGGACAATAGCTGGTTAACCCATGTAGACACAGGTATTCAAGGATATTGAAAAGGTACCATTGAGTTATATGGATAAGGACTTTGTCCATATGCCTTAGACTACACGGGCACGTGTCCGTGGCCATGTTTTGATGAAAGGACATCATTGCAGAAACATTGCAGACACTACATTAAACTTTCAATTCAATAATTTAAATTACGCATGTGTCTTCAACTCAGCCTCCCATAAATAGCTTTGAAAGTTCATATGAAATAAGAAAATTAAAAAACAAACCGACTGAGGTAGATAATTGGACAATACAAACGACATACAGAAAACCGCCCATTCAAAAGAAAATTATAATAACGATTTAAAAGGTTATGCAACTTTTCAAAATTAGTAATTTTAGCAAATGTATGGCAATTTTTTAATTTTTTCAAGGAAAATTTGAAACTCCCCAATAAAAAAAGTTTTAAATTAAAATACATTTATTTTGGTTTACATTTTTCATATTTTTATTTCGCATAAATTATCAAGTTTCGTTATAATAAAAATATTGAGAAAAAAAAATTTAACTTAGAACTTAATATAAATAAATATAAAAAACAACTTGTTTCGCACCGGCGACACCCTCACAGTGGAAAACACTCATAAATTTTCAGCTAATTAAATCATTTGCAACTTTTTTAACATTTGTTATGTTTACATGTTGTTTTCAGCATTTATTTCATACATTTTTCAAATTGTATTATTTACAAAAGTAAAAAAAAAATGTTTTCATCGATTGACCCTTTTAACCCAATGCATAACTAGTCCTAGAAACGGGGCAATGCCGATGTACTAGTTCCTGGTTTTTCAACGTTTGCCATTAAATGAATGTCATAATGTTTTAATGTTCTTACACCGGGGTTATTGGTAATCAGCGGTAACGATGATAAATAGACACCTCTTACAATGAGTGATGATTTAATATGATATTTATTAAACAACGTTTAACTGATTTCATAAGAAACGAGGCTCATGCCTCGTTTCTTAATGACAAACCAGTTTAACGAGTTTAATACATCTCCATATTAAACTCGACACACATAACTACAACAGATATTTATTGCATTAAGCCACATCAACCATATTTTGAAGCTGGGACTGGTCACCACCAAACGTGTTTTCCTGTAACAAGCTAATTTTGCAATATTTATTACCACTAGTGTAATGTTATTTTAATTACACTGCGAAGCCGGCCCAGTTTATGCAATTAATAAACACTTCACGTTTTATGTAATTCCTTAATTACTCACAAGTCCATGGATACGTAAGCAGGCCATTGTTTAAGGATTGTGACCTTTAATTTAATTATATTCATTCACTGCTGACGGCACAACTCGGCCTGGCCTCGGTTGGTTTCACAATCGTTTTAACAAAGCCTCAAACTGTCACACACTGAACCTGTCAATTACATTCACTTAGCAGGCGCCGTTTTGGACTAAACATACGTATTGGCAATAATTTAGTGGAAATTAATTTAATGGGAATTATTGTGGACAATGGAATGATTTTGCGCCGTCGTTTTGCAGATTTTGATGTATAAGTAAACATTGTGTTTGTTTTTTTTAGGTTTATTAGCGGAGTTTAACCTCACTGAAAAGACGCAAAACGCATGTTATTGATTCAATTGGTAAGCACAGTTTACTTTTGATTACATATTTAAGAATATGACAAGGAATATATGGATTTGTGTGGGGTTTTTTTTATCGTTTTGGAGAAACATGTGTTTCACGCCTCGTATATCAAATTTTCAAACGCCACAGTGTTGGATTTTGTTTTGTTATTAATTTGTCCGATTTCGCGAGGTTTCCACTGTACTAACTGCTAATCGTGAAATGAGGAATGACCATATCTCCACAGTGAAACGCCTCTCTAAAAACCGGACAACCCTGGGAGGTTCCCAGGGTGTCCGGTTTTAGAGTGGGTTCACTGTAAATTCAAGGATCGAGTTTGTTGTTATGGCGGATCCGCGACAGATAGTATTACCCGAGATAAATGACCGTAGAAACAAACAAAAATGCAAAATCTTTTTCTTGGTGTCTGGTTTAGAGGGGTTCCACTAACATAATAATTAATTTAAACATACAGCATTCACTCATTATGCCTCCCATCAACAGAACCACCATTTTTCAGTTCAGTTTTATTTGAAGGGGTCAGGTCTCGCGGTCAACTAAGCAATGGAAGCGGGATCCGGGCGTTATGTTTTTCCATACGTGTTAAACTTGACCTAACGCGTGTTTATACGCATGATAGTCCGCTGTAAATATGCATTATGGCAATGTACATTAATCATTTCAACCAACTAACTGTCTGTTTCACCGAAGACCTGCGCCCAAATTTTTACGACTATATAAACATTCAAATTCAAAAACAATTCTTTTTTTTTTATTTTTTTTTCGATAATTTAAATTTAAATTAAAGCAAAATTATTTAAGAATGAAACCATTCTTTTATTTCGCTCAGAAATTTGGGTTCCAATATTGATTTTAATTGCGAAAAAATGTTCCCCATGTTAAATCCCCATACAGAGCGAAGATGTTCTATGGGGAATTTTAACATGGGGACATTTTTTCGAATTTCAAAAATACTGGACCGATATTTTCAAAATTCTAACTTTTTCTTTTCTTTTTCCCCCTTACTTAGATCATTTCTAACGCTTCTAGCCATATTTAGGGAGCCAATTTCCAAATTGTTTTCGTTTGCTTAACAGCTCCTCCTCCCCACCTCCTTTCCCCCCCATGTTAGATTCCCATATATTTCGTGAAACAGACAGTAAAATTGTCTTAGTCGTGTCCGAATAAATGTTTTAGTCGTTTTCGATCGAACAATTCCTGGACCACTTGACACTGTGTCTTGTTATTTTAGAGCTAGTCCATTTGTACATAACTCTTAATTACATTTGATCTTACACTGCATTACATAACGAAGTTATGACGAGTAGTCATTTCCAAATGTGCGTTTTGAGAAAGCGTTCTTTGTATTTCTTTCTACTCTATTCGTGAAGAGTGACCTAACAGTATTTTGCTATTACACACAGTGTTTGTCTATATTTTAGTGCGCGAAGTGTAAATGCTATTACGCACAACCATTTTAACTGTGTAGCGTTGGGTGTAAGAGAAAAAAAATCCAAGTTTTGCAACCCTGGACTTGGGCCGTTTTTATTTTGGACCGAGGCCGTTTCGAGTCTAGGAGGGGCCGTTTCACTAAACGATCGTAACGACTACAAAGTGTTTCACGGAAGAAGGCAAAATTATGGAAAAGTCCTGGTACAAAGGTTCAACATTAACAATGTTTTCTTGTAAACAATTATTCGGATTATTTACATTTATTCAGCCTAAAGGTAGCATTTGTAAATTGTTACAATTCATCAATTGACATTTCCAGACGATCCTGAAATTTGCACTTACGGAACATATTTAGTCGTACAAAGTTTAGTGAAACAGGCCCCAGCTTCCTTTAGAAAAGTAATGCAATGACGTTATAACATTGATGTGTTGAATGACTCGCAATATTTGATGGAATCATCTCATTACCACTCACTTGGCAAAAAACATATAAAATGTTCCCCCGTTACATTTTGGATGAAACCATTGTTCAGTGTTTATTATGGTATATTTACAAAAAAAAACAAATGTAGAGTGGACTTTGGAGTAACCCTTTAGAATGTGTAAACAGTTTTAATAAAAATAAAAAGTCGTGCGATCTAAAAATGTAAATGGTTGGATTTAACGGCGGACAAATGCGCTCGAATACCTTGCATATCGTCTCCCAAGAAGGTGTGAAAGTAAGGAGGTGGAGGATACTGGAGGAAACCGGGGGCCTAAGCTCTTATTATCATAAACCCCCTCCAGGTTCTTTTTAACGTGCCCCCAGACCTCTCCTTCAAAATTCCAAATACCCGGGAACCAGGCCAGCTTAAAAAAATCCCCATCCCGAAAGGAATAGTAGAAGCATGGAAACTACAAAGTTAATCTTAGAAAACTGAACCCTGAATCGAACCCCGGGTCCGGGTCCGCCAGAGTGGCAGTCAGCGTGTGACCTCATTTCCTCTACAGGTACAACAGGGCGATCCGTTACGATAAATATTGCAATTATGCAAATTGGTATGCAAATGTATCCCTTTAGTGTCGCCTTTGAGATGGAAATCATAAAGCCGTGTCAATCGGGGATAATTCATTACATTTTCATTTGGCCATGATAACGGTTATAGAGAAAACCAGGGCTCAGTTGATCAAAGCCTCTGTTAGCTTAACTGACTGTTAAATCCTTAACAATGTTAAGGATTTAACAGCCAGTTAAGCTAACAGTGGTAGGACTTCACTAGCCAGGGCCCGGTTGCTCAAAACCTCTGTTAGCTTAACAGACTGTTAAATCATTAACAAGGATTTAACAGTCAGTTAAGCTAACAGAGGTTTTGAGCAACCGGGCCCTGGCTAGTGAAGTCCTACCATTGCATAGCCTTGCCTGATAATCTTGATACAAAAAGCAGTTCTCATAATAACCAATGGATAAGTGACTTGAGTTTTCAGTATTATTTCTATTTCAAGTTTAATTCAATATTCCTCCCAAATATTAAAATTGTATGCCAACTCAGTAGGTAAGTGTTATTTATAGGAATTAAATAAGTGTATAATTGTGTCACTATTCCACCAGTTCTAAAAATGACGAGTGCCCGCTATACAGATGTAATCATTTAGTAATATGTATTTTACTGATAGTGACTCGCGGTTGTATCAGGCTATTTTCATATGCAAATGAGGCATGGTATTTTTAAATTATTTATAATAATTAAATGGGTCACCTGAACAAAATTTACGTCCGATATAAAATGTATAATAATGACAATCAATACGTTGGATAATGATGAATGAGTGTTTATATTGCCAGAAAATGTCTCAGATGAGGTCTCTGATATACAGAACATTTTGTGCCTACTGAGTGGGCATGTACCTTTAAGGTGAAATGTCAACATATCAGGTTACACTCAGTCGACACTACATAACATTTGTGTATGTAACACACCGATGATGATTTGAAAGACAGTATTCTATGAATAGTGGGTCGGGGTTTTCAGGTCAAGCATTATCAATTCGTTTCCGTTTTGCTGGAGGCTAACCGACACCTGCATCAATTTTAATTATACCATTTCACTATCCATCGTTCCTTTGTGTACGATAAGATTGAAATCAATGCAGATATATTTTTGTTCAACTTGCCGCAATGTTTAAGTAAAACTGTTCGTTGTTTTGAATCTTGGATTTCATAGTCCTACAATAACAGTGAAAGCTCTCTAATCCGGACACCCTGGGAGGTCCCCATGGTGTCCGGTTTAGAGAGATTTTACTGTAAGTCAGGCATTTGATCATTCTGAGCCATAGTTGTGTGCTATGCGATCATGAACAGACAGTATCACCAAGAAACTCATCAAAATTAAGATAACCGGTGTCCGGTTTAGAGAGATTTCACTGTATATGCATTGTTTGTATCATGTTCAGTAGCCGATTTCACCAACATTGCAAAGTATACTTTTCTAGCAAAGTATACTTTGAGGGAGTAATCATTTATTTGTCCTGAAATGCATTATTTCATATAAAACTAACAACTGCATATATTTGATGATTAAAAGTATGCAGAATTATTATACTGAATTTATTACATTATCACAGCCAAAATGGCTGTGATAATGTAATAAATTCAGTATAATAAAAATTAATAAATTTCTTCTAAAATTGAAAATTTCTCCCTCAAAGTATACTTTGCTAGGAAAGTATACTTTGCAATGTTGGCTACTGGTCAAGAGTACTACGCAGCCCCGCAGGGGACATGGATTTTTTTATTAATTCGTTCTCACGAAATAACAATTCGTTCCCTCAATTTAACAATTAATTCTCTCGAATTAACAATTCGTTCACACGAAATAACAATTCGTTCCCTCAATTTAACAATTCGTTCCCTCGAATTAACAATTCGTTCCCACGAAATTCGTTCCCTCACTTTAACAATTGTTAATTCGTAGAAACGAATTGTTAAATTGAGTGAACAAATTGTTATTTCGTGGGAACGAATTGTTATTTCGTGGGAACGAATTAATAAAAAATAATTCTGCGTCCTCTGCGAGGCTCCGTCGAGTACAGCCCAAACGTTCTTCATCCCTACCAGAATCCCGATATCCCCGGTTTGTCCTTCATGAACAGTTTTGGCTTTCTTGTACGCTAGAGTTGAATCCAGTTATACCCATCATAACGGTAGCAAGATTAGCGCTTATAAGAATAGTACGGTTAGGCCGTGAATGGGAAAAATATCCGGCAAGGCTCAAGAATTTCTTTATTTCTCATCAGAAGTATATGTTGTGACCACTCATTTGAACCGTCTCGCCGAGACGGTTCAAATGAGTGGTCACAACATATACTTTGGTCGAGAAATAAGGAAAATAGATAGAGAATAGTAGGTTAGTGCCGTGAATGGGAACAAATATCTGGCAATGCTTAGGAAACGGGCCGCGCCAGATATATTTTTCATTCACGACACTAACCTACTATTCTACTTATCCCGTCAACACCTACACATAGCTTTAAAATGCAAAAAAATAACCCCAGCCGCATCCTCAAAATCGGAGAATCGACTAGTATGACAACCGCACATATGCATACGTAGTGATTAGGTCGTATTGACAGGATATCAAAAATAGTTCACGGCACATATGCACTGTGTTGACACGATAAAGCCAGTTCAGCGGTGATAGCCGTGATCGTATAGTGGTTAGTACTTCGCGTTGTGGCCGCGACAACCCAGGTTCGAATCCTGGTCACGGCATGCCGTGTGATTCGTCGCTGGCACAGCTGAACATTTTTTTCACGGCATATACGTGTTCATGGGATAAATATAAATAATTGGTTTAGATTAAGACTTTGATCCGGGTATGGCAGGTGTTCGATCCGATTCCTACCCTTAAATATAAGCCGAAACGAAATTAATACTTTGACTAAGTTCTAATCCTATTACTTTTAGTGGGTGAGGTTAAGCGATTTTGGTGATGGGAGGACATGGCAACAGGTCAAGTTATTCTATGTTCAGGGCCGAATACAATGTATATACTTTATCACATGTTTGATACATGTTCGAGTTGTGTTTCTGCATTTACACAGCACATGGACATGAGGATGTGATAACACAGCTAGATCTCGTTCGTCCGCATGTACGATCGATAATCCACTCGCTAAAGCTCGCGGATTATCTCCTCGTACATGCGGACGAACCGTGATCTAACTGTGGCTTAATGCAAATATTCAGTTCTAATTGTGGGAGTTCCTCCCCACCCCCGCATCTGTGCATGTCAACTAAGGCTTTCGGCACCGCTGACCCCGTCTGGAATGAACTTTGCCGCCATTAAACAAATATTCATTCGTTCTAGCCGTTAGCTGTGTGACATGAAAACAATTAATGTGTATGTCGACACCTGGCTCGATTTCCGTGACGTCAGGTTATGTCATCAATATATTCCATTTGACAGCACCTGCCTAAAATACCGTTAAAACGTCTTGACAGGTCATTAGGACTGTTTGACTATACATATTCCTCTGATAACTGCAGTGCTCCAGATAAGGAATTATAGTCTGTTTCACGAAAGCTGCCCAAATTTTACGGCCATATAAACAATTCAAAAACAATATTTTTTTCGATAATATTAAATTAGAGGAAAATTTAAGAATGAGCCTTCTTTTTATTTCGTGAAATTCGGTCAAATATTGGTTTTATTACGAAAAATTGATTTCTCTATGGGAATTTAACATGGGGGAAAAAGAGGTAAAGGAGTGTGGGATTAGTCAAAAAACGAAAAATTTTGGAAATTGACTCCGAAACCTGACTAGATAGCTTGGATATGATCTAACTAAGAAAACAAAAGTTAAATTTTAAAAATCGGTCCAGTATTTCTAAGATTAAAAAAAATGTCCCTATGTTAAATCCCCATAGACATCTTCACTCCGTGAAGATGTCTATGGGGATTTAACATGGGGAAATTTTGTTTTCGCAGTAAAATCAATATTTGACCAAATTTCACGAAATAAAAAGAAGGCTCATTCTTAATTTTTCCTTTAATTTAATATTATCAAAAGAAATCTTGTTTTTGAATTGTTTATATAGCCGTAAAATTTGGGCAGCTTTCGTGAAACAGACAGTAGTAATTCAGTATTTTCACTCCATCATTTCTGAAGCGATTGAGTATTTCGAAATTTTAATTGGGTAAAATAAAATCACTCACTATTTACACATCAACAGACAGCAATTATTGAATAGTTGGCTTCAAAATGAAAACATGTCTTGGCATTTCATTAGAATTGTCTCCTCGTTTAATAGATATTAAAGTTACATGCCCACTCAGTAGGTTATACTATAGTGATACAGATAGTTTTGTATATTCTGTAGATATGACATTCTCAGGCAAAAGAAACATTAATTCACCATTACCCCACGTATTGATTGGCACTATTATACATTTTATAGCAGACGTAAATTTCCACACTGAAATCAGTGGGGATGTCAGTGTTTCCTTAAAATGTTAACCGACATAACTATATATTATCTGTATTTATTGTTTGATATGCAATGGTCATACTTCATAATATGTCAAACGTATTATTGTTTCAGGTGTCGCATTTAAATAGTATGAATAATTAAACAAATATAATTCCTCATTTGCATATGAAAATAGCCTAATACCACCGCGAGTCACTATCTGTAAAATAAATATTACTAAATGATTATATCTGTATAGCATGCACTCGTAATTCTTTGAACTGATTAAATAGCGACACAATTATACACTCATTTAATTCCTGTAAAGAACAGTTTGTGCCTAATGAGTGGGCATATACCTTTAACCCATTTCAGTACAATAATTTTTATTGAAAAAATCTCATTCTTTTGTTTATTTCTCCATAAAGGTATATGTTGTTACCACTCATTTGAACCGTCTCGTCGAGACGGTTCAAATGAGTGGTAACAACATATACTTTCGAGATGAAATGAAGAAAATAGGATTTTCCCCCCTAAAAAAATTCATACTATAAGTGTATCCCGTCTTTAATGGTAAGTTCTTCTATCCATGTATTTGTGTGTATAATGCGATAAGTATTGTTTTATCATGTATCGTCCGCATTAAAGACACCACAACCCATTAGTGTCAATTAATCACTAACATAGTCCCGTTACTGTGCATTTTAATGGTTTTAGGGTCCCTGTGTAGGGCTAGATGTTTGCATGTGACACACTTGTCAACAGAGGGCATGGAGTGATTCAAAGCTACGCCGCCCTCTTAAATTTTGTATGTTTTTTGCAGAATAATAATAAAATAATAATACGTAGAAAAGAGATATAAAAATAATGATATGGCTTTTAAATAATAATACTTAATAATAATAATAATAATGTGATTCATTTTTATTAATAATAAAAATATCGATTTTTTTTTAACTTTGCATGTTTCTCGAACGAATTTTGCCACAGTTGATCAGATTCTGCAAGTAAACGGTGTATATGGCCTAAAACATCTGGATTATATTCTACGGTCTACTTTTGACTATCCGCGCATGAATCTGTTCTTGATTTCGTGTGGTTAAGGTACCAGTCCACCAAGATTTTAGACTTTTTTAGCAATTCTTGTCCGAGCGAGCACTTCCGCAAGTTTTTCTCTCAGATATCCTCTTCATATATTCACAGAGACTGTTTGCTGTATACACACGTCAAGTAGCTACGCAAGGCAAATTTGCATACAGTTAAGAGCATTTATAATGTGTAAAAGTTAGCATGTGGTGGTCAATTTCTGCACTTATTCCGTCATGACCGCTGGACTAAAGGCGCCAGAAAGCTATGTGACGTGCGGAGTTTGCACCAACAAATAATGTGTGAATCAATTATACAAGTATACCTGCCCACACTGATCATAGTCTGTGTTGGTACTGAGTGATTTGTTTTCGAGCTACAAACCTCTGTTTCAGACTGCTAAAATTGCGCCCCAAACAGCAAACACACATTTCGAGCGGAAGATGCGTACAAGTTGAATCTGAATATGCTAACTGTATGGAACGCCAAATCTACATAAACTCAAATATATATTGCTAGCAACAAATATTTGGAGCTAGCAATAAATATTTGGAGAGCTCTCGAAATCAATTAATGATATCTCGAAATCAATTAATGATATCTCGAAATCATTTGGAGCGAGCAATATAACATTTGATTTGGAGAGCTCTCTAAATCATTTGGAGCTATCTCTAAATCATTTGGAGAGCTCTCGAAATCATTTGGAGAGCTCTCGAAATCAATTAATGATATCTCGAAATCATTTAGAGAGCTCTCGAAATCATTTGTAGCGAGAATTATATAACTTGATTTAGAGAGCTCTCCAAATCAAAGCTATATAATGCTCGCTATAAATGATTTCGAGAGCTCTCTAAATGATTTCGAGATATCATTAATTGATTTCGAGAGCTCTCCAAATGATTTCGAGAGCTCTCCAAATCATTTACAGATAGCTCCAAATGATTTAGAGAGCTCTCCAAATCAAGTTATATAATGCTCGCTACAAATTATTTCGAGAGCTCTCTAAATGATTTCGAGATATCATTAATTGATTTCGAGAGCTCTCCAAATGATTTCGAGAGCTCTCCAAATGATTTCGAGATAGCTCCAAATGATTTCGAGAGCTCTCCAAATCAAAGTTATATAATGCTCGCTACAAATGATTTCGAGAGCTCTTTAAATGATTTCGAGATATCATTAATTGATTTCGAGAGCTCTCCAAATGATTTAGAGAGCTCTCCAAATCAAATGTTATATAATGCTCGCTCCAAATGATTTCGAGAGCTCTCCAAATGATTTCGAGATATCATTAATTGATTTCGAGAGCTCTCCAAATGATTTCGAGAGCTCTCCAAATATTTATTGCTAGCTCCAAATATTTGTTGCTAGCAATATATATTTGAGTTTATGTAGATTTGGCGTTCCATATTACTGAATGGACCAGATCACAGTTTAGCACATAATTTTATAAATACTTGGTTTTGTCAGCTGAAAATAGCATAGGATGCTGAGTATTTAATTTTAAGTCACATTCAATCACGACAGACAGGCAGTTTTGGAATATTCAGTAAAAAGCCCATAGGAAAACTACGAAACTAAGCCTTTTACAAGTGGACTGGTACCTAAACCTTAACGTAGACCCCAGCTGTTCCGTATCGTAAGACGCTCATTAGAGTAAATTACCAAGTACGCGAAAATCAATGCCAACCCATCATCAAGCGTCTGCGCGATATGATTTATTCCTATATGATCTCATATTACACGTGGCAAGATGAAAACAATCTATAACAGTCGATTTCAAAGACACAGATACGATCTGAACTTTTATTTATTTGGCATGCACATTATTCCTTATCTTTACCCAACATGCACGTTGATTCTGCTTTAGAATCGTCTCAATGAGACGATTCTAAAGCAGTATTAACGCGCATGTAAAATAATATTGATCTTAAAGTTGGGGTGGCATTGGTTTTTTCTGATAGAGACGCGTGTTTGTATCAGACTATTTTGATATGCAAATGAGACAGGACATTTTTCAATTATTTATATCAATTAAATTCACCTGAATCTTATTTGTATCGAATTCGTATAAAGGATGAACATTGCACGTCAGAAAACTAATAGAGAGACTAAATATATGTGTAGTTATTTCCGTTAACATTTTTAAGGAAATACGGTTATCGCCCCTGATACCAAGAGTGACAATTCATGTTTGATATAAAAGGTAGATAAATGCTTCTTACTACGTCCGGTATTGGTAAATAAATGCTTATTTTACCCGAAAAATATGGTATATTTAAAGAATGGACGAACGAAATATTTCTCCCAATAGTTCACCATGGGAAGTAGGAGGCCATGTTTAAAGGTACATGCCCGTTCAGTAGGCAGACAACTGGGGACCGTTTCACTAAACTTCGTCAGTGCAAAATGACGATAGTCTGTCAATTGCACATCAACACAATTTTTTCTTGTAAACAATTATTGGATTTACATGTATTGAGCATAGGCTGAATACGTTGTATCAGGCTATTTTCATATGCAAATGAAGCATGCCATTTTTTTAATTATTTATAATAATTAAATGCGTCACCTGAAAAATAATAATCTATGATCATTGCACATCAAAAAATAAATACAGAGAATAAATAGTAATGTCCGTTAACATATTACGGGAACACGGTTATCGCCCCAGATGTCTCAGATGATGTCTCTGATATAAATAACAATTTGTGAATACTGAGTGGGCATGTACCTTTAAAATGCGTATTGATATCAGTGAACTATTCATACGCCGTTGTACTTAGAGCGGCATCTTGGGCATTAGGCGTCTTCAAATATTGACCGTATCTAATTAAGACGGCAACAAATCCGATACACTTTGTAAATTTGCTATTCCACATTACCGCTGGGGATTCCAGTGCTCATAATTCGCGTCGGCTGTTTGATTTATTCGTGTTTTATGTTTATATTATATTTAACGGTGGGAATTTGCCCAAAGAACCTTCCATACCCGGGCATATGGGCCCGGAAAATGTGCCAAGCCAATGGTCGTTGGCCCGTTTTCTTTTCCGTTTTACTGTTGTTAGTTGCAATGCAGTTGAAATGTGTGTTAAAGGTATATGCCCACTCAGTAGGCACACAATGTTATTTATAGGAATTAAATAAGTGTATACTTGTGTCAATATTCCACCACTTCTGAAAATTACGAGTGCCCGCTATACAGATATAGTCATTTCAAATTAGTAATATGTATTTTACTGATAGTGACGCGCGGCTGTATCTAATGCAAATGAGGTTTGATATTTTTAATTATTGATACTAATTAAATGCGTCAACTGAAAAAAATAAAATTTTCAACAGATTATAAATTAATATCATTGCATATCAAACTATAAATACAGAGAATAAATAGTAATGTCCTTTCACATTTTTAGGAAACACAGTTATCGCCCCTGATATCAGTGTGGAAATTTACGTCTGATATAAAAGGTATTATACTGCCAATCACTACGTGGGTAATGGTGAATGTATGTTTATTTTGCCAAAAAAGTCTCAGTTGATGTCTCTGATATAAAGAACATTTTGTGTCTACTGAGTGGGCATGTACCTTTAAATTTAGGACTTCATGAGGCGGTTAAAAATTCCATGTTTTGTTGTGCCAGATTTATATCTTTATTCATATGCTTTGTTGTTCGGTTTACTGATTAATCGGTTTGCAAGATGAATGATGATTTTCAATAGATAAAAATAGATGGTGATCTGAATTGATTCAATAGACCGCCGTCATACACTACCGTCTGCGCTCACCTTGCCAAAATTTATCAATTTCATCATGTCACAGAGCGACAAAAATGTGCACGGGCCCGAACCCGGGACCTCTGCTTTACCGCGCCGTCACTCTACCGACTGTGCCTACCGGGCACATGTACACACGTCCTCCATGTACATAGAGCGTTACATACCAGCCGCGACAATTGTTTCAAAATACTTGAATACTCCGCTTGAAATCGATCAAACTGCTTGATTGCGAGTTGGCATTGCCAGTAGATGTTTAGAAACATTGATAATATGGACAAGATTGTATACATGTACCAGGAAGCCAAGAAGCATAGTAAGCCGGAGTTCCGTTGTACTAAAATCGTACCATAAATAATGTAGGAATGAATGGCCTTTTTTGTGGAATTTATCGGGGTATAAACTTGGAAAAGTCGCGGGAATACTGGACGAAGGCCGGAAGGCCTCGTCCAGTATTCCCGCGACTTTTCCAAGTTTAAGGCCTTCGTCCAGTATTCCCGCGACTTTTCCAAGTTTATATCCCCGATAAATTCAACAAAAAGGCCATTCATTCCTTATAATTCCAGCATTTGAAATCAATTCATCAAGAAAATGTGTTTATTTTCCGTTTTCTTAAGAATTTTTTTAACTGCGCCTCACGATTACGGAAAGTAGTTCGGCGTGGGAGTTTACAGGGATATAAATTTTAGACAGAGACTTGCCAATCAAATGTTAGGGAATTGTGTAAATATTTTTGTGCTGGAATGACATTGTATTAATTTGCTACCATGTTCAACATATTCAACGCAGTTTTGACTGATATCACCACAGTGTATTTCAGTTTGATGGGCTTCGCGGTCTTCACTGATAGTACCCTATGTGTGTTGGTTTTTTGCGGTCATTGATATGTAAATATAATGTACATTTAATACTATCATATTAAATCATCATGTAAGATCGTCTATATATGTGGTGAAGTGTTTACCAGTGTCATCAGCTGCCCGTCCGTTGACCGATCGTTCAGCTGTCCGTCACAGATGTTTGGCTGTCTCAGTCTACCACATTTGACACGACGTTCAGGTGTCAGGTTCAGTGTTGTCACTCTCCTGTTGTCGTTAACGTTACAGTAGAACCTCTCTAAACCGGACACCAAACACGCCTGCACGTTTCAATGTCACTGTAAATTACCTCTATTTATTATGTCGGTTCGTGATCGCAAAGCACATGCGCATGTATTTCTTAGCCAGCGATCTAGTGTGTCCTATCCGCACGGTTGTCTGAATTATGACGTACACCACTCACGGGACCGAGGCTTTTCTTCTATCGGTACACGACCGACTGCGTTAATCTGGCCCAGATCATCAACGCTTCTGAACATATATTGGCAATACCAATTCGAAAATAAGCAATTTGATTGTCTGAGCCTGAGCTGTTGCACACTGCCGCCGGCGTTAATCTCGCCCAGATTATCAACGCTGCTGAACATATATTGGCAATACCAAATCGAAAACAAGCACTTTCATTGTCTGAGCCTGAGCTGTAGCACAGCTCAGGCTCAGCCAATCAAGATGCTTGATTTCAAGCACAATATCCAGGTATGTTTAAATAAAGAAATGTTGACAAGATTAAGGCAGGCGCAGTGTGTCTACTTGCGTAGATTTGGTATTCTTTCCTTGTTTCTAGTAATAATTTTGAAATAATGACTTTTATTTTGAAATAAAGAAACTGAGAAATATTGGCACGATTAGCGCATATTTCTCTTATTTTCCTTGAAAACACATCTTGGTATTTCATTAGAATTGTCTCCAAGGAGACAATTCTAATGAAATACCAAGACATGTTTTCATTTCGAAGCAAACTATTCAATATTTGCGTGATTTTATTTTCCCCATTACTCAACCCTATATTTGACACGGACCAAATACCGACGTATATTAGTAATTATACGAGATCGATTTATATAAATCCCATATTCTTGACAAGGTGAAGTCTGGTGTTTCTATTAATAACCCGTGTTCCTGATAATACGATTTTTGCTAGATGGGAAATGAACATGGGGGGGGGCTAAAAATATATATATTTTTTTAATAATTTTGGAAATTTTTTACCGATTTTCAAAATCGAACTTTCGTTTTCGTCGTTAATACATCGTTTTCTGAGGCAATGGTCTCTCTCAAGCTCACGTTTATCCCTTGTTAAATTATCATAGGAAATTGTTTTTCGCAATAAAATCAATATTTTATAGAATTTCATCAAATGAAAAAAATGGAGAGGGTGATCATTTTGCAACGGTTATTGATGAAACAGTACTTACGTTTAAATATTTTTAGATGTAATCTGTTTAATAGCCACAAGTTCGTCGGTAGCAAAACGTGGCACAAACAATAGTGTTAAAGTCTTACTATATTCTTAATTCCATGCAAAACATGCATGCTTTGAGGTCTTTAAAATCATCTCGATTCTAAAGTATGCGAAAGGAAAGGAAAAAGGAAAGGAAATGGTTAAATTTATCTGGGGAAATCTTCGATCTTTCCTCCAGAGATACGGATAACAATGGATAAATTGTGTTTTCTATTAATAGCCGTCGCTATAGACAACAATAGCTAACTTTTGGACTCTAATGAACACAACGCTTACAAGTATGTATTTATTTAAACATAAGAAATGTGTGTAAATTGGTTGAATTTATCTGGAGATTTCTAACGACTTGGCGTTATTAGATCTATGGTAACGCGATGCAGCGCCGATAGCTTTTTGTCACGGATAATGGGATGAGAAATGAGAATAATGAGAAATATGCCAGTCTGGTCTAATGCCCCCAACGGATTGTCTGAGGGTTTGTGCTTAGCACGGTGAAACCCGTCTTGTTTTACACTATCCCAAGCGCTAATCTTTCCAATACTGTATTTGTCAATGTATTTATTTATAAATATTAAAATATTGTATTTTAATTCAAGCAGCTTGATTCGCTGAGCCTGAGCTGAAATGCAGCTCAGGCTCAGACAATCAAACTGCTTGACTGCGAGTTGGCATTGTCAATATATGTTCAGAAACCTTGATAATGTGGGCAAGAAATAACGCTGCCGGTTGTGTAGTCTCGTCCAATGCCTCCGCCTGATTGTCTGAGGTTCTGTGTAGCGCAGTGGAACCCGTCAAGTGGTATTAGACAGAACCAGTTATACAGTATTAGACGGAATATATCAATGGAGGTATGGTATACGCTGCGAATTAGACTGGAAAATTCAAATGACCAAACGATTCCGTGGGAATGGATAATAGAAGTCTAGAAAGTATTCCGTCATCTTTATGTGAAAATGCTGGTCCCATCCATGGGAATTAGACACACAATTGCATGTAGTTTATTTACGTTTGCAGTCTATTTCAGAACACGTCCGCGTGACTTGCAACACCCCCCCCCCACCCCACCCCTCCCCACCCGCGGTTTTCGAATACAAAAGACATTGATAATGAAGTTGTTGCATTGTATTTTATGGAGAATAGTTTCAAATGCTCGTCGTGACGGTTTGATGATGATGTTGTATCGTTTCCGTACACTTTGTAGTTCACTTTAGTGGATATCAACATGGTACTAACAACAACAAGAAGTACCGATTCAAAGTACTTATTCTTGTATTGTGTCCTTATTACGTAACGGATTTTGATGTAATATGGCGCATCAAACGCTTCTTGTTAAGCTGCATTTGATGGTCTCTTCATTTTCGCCCAAACTTCTGTCGTTTTTGCGAAGAATCGATTTCCGTGTCTCCGACACGGAAATCGATTCTTCGCAAAAACGACATAAGTATGTGCCAAACTCCATAGACCACCAAATGCAGCTCATGAAGACGCGTTTGCTGCGCCATATTTCATCAAAATCCATTGCATATTAAGGAAAATAATTCTTACTTTGGAGTGGATGACGTTGTTGTTGTTGTAACCACGTGATCATACACCTTGGATATGTGGATACATATGTAGACGAGCTTCTTATCGTACGTTATCAGCCAACATGAGAGGAACACCCAGTCTTTTATTCTGTTTAATGTTCTTGCTCTATAGGGCGCCACTTCTAAACAGTTCACGGCGGAGCTTGAAACTAGAGTAGACTAACTCTAACCCTGACCCACTGTCTGTTCCACGTTTTCCTGCCGTTGGCTACTAAACACATTAAATCTAAAAAATATTTAAATGTAAGTAATTTTTCACCAGTAACAAAAAGTCACCATCCCAAATGTTTGTGTTTTATGCAATTCCATCAAATATTTATTTAATAGCGAAAAACCATTGTCCTATGGGAATTTAACATGGGGAAAAAAGAGGTGGAACAGGTGGAGGAGGAGTTAAAACATTTATTTTGGAAATTGACTCCGAAACCAGGCTAGATAGCTTGGAAATGATGTAACTAAGAAAACGAAAGTTAAATTCGAAAATCGGTCCACAAATAAAATCATATCTATTTTTAGCCCCCATGCTAAATTCCCATAGTAGAATCATTTTTTCGCAATAAAATAATTTGTTTACGGAATTTCATCAAATACAATTTTTTGGGGAGCGTAACGTTTTTGTTATTGATGATAAAGTAATTACTTTTTTAGTTTTAATGTGTTTACTGGCCAAAAGTTAGTCGACAACAAAACGTAGAACAGAAAGTAGATCGCGGTGTAATATCACGATATAATAAAAGTCATAATGCATGGTGTGTTACACCACCACCCGTGCTAATCTTGTCAATATGTGTCTCTTTTTTTATTTCAAAATACTTGATTATTGTGTTCATATCAAGCAGCTTGATTGACTGAGCCTGGGCTGTGTCACAGCCCATGCTCAGCCAATCAAACTGCTTGAATAGTAATGTCCTGCTAAATAATATTGCGATTCTGAAGTTGTATGCAAAAAGACGGGTTCCACACCATTGTTCGAAATGAGACAGGGAACATTTCTAAATTACAGTCAAATCGGGTGAGACCCCGTGACACGTGATTTCTGTTAAAAGTCATGGCCCTGCCATTTCTGAAACGTCACTGACACGTGATCTAATTTTGTTCACCGCCGCCATTTTCTTTGTTGTTTTGTTCTGCCATTGCTGCCAAACATTCGGCTAACCTCGGCAAACATCGGTGTCAGCCGGTGGTCGCCGCCTAGCGGATAAGCAAACCCGTCTACAAATTTAAAATTAATAATGAAGATCTGATTCGATAACACTAGCGATCGATTGTATGTTATCAGCTTTTATAAGTGTTTTAATAATCACTTTAAAGTGTTTGAGGAAACGTGTTAAAAACATTAATGTCATCGTGTTAACACGCTGCCGCCAAAACAATCGTCACGCCTCGAAACTTGTAGGCTAATGGCGATAATTAAGATAAAGAATGTTTTATCACCCCTCGATAACAGAACAAGTACTAGCTTATATAAAGTGGAGATAAAAAGCGAAAGTATGTTTATTGTGAAAAGCAGTACTTGAGCACGTGTAGGCACTAATCGTGTATGTACAGCCATTAAGACATTATTCTGTGTATGTGTTGTTCATGTAACTACAAAATAGACTTGGAATTGTAAATGATATGTAAATGTTCATTATTCTATTTGTGGATATCGCATATCAGTGGACTTGCTTTGAAACGTGAACATTCTGAAGGGATTACACTTCTATTTTATGTAAGTATTACTCACTTGGAATTGATAAATATTATACATAAATATTTACACCTTCTATAAATTCATAATACAAACGCATAGTCGACGTATTGCGTTTACATCCCAATACATTACATTAGACACAGTGACGTCGCGCGATGTTGTTGGTTGGTTAGTTCGCAACGTCGCTGTTCCAGGAATTGCAACACGATTACTGTTAATTTTAAAGCCATATTTGGTTATTTACAGTTTTGAAACTATCAGAAAATGCAGTGTAAATATAAATAATAAAACCATGGAATGTTGCGTTTACTGGGGTTTTACAACACATTTGTGCATACATTGTGCATACAGTGGTTTTCGTAAATAAATAATGTTATATGTATATATATGGACTTGATGAGAAATGTGAATATTATGTAGGGAAACTACTACACTCACAATCAAGCAGTTTCATTGGCTGAGTCTGAGCTGTATCACAGCTCAGGCTCAGCCAATCAAGCTGCTCATTTCAAGCACAATATCCAAACATTTTGAAATATAAATCTTTACAAATTTGGCAAGATAAGCGCAGGAGGTGGCGTAACGACTCCTTGGATTATAAAAAAAATGCTGAAGAAAAAAAAAACACGCAATTATAGAAAATCTATGTTGAATGGACAGAAAGTATTAAAAACGATTTTATTTTCAAATATTCCGATATTTAGATTAATTTACGATGGTAAAAGTATTAAACAGGCTAGTGCATATCGGGAGTCCCTACATTTCCCTTTGTTTCATATCCTGTACACGCATATTACGTCTTTCAGTTGTATCATACAAGCCATATACACATACTTTTATCAATATTCACGTGCATTATAATACACATGCGAGAATCTCAATGGGTAACGAAATTACCATACATTACAAAGCAATGTTTACTTTTATTAATAACATTCGCAAAGCTTCCATTAAAATCTCATTAGGACATAGTTCACCCATTGAGGCGGTTTGATAGTACGGAGCCCCGCAGGGGACGTGGGTTTTTTTTTTTATTAATTCGTTCCCACGAAATAACAATTCGTTCCCTCAATTTAACAATAAGTTCCCTCGAATTAACAATTCGTTCCCACGATATAACAATTCGTTCCCTCGAATTAACAATTCGTTCAGTCGAATTAACAATTCGTTCCCACGAAATGATAATTCGTTCCCTCCATTTAGCAATTCGTCCGTTGCCTCAATATAACAATTCGTTCCCACGATATAACAATTCGTTCCCGTGGGAACGAATTGTTATATCGAGGGAACGAATTGTTAATTCTTGGGAACGAATTGTTAAATTTAGGTAACGAATTGTTATCTAGCGGGAACGAGTTAATAACGAACAAGAATTCTACGTCCCCTGCGGGGCTCCGTATGTTACGCCGATAAAAAATGTCTCTTTCTGTTTGAGAATGAAACTCTGACATACAGTTTGCTTTAAAAAACCGAATCATTTGCACAAAAAGAAACTATTGTATTGATAATTAATTTTATATAATTGGAGATTTCTCGGGTGGCGGGGCTACATGTGAGACCAGACATTCCATTACAAAAGGCGTTTCCGGGTACAGAAGGTTGCGTTGCAAAGCATAATATGTGGATGTCACGGGGGGAATGGACTTTATGTGATTTACGACAAGTGCTGCTCCTGTAGCTTGATAACCGTCTGTATTGTGGATATATGCACGAGTTCCGCAGCGTGCGATATTGCGCGACTTCAATGGGCTGTTTCACTAAACTGCGTACGACTAGAATGTTCGTAAGTGCCAAATTATGATAGTCTGTAAATTTCACATTAACAATGTTTTCTTGTAAACAATTGTTGGATTTACATTTATTGAGCATAGGCTGCATATGCAGCCTATGCTCAATAAATGTAAATCCACCAATTGAAATTACCAGACGATCCTAAATTTGCAATTACGAACATTTTAGTCGCAAGAAGTTTAGTGAAACGGGCCCCAGGAGCACAATATCGTTGCGCGGCGGAACGAGTGGCATATATCCACAGACAAATCAAATAACCTTTTTATTACATACGTACGTCACTCACAATATTAAAGCGCTTCAAAAATAAAATAAACATATTAGTGGTGATTAGAAGGAACTATTTAGCGAGGTGAAGCCTAGTTCCGGCATCTACCAATGTTAACCCTTTCACCCCTAAGTAACTGTAATGGATGTTGATATGTCCATTTTGTAGCCGATCTAATTGTCACAAAATGATTTTCAGACTAGTCCACTTATGAAAAGGGGGTATTTTGTTGTGCTTAAAAATATAAAAATTACTTTCAAATAGTGCAGATCCTGATGAGACGGCTCGTTACGAGCCGGCTCATCTGGATCTCCACTTTTTGCATAAACCGCTATAGTGGGCTTTCGGGTTCAAAGGGTTAACTCACGAAAAATATTAACGGCTTGCGTTGCATTCTGTTTCAATGGAAAACGAAAGTACGTATATAATAAAACGTAAATATTACATAGTTAGTCCTTAGCTGTTTATAGGCCGTTAAACACCAATAAACAAACAAACAAACAAACATAGTTAGTTCTGTCCTGAGTACTTGTACTTTATATCGGAAAATCTCTTAAGCCGATCACGTGTTTGTACCGTGTGCATGCACAGACATGCGGAAATAGCTAGTAGTGACATAATTGTCTCTATTAAATTGAGCGTATAATATTATCGTCTCGAATTGTATATATGTTTTTTTGTGATTACAGGTTTGCGTTCTTGTGACGTAATTTTATTACAATAATTATGTAAAAACCCGGAACCCACTTTTCCGACGTTTATCAAGGAATTAGTTTCTACTAAACGCTAAGTGGCATCCATGTTAGATTTCACAATGTTTATGTTTATTAATAATGGATGCCACTTAGCGTTCAGTAGGAATTAATTCCTTGATAAAGGCATTGTGCCGAAACGTCGAAAAAGTGGGTTCCGGGTTTTTGCAGAATTGTTGAACATATTGTATTATTGCGGAGAGATTACTGTAATTTTATTAAACAGGCAAATTGTTGTGGCGTAATTGTATTATTAGACACACATGTGTATGTCAGGAAATCCTGTTTGAAACGTCTGTACAGATCATGATCCGTCCACTGGCGTGGATAAGCAGGCTGGTCTGAGGCAAAACTGCTCCTAACCCCAATAATCCCCAGTTTTCCATGGCCTGCCATGTTTTGTAAATCCCAGCACGTTGTCATTTGCAAACATCATTTGGCTAACCAAATCCGCCGTTCCACCGAGAGACCTATATGTTACGCGGAAGACTCTAATGTCATTATAATTGACCAAAGTACACAGAAGCAAGCATTCGCCAATAACAACAGCACACACGTGAGTGGCTGTGACTGGGAAAATGGGGTTTTAAGGATGTGTGACCAGTGTAGCTCCTGATCATATACCACACTCCAGTAGCCTGGTGACGTTCTATATTGTTTGTCAGTAGCATGAAGGGTACTTCATTGATGGAATGGCGAGCAGTGCAGATCCAGATCAGACTGTGCGGATGCACAGGCTGTTCTGGATCTACACTGCTCGCAAACCCATAGGCCCTATTTCTCCATTCACAGCCACATATTAGTCCGCGGATCTATGCAGTATATTATTTACTTATCTATGTGCCTTCATATTCACATTCCATTAGATAATGCATTTCTACCTTTTCTGCGCATCTAACACGCGTACGAATTCAACAACCACTCACCATTTAATACATTGTTAGGTATATAATATATATATATAAGTGTTTAGCGGACTGGTTGAAATATTCGTGTTGTTTTCTCGCGTTTTGACCCTAGTTCCTTCCTAATTCTCCCTGACATTAATAGTATACACAATTTCTGCTTTGTCTGGCGAAAATTCAGTATGTAAGCCTTGGTGAGATATGGGAAACTGTGAGAATCCGAGTAATTTAAGGGGTCGGTGGAAAAACAGGGCTAAGTCCATAAATGACTTGGCTATGTTTTTCCACCGAACCCAATTTTGTTGAGTTTGATCTACGTTGTGCGTCTAATACCACTATGTGGTCTCATAGACATAGACTAATAGTATATCTCATGGTGTACTACATTGACTAAAATTGGCCTTTACAGTGTAATAACATATAGTATTAAAACTCATATTGCACTAGTGTAATAAATATGCAAATGAGACCGATTGAGATATAGCTTTAGGTGGCCAGTAAACCTGCAATGTGTACATTTTCGATTCGATTAGGCTTATATTTAAGGGTGGGAATTGGCTCGAACACATTCCATACCCGGTGTATGTACAGTATGATGCTATGCTTATGTAGTAACTAACATTTAACACGTGTGATGATTATAATATAGGAATGAATGGCCTTTTTGTGGAATTTATCGGGGTATAAACTTTGAAAAGTCGCGGGAATACTGGACGAAGGCCGGAAGGCCTCGTCCAGTATTCCCACGACTTTTCCAAGTTTATATCCCCGATAAATTCAACAAAAAGGCCATTCATTCCTTATAATTCCAGCATTTGAAATCAATTCATCAAGAAAATGTGTTTATTTTCCGTTTTCTTAAGAATTATTTTAACTGCGCCTCACGGTTACGGAAAGTAGTTCGGCGTGGGAGTTTACTGGGATATACATTTTGGACAGAGACTTGCTACGGGCCAATCAAATGTTAGGGAATTGTGTAAATATTTGTGTGCTGGAATTATTAGCTCAAACACGGGTTTGATACAGAAAACTACCGATTGTGCTCTCGGTTGGTATAGTTATTATTCAAACCCGGTTTTGGACCTCGAACCCGGGTGTGAGGATTTATTCTTCATTTGGCGAACCTTAAATCAGGACTTGAGGCCTCGCCAGCTGCACAATAATTATTCAAACCCAGTGTTGGACCCAGAACCCGGGTTTTAGGAATTATTCTGCATTTGGCGAACCTTAAACTCGGGTTTGATGCCTCGCCAACTGCAAAATAATTACTCAAACGCTGAATTAAATGTTGTCGTCTGCTGCAAATGTTTTATTTTCAATATTTCTCGATGAAAACCTGTTTTGACAGTGCATGAGAATCGTCTCCACTGGAGACGATTCTCATGTGCTGCCAAAACAGTTTTTTTGTTAAGAATTAAGACAAAACTGAAAAACAGCAGAAGACAATTTTCGTCTCCCGCGTAGTGAGGGTTAATTAAGGAAAACTACCGATTGGTGGTTGTTCATCAAACCGGTTTTGGACCTCAACCCCGGGTTTTCGAAATTATTGTTTTCATTTGGCTTGCCACACCATTTCGTATGCATGCCATGGCTTAGAGGGGCCCGTATCTACTCCCGCCGGCGCCAGTAAATATCGGCTGATATTGACCGCGCATAAACACCACGTCATTTCCAGATACGGCTTCAATCCTTTTGTCGTTTTGGACCTCGATTCATTATGCTGTATGTCTGCGGGAATCTTACTAATACGGCGCCATGGCACGGGAACATATCCTTAGAGACATCGATAGGGACTGCAATATGGCCATTGCACGGGAAAATATCATTAGAGACGTCGATAGGAACCGTAGCATGGCCATTGCACTTGAAAATATGCCTTAGCGTTATCAATAGAGTATAGCGTCTAAAATTGTGTAGATTTACTTTGCAATTTATTGCGTAAGCACATCATTATACATTGAAGATTTACTGATTATCACATGTATTTTCTGTAGCTGTGATTTGCATATTATTTATTATAACACTGTGTCATTATACCGTGAAACTCCATTTTATGCACGTCTTGGCATTCCTGTATGTGAGGGTTTAATCTGATTATAACCCATTGTATGAGTAATACGATTATTCCTAATCATATTACTTGTAGGCGAAAGGGCCAAGTGGCTTTGGTGTGGTATGGACCTGGCACGAGGTCAGGTTATTCTAATTTCAGGATTTAATTTTTTTTGTTTTTCAATGTAAATATTCCGTTCTGATTTTGAGATATTCTCCCCAATGCGGCAGGTTGAATACAGGATCGAACCCGTTGGCCCGGCTTTAAACGACCTTAGCTGTTGATATGCCGTTAAACGCAAATACATCGGTTTATGCAATAAACAATAATGAAACATGACGGCATAAAATGCGTTGTATATACACTGTGTACATGTATCTATGACAGACTGCTTGGAATCGAAGACCGCTAAGTGTCACCAAGCATTAGGAATACAAAACGCATTTAGCCATTTTTTTTCTCGCGCTTGCGAAATCAATGAAACCTTTTGACCTATGTCCCGTAATTTACTAGTGAGAAAAAATATCATTTGCGGCTGTGACTGGAGAAATGGGGCTTATGGCTTTTGCGAGCAGTGCAGACCCGGACCAGACTGCGCATCCGCGCAGTCTGGTCCGAGTCTACACTGTTCGCCATTCAGTGCATGAAGCCCCTGTCAAGTTTCTGACAACCAACAAATCGTCCATACCTAGTTAAAATAATGTCATGGGAATTCAGGAGCTAAACTGACCACGCATGCCATAAGCCCCATGTCTCCACCAGTCACAGACGTATTTGTGGCTGTGATTTGAGATAATGGGGCTTATGGGATCTATGACGACCAGTGTAGATCCTGATCAGATAGCACACTCCGGTAGCTGGATAATCATATAATATATTACTTGTAAGAAGCATTACGAATGTTTCATTGATGGAATGACAAACAGTGTAAATCCTGATCAGACTGTGCGGATGCACAGGCTGATCTGGATCTACACTGCTCGCAAAACCCATAATCCCCATTTCTCCAGTCACAGACACATTTAGCATCGGATCGGCATTCGGTCCTGTCAAGTCTGACGTTTTTTGCGTGATTAATTAATTATCGTTGAATGCACGATGTGAATTATTCATTCGCTGAAAGTCAGGGCAAAATATTGAATTCGCTCTATAACTGGTGTTACGCGCTGTCGGAATTTACATGCCGCTGTCTGGTATAGAGAGTTACTAAAACCATCGGGTACTGTACCTTCCGAAATATGGTATATGTTTTAACTACGGTCATGCCATGTTACATTGCATCAAGTGTTGACCACTGGCTACTTAAAGTAAATAAAGTATACCACAGTAGGTTTTCAAAAAAAGGAATTATCGGATCAGCTAATCGTATGTTAAACGACCATATAAGTCCATAGATTGTGTTACGGGGGGTGCTCGACGATTGTGATGAAGGGTACTGAAACAAACATCGGAACAAAAAAAGACACACTTTATTTTGACCTTTTATCTTACTTTGAATTCGAATTATGTAACTTTAAAGTGGGGACATATATTATGAACATACCTGTAATACATACTATGTGTACCGAATATAGAGCGATGTTGCTCCGTCCTCGGCTGGTAAGCTTATTAACTGCGTGCGGCTGTGACTGGAGAAATTGGGCTTATGGGTTTTCCGACCAGTGTAGATCCAGATCAGTCTGCACTGTTCACAGGAGCTAGACTGATCACAAATCCCATAAGCCCAATTTCTCTATTCACAGCCACATATTATGAACCACCACCCTGTATGTGATAGGCGTGTCGTCTCGAAATGTGGAAAGTGGGATTTTTTTCCGTCCTCAGCTGGTATACTTAACTAATATGTACCTTTTCATGTTGAGGTTCAATTATTGACGTAACGGGCTGCTGATTTTAATTAATATCAACGCTGCGGGCGATAATACGACCTTTAATAGCTCTCGATGCTGCAGTTTCGTTCCATCAGTTTTTAAAGTGTCTGCACTTAGGCATTTGTGTTTCCATTGTGTGTAGTTTAAGGGATACCAATCAATACATACACGTGTGATTATTGCGCGTGTCTTTGCACCACTTTGTATGTGCAATCAGTGTAGACCCTGATCAGACTGCACGTCCGTGCAGTCTGATCAGGGTCTACACTGGTTGCAAATGAACGAATGGTTTGTTTATGCATCTCTAACGAACAGTTTAACTGCTCACACCGCCAATTGGACTGGTATTGCATTTGAAATATGATGTTTGACGATGATATCGTGTGTTTGAATTATTATTTCTTGTATACGTTAATCCATATGGCCGGTGTATTAATATAGCGGAAATCTCACATTGGGACGAAGTAGAGTGAGCGCGAAATGCGTTACATGTACCGCGTCTGTTACATTCCTGAGCATGTATTTATAGCTAGGAGCTCTAATTTGCATTATTTGTTATCTCCCTTGAGATAGCATGTTGTGTCAAATGTCTATGGGGTCAGCCATTGATCGTGCTACGCCTAAACGGCGAGTACAACCAAGAAAATAGTGCCCTGTGCCAGCTTATCATATGGCGCTTTGATCAGTCTTGCTTTGTATCTAACACTCTACATATATTATTCTCTATTGTTTTCACAGTTTTGTGCTCAGTTTATCAGTTAAATTCTGGAAAATACGAATCAAGACATTTCGTGTGCAGCAGCTATTATCTTTAGTTTTCACAGTTAGGTAGCAGTTAGCCGAGAGTTTCGTACACTTTTTTTCTGATTATGTGCTTATGCAATAAATATAATCTACCTTCGCCGGGCCAATTTTATGACGCTTCCTACGCCCATGTGTAACATGTTGCGCCAATTATATTACATAGTTATCTGGTGTATCTCACAGCTGGCTCTTGTGTCTTCATTGTGTGGATATTGCATTTGACATGCGCGAGCTTGCACATGCGCAAACAAACGCGTACTACAGTATTGTGATTCGCAACCAGCATAGAACGGACCACTGTGCAGTCTGACAAGTTGCTGCATTGTATGGCATTCTACAACTGCTCGTTACAAACACGTGTATGTATCAATAACGGAAATTTGGGTGAAATATAAACGTGTATTATTCGCTTCAGCGTTTATCAGAATCTATTTTCCTTATTTCTGAACCAAAGTATATGTTGTGACCACTCATTTGAACCGTCTCGGCGAGACGGTTCAAATGAGTGGTCACAACATATACTTCTGATGAGAAATAAAGAAATTCTTCAGCCTTGCCGGATATTTTTTCCCATTCACGGCACTAACCTACTATTCTCTATATACATACGCAGTAGCGTATAATACTCGTGTTCTGTCCAGCTTGCACGTATGTTACATATGCACGGAATTCATTTGACATCACGTGGGCGATATCTCTTCATGAGCATATCTTGTCATCTATGATGTCTAGTTATAGGTTGACGTTATGCATTCAATTGTGAATATTCCAGTTTCTGCTCTAGTGAGAGTATTATCACTTTTGTAATAGTGCAATTTATAACATTCACCGGGCTTATACCATGCATTATAGTTTGCCATACTATCTAAGCTAATCGTTGGGCAGCATTGTGCTCTACTTATTTCACATATTACAACGTCTTACCCCAATAAGAATATACATGTATTACCAAAGTTAATGATTAACTGTTCGACAGGAAATGGAAAATCAATACTCGGATGAGACATTGCATTGTAGACTTGGCTGAACAATAAGTATGTTATTGGTCACATATTGGATTTTCCACTATTATATTATGTTATAATAATAACATGGTCTTAGTTGAAACAACGCGGGCTGAGAATACAGGCTTCTTTACGTTCCGTCATTACACTCACGTATTCAACTGTTGTAGCAATCAAATGCAACTGCCGGAAGTCTGATACAAGCCACAGTTAGATCACGGTTCGTCCGTATGTACGAGGAGATAATCCGCGAGCTTTAGCGAGTGGATTATCGATCGTACATGCGGAGGAACCGTGATCTAACTGCGTTATCACATCCTCATGTCCATATATTGCCCATGTGCTGTGTAAATGCAGAAACGAAAATCGAAAATGTATGAACGATGGGATAATGTGTAGACATTATATACATTAAATGCTCATTTTAACTTTTTACCAACCTTGGTCGCGTTTTGCAAATACTTTCAAAATCGTGAATTGGGTAAGGACGGTTATCCGGCAAACAGGGACCGTATTAGCCCGGTACTCTCCGTTGTTTGTCGAGTTCCTATCGATTTCTGCGAAATGAGAAGCATTCCAAACAGTTTCCCATAATGTGTGTAATCAGCGTCATGGACTGGTCATCCGTCAATCGAGCAGCATCAAGAAATGAGAGTTATCGCGCCCAGATGTCCGTCGGCCGAGTTGACGCACGCGCGATGTTATTTCTGTACGTTCAACACTTGTCCCGATGCTGTGCTCTAACGCCCGCTGGTTAGTTCGTCCGTGTATTTTTAGTCGCGTTGTTCGTAGGTGTTTTCTGTGGGCGTCATGCGTATCTGTTGGCATTTTGTTTACTGAATTATGCATTCTGCTGCTAAGTGTGGCTGCCATGTCTCCCAGACTTTACGAATGATTTGGCACGGAGTATTTCATGCAGGAAATGGCATTGGCAGTGAACAATAAGAATCGGGAAAAGTGGCGTATTATATCTGTATGTGATGCAATATGCGTAACGAGATTCCATGGGGGGTCATCCCGGTTTTCAATGGGGGTAACTTTCACCGTCATTATTTGTCAATACACGATAATGAAGGCTCATTAATTGTGGTGTGATTGAAAAAGTGGGGCTTATTTATTTTGCGCTTACTGTAGATCCAGACCAGACTGTGCATAAGGATCTGCACTGTTTGTCATTCCATCATATCATTCCAATGAAACACCCGTCATGATTATAACAAGTAATAATTTCAGCACAAAACTAACACATTTTCTTGATGAATGTATTTCAAATGCTGGAATTATAAGGAATTAATGGCCTTTTTGTGGAATTTATCGGGGATATAAACTTGGAAAATTCGCGGGAATACTGGACGAGGTCAAGTATTCCCGCGACTTTTCCAAGTTTATACCCCGATAAATTCCACAAAAAGGCCATGCATTCCTATAATATGTGTCGTCATCAGGCTACATCAGTGTGCTATATGATCAGGACATGGTCATGAATCACATAAGCTCCACCATTTCACATTTCACCAGTCACAGCCACAATGCAGGTTCATCAAGCCGGTGTTCATGTAAACAGTCACATGGAAATTCGGTCAGCGGAATCGATTTTTAACAGGCTGTCGTACTTTGCTATCAAGGTTAATCACTGTGTCCGGTTTAGAGAAGTTCCATTTTACATTTTCAAACTACGCCTCTGTGTAAAATACTCGGGTACTCGTGTGGTGTGTTTTTGACATGACCACGTTGCCTTCCTTTTACGTAGGCGAGTGTTTTTGAATATGAAAATTGGACAATTTGAACAGATATTAGGTGCGCTAAGTGTGCTTGAAAATGCATTTACTTACAAGAGTGTTTTGAATTATTTGGAAATGAGGCCATGATTCCGCGTAAACTAGTTCCCATATGCATTACATTACATATGCAAGACGTGTCTAAAAATATATATTTACAGAGGGCAGTGATTTGAATATGCAAATAAGAGCCACTTTCAAAGATGAAAGGCGCCAAGTGTGCAGAAATTGTACAATGCGTGTCTAGATAATTTCGCGTAGCTCCAATATGCAAGACAGTATCAAAATTGTGAGAACTATCAGATGAATTCCGCGACTTGGTGTTCCCTCTATTCATGGAATCGCGAAAGTCTTTGATTCCGTGATTGCTGGCATTGCGTGCCGTTACATGAACGTCAGATTCAATTATATTTCGCTTTGACTTGAGAAATTGGACTTCTGGATTGATTGAAGTGTAGATCAAAATCTGCATAGTCTGATCAGGATCTGCACTGTTCGCCATTCCATCAATGAAACACCCGGCATGCTTCTAACAAGCAATATGGATCGTTATCAGGCCAAAGGAGTGTTATTTGATCAGGAGCTACACTGATCACAAAACCCATATAAGCCCAATTTCTCCAGTCACAGCGACTTATTTTCTATGAAATGTTCCAGATGAGCGAGAGTTAAATGGATTTTTTTCTAATTTACTAGTCAAGATTTTCTTTAACGGTGACGATTTAAACGTTTATATTCCATGTTACCCAGTGATTTACCGTGATTCTGGTAGGATTTATTTCCTTAAAGAAAATATTTCCACATAGACGTTCGCGAAACGTAAATGACGTCACGTTTTGATGTTATTTCGGGCGAAGAAACAATTCATAAGCTAACGTCAAACTTTTCAATTTGGACAACGTTATAAGCTGGTCTCAGAGCAAATTTCACATTTTTCGAAGAGCATGTAATATGCAATTTATTTCAATACCATTTTGAAATATCGGATTTATTTCCCTTGGCATGTGTAAATCCGACAAAGAAACGAGTGCGGAGCACTCGTTTCTTTGTCGTATTTACACATGCCAAGGGACTCCGCACTCGTTTCTTTGTCGGATTTACACATGCCAAGGGAAATAAATCCGATATTTCAAAATGGCAGTTGATTAAACTCCATATTCAATATCTGAAGCTATTCAGACAACGTGTGCTATTGTATTTTCGGGTTAGGCCTAATCACAGTGTCTTGTACGTTAAATTAAATCTGGATTTCGATTGTCGGCATTTTCAAGCATGGGAATGGACTGTTTGTCGATTCCGTGACTGTAGTCATGTGTATACCAGTGTAGACCCAAATCATGCCGGCAGTGAGACTTGTAAGCAACTAAGTATCATTATATCTCCTGTTTCATCCGTACAGTCTGATTAGTGTCTACACGTTTCGCAATTTAGCCAGTAGAACAGGCGCCATGCATATATTTTCATTCAGGCTGCAGGGGTGCGCGTGTGGTTACGGGGGTTGTCAGTCAGTTTCACTAAAGTTCGTACAATAACACAATTCATACGAACCTTTTTTTTTATAAATTGTATTCTCACATTAACATGGTGTCACTAATGCTGCCATGCTTCACTATTAAGTGTGAAGACATTCACTAAAGGCGTTCCAACAGGGAATATTAATCCAAATGATGCGAAATTTCAATTTTCACGCTTATGAACTTGTGTCAAAACTAGACACCGCGGCTAATCTGGCCGCAAAGCCAGTAAGCCCCAATTTCTCCTGTTATAGCAACACATTATCAGTTTCCCAGGGTTATTTGATAAATTCATATCAACGTTATGGATGCGGTGATAAGATAAGTCCTTTCCCTGAATATAAATTGAACGCAGATATGAAATTACCTCCCTTATCTGATCGCCGTTTTTCGCCGATATTGATTTCTAAAACCCACCATATTTTCCGTAAAAAACGTCGGAAATTGACACAAAATTCAGTGCCCATGCGGAATTAAATTCCGCATGGGCGCTGAATTTTGTATCAATTTCCGATGTTGTCTACGGAAAACATGGCATTTTTTCGAAATCAATCTCGGTGGAAAACGGTGATGTATTAATGGAGGTACTGAATGCCAGAGACGGGGAAATTATTCTATGAATATTCTATGTGTGCGTCCATGTCTGAGTCCTTTAATCCCTGTACCGCAATATGCTGATGGTTAATAAATTGTCTCCATTAACGGAACTGTATCTGCGATAAGCGTAGAACGTGGCGAAACAGATTAGTAAAATAGATTTTCATTGTATGTGTTAACTCAGTCGACTTAAATACAAACATTTATATATGGGTACTGAATAACAACTACTGCAACGCTACTATTTTGCAATCGAAGGTTAATACAATTACTGTCTGTTCCACGTTTTGCTGCCGACAAACATTTGGCCATTAAACACATTAAATCTAAAAAATATTTAACAAAATGTACTTTTTCATCAATATCAAAAAAGCCCTCCCCAAAAATATTTATTTGATGAAATTCCATCAAATATTGATTTCATTGCGAAAAAAAAGATTTCCCTATGATGGAGAGCCAATTTCCAAAACTTTTCGTTGTTTAGGATAAAAAAATAACAAAATTTGGAAATTGACTCCGAAACCTGGCGAGATAGCTTGAAAATGACGTAACTGAGAAAACAAAAGTTAGATCTTGAAAATCGGTCCACAAATAAAAAAAATTAAAAAATTAAATCTATTTTTAGCCCCATGTGGGAAAATCTTTTTTTCGCAATAAAATCAATATTTGATGGAATTTCATCAAATAAATTTTTGTGGGGAGGGCGATAAAAAAGTACTTACTTTTAAATATTTTTTAAATTTAATGTGTTTAATAGCCAAAAGTACGTGGAACAGACAGTAGTGTCTCTATCAAATGGAGACTTCTTTCCTGTAGCCTATTTCACCAACATTGCAAAGTATACTTTCCTAGTAAAGTATACTTTGAGGGAGAATTTTTCAATTTCAGGATAAATTTATAAATTTTTATTATACTGAATTTATTACATTATCACAGCCAATTTTGGCTGTGATAATGTAATAAATTCAGTATAATAATTCTGCATAGTTTTAATCATCAAATGCAATACATGCAATCGTTAGTTCTGTCTGAAATAATGCATTTCTGAAAAATCAATGATTACTCCCTGAAAGTATACTTTGCTAGAAAAGTATACTTTGCAATGTTTGTGAAATAGGCTACAGATGTGTTAATTGTATGAAAACACAAAATTGTCCGTGAAAATGATGTGAAAGAAAAAGACAGATTCTGTAAGCGGACATTGCCTATAACCTAACAGCATCTGCATTTATTTATTTCCGGAATTATGTTTGATTTAGTATGCACGACCAGATAGCACGGTCACTACTGACCACACCGTCCCGCTGTGTTCATGGCCAGAACCAGCTGGTCGAAATGACCCATGGGCCGACTGGAGATTTGTTATCTCACCACACATTTTCGTTTCCATGGTAACTGACATTTATGAAGAAATCACAATTAATTTATGTTCACATTTATTGGCTATAAGACCAGAGGAATTTGTTCCCATCAAAAGTTCAGTGATTTCTTATTGCTTTACGAGGTTTTTAGCAATCGTTTGTGTTTCATTATATCCGTCTCGATGCAAATGCTGGTCTATTCCTTGGAACATTTATAAGCAAACTGTGCTTATTGCATGTGATTCCCAAGACAAGCAGGGACTTATTACTGGTATTTCCCGCTCAAAGTGTCATGTCTGTTTCGGATTTGTGGTAACCGTATTTTCTGGAAAACTCAATTTTCATTCTTAGGGTAACAACAAAATCCCAGCATTAGTACGTACATAGAAAATGTAAATTTACATGTGACGATAATGATATTTATCCCGTCAACACAGTGCGTATGTGCCGTGAAACACGGTGCCGTGAAACATTTTTGATATCCAGTCAATACTAGTTTTGCATTTTACAGCCATTTGTAGGTGTTGACGGGATAAATAGAATAGTAGGTTAGTGCCGTGAATGGGAAAACATATCTGGCGCGGCACGGAAACGGGATGTGCTCGGCAGAGCCTCGCCCATCCCGTTTCCTGAGCCTTGCCAAATATTGTTTCCCATTCACGGCACTAACCTACTATTCTCTATCTATTTTCCTTATTTCTGAACCAAAGTATATGTTGTAACCACTCATTTGAACCGTCTCGTCGAGACGGTTCAAATGAGTGGTCACAACATATACTTCTGATGAGAAATAAAGAAATTCTTCAGCCTTGCCGCATATTTTCACATTCACGACACTAACCTACTATTCTCTATAAGTGTTACAGTGGAACCTCTCTAAACCGGACACCAATATAACGCCTGTGATCTTATTTTTTATGAGTTTCTTGGTCATTTATCTCGAGTGATAATGTCTGTTCGTGATCACATAGCACATAACTATGGCTCAGAATGATCAAATACATGGTTTACAGTGAAACATTACATAGAGGGTCATACATGAGTGGTAATTTTATATGTATTAACAAGTTTACGGATTTCATAATTTTCTTTCTGAGCCATAAAAGGTCGGCCATGGGAGACTGAATTTACCGTTATTCATTACTATAATGAAACCTTATATATGTTAATTAGTGTAGATCCAGAGCAGGATGGTACATATTTTGCGATTATTACGTCCTGCAACATCCAGAATGAAAATGAGAGTATTGAGGAATAGTCAATTATTTGGCCAATTAGTAGCTTATGTAGAGGATCTCAATTGTGGTGGCCCAACTGTAAATAATGGCTTTTAGTGTTTTCTCACCTTTACAGAAATATGACGCCGTAAATAATGGCTTTTAGTGTTTTCTAACATTTACAGAAATCTTTCGCCGTAAATAATGGCATTTAGTGTTTTCTAACCTTCACAGAAATCTGACGCCGTAAATAATGGCGTTTAGTGTTTTCTAACGTTCACAGAAATATGACAACGTAAAGAATGGCTTTTAGTGTTTTCTAACCTTTACAAGAAATATGACGCCGTAAACAATGGCTTTTAGTGTTTTCTAACCTCCGTAAATAATGGCTTTTAGTGTTTTCTAACCTTCACTGAAATTTGACGCTGTCGACAATGACTTTCACGATTACATGCGATCCGATACACCGATACGACTTGTATTTCTCGACGAGTTTTCTGGTTTGTGGAGAGATGATATATTATTGCGAGTCTATCTTTGACATATCGAGTTAATTTATCAATTACGAGCTTCCAGTTAGAAAGGAATTCAATAGCTTGTTGCTTTGTTGGTCGTCTCCATAGTATAGATCTTAACTCTTTGCATGCTGGGTAATTTGTGGGCTATAAATAGTTCAAAACTAGCGGACACAAATTCATCATATTTTCTTGTATTTCTCATCGCAAATGTCATGAATATGTCTTGGAATTTCATTAGAATTGAGTCCTGAGGACTCAATTCTAATGAAATTTCAAGACATATTTACTGAGAGAAATAATACATATACTTCTAATTCGTTTGGCGGATATTTTCCCCGCTAGCACGCAAAGAGTTAAAGGAACTTAAGGTACGTGTATAAAGAAAAGTGTTAACCAAATTATCTCCCCTGTTTGTTATTGGCTTTGAGATATTTTCTAGAATATAACACAATCCTTTTGGAATTCGATCAAGTGGAGCGGCGTGGCGTAATGGTTAGTGTGTCGGACTACTGATCCAAGGGTCGTGGGTTCGAGTGTGTCGGACTACTGATCCAAGGGTCGTGGGTTCGAGCTTGACTAGCGGCGTGCGTTGTGTCCTTGAGCAAGACACTTTATCCACACTGCTCCAGTTCACCCAGCTGTAAATGGGTACCGATAATTCGTAGTTGCTCTGTAAATACGAATTATCGGCTTCTCTCAAAAATCTCTACCTCCGTTCTTTCTCCCATTCTTGGGAGACGGCATGCAATGTCCTAGAGCCAGTGCCGCCGTTAAATATAAGCTAAACTTTTTTTAAAAAACATTCGATCAAATCAACTGGTGCGAGTGAAAAAATATGAAAATTACTTTCAAACAGTGAAGATCCTGATGAGACGGCTCGTTACGAGCCGGCTCATCTGGATCTGCACTGTTTGCATAAACCGCTATAGCGGGCTTTCGGGTTCAAAGGCTCTTTTGAATCGTCCACTAACTTACATATTCGCTTTACTACTATGTTGTCCTTATTATGTAACGGATTTTGATGAGATATGGCGCATCAAACGCGTGTTGTTAAGCTGCATTTGGTGGTCTCGGTACTTTGGCACAAACTTTCGTCGTTTTTGCGAAGAATCGATTTCCGTGTCGGTAGATTCATCGCAAAAAGTCTGTGCCGAATTCCCGGGACCACCAATGCAGCTCATGAAGACGCGTTTGGTGCGCCATATTTCATCGAAATCCGTTGCCTATTAAGGAAAATATCAAATAATACTTACTTTGGAGTGGGCGGGCTTTCAACACTTTCAACCATTGTTGTTGTTGTTGTGACCACGTGATCATGCACCTTGTTACTTCGACATACGTAGTAAGTGGGTGATACTGGGGAGTATGCCACGATTGACAATGAGTGGTGCCCTATCGAGACAAGTTTATTGCTATCCTAAGAAACAACTACATAATCATCCCCCGGGAACGCCATAGACAATTGACTACCAAGAAAATGGCCACCAGCACGCGACGTATCTTAGGGCCGTTCCGGTAGTAATGAAGTGCGATGGGGTGGAGAGAAAGGCTGTACACCACAGCCCGCGTTAATGTTCAAGTTTCTGGACATATACTGGCAATATGAACTGGAAATCAAGCACTTTGATTGGCTGTGCCTGAGACGTAGCACAGCTCAGGCTCAGCCAATCAAGCTACTTGAAACAATCACAATATCCAAGTACATGTATTTTCTAATGATGCCGTATAACATATTGGCAAGATTAGCGCAGGCAGTGGTGTAAGATAAACATGGTTTGAAAGCACTTCAGAATCATTTCCCATGGAAATGATTCCAAAGTGCTGTCAAAGCATGTTGTAAATTATTCTAAAGTTCTGTCAAAGCATGTTTTTGATGATAAAAATGTAAAATAGAACATAAACAGCAGACTACAAAAATATAAGATAGCGGTGTAAGGGTTAAGATATAATGGTGGCTGTATGATGGTCCGTGTGTATAAATAATATAACCACAGGTATGTATGTGGTTCGTTCTTCGTATAAATATGGTTGTTTGTGTGTTTTGTAATTAATTAAATTAATAGGTAATTAACGTGTGCGCGTGCTGTGGTCAGACGAAGTATCATAAACTCCAGTGCTGGGTTTGTAAAAAACACGTTTTATTTAAATGGTAATCGAATATAAATTTGTGTTTCACCGGCCTCCCGCTGCTTTATTATTCTGGGTAAGCCCTTAGACAATTGCCTCGCTGATGCATTTCTGCAAATAAACTGCAACGAAACGAAGTTCTTTTATGGCTGATTAATGAGGGGTTATTTTGTTCGTCTCGTTTTCCAATTCGATTATTTTATTCACCCGGCTCGTTACGCGTCTGAATATACTAAAGGTCACGAAGCGAGGAGTATACTATGTAAATATGTATATATACAACGGCAGTACTGCCAATTTCTGGTGGATCAATCGAAAATTTCGTCTTTTCTAGAAGAGACGAACATTAAACACCTCAAATTGCATTCCTTGTTTTTTAAGGCGCGAAAAGATGTAAATTAAAAACAATACTTTTCGTGCATTTGTTTCTACATGTACGCGACGTAGAGACGAAAAGATGGCATGTCCATTACGAGTCAAAATACAAATTGCAGTAATAATTAATTGAAACTTTCCCCAGGGGACATGGATTTTGTTTTATTAATTCGTTCCCACGAAATAACAATTCGTTCCCACGAACCAAAAATTCGTTCCCTCAATTTAGCAATTCGTTCCCTCGAATTAACAATTCGTTCCCACGATATAACAATTCGTTCTCTCGAATTAACAATTCGTTCCCACGAAATGACAATTCGTTCCCTCAATTTACAATTCGTTCCATCGAATTAACAATTCGTTCCCACGATATAACAATTCATTCCCACAAATTAACAATTCGTTCCCGTGGGAACGAATTGTTATTTCGTGGGAACGAATTGTTAATTCGTGGGAACGAATTGTTAAATTGAGGGAACGAATTGTTATTTCGTGGGAACGAATTAATAACAAAAATAAGTATACGTCCCCTGCTGTGTACCGACATGCACTTGTGTTATTCATTTGTCGTTGTGAGCTTATTATTCTAATTATGCCCAGGAAAATGTGGGAAAATACAAATTATGTAACAATTGAATAATTTACAAATAATTAAGACTTCATTTCTAATATCTGCAATTGGATTGGTCAAAACTAGCACCTGTAATGATTTATTTCAAGGTCAACGGCTTTTGACCTTGTTCCCACATTGATTCCATGCAGGAACGTCACACGTACGACGAAAACATGTGCAAATTATGCAAATTAATTCATCTGGATGTGACATCAAGATCTTTAGACGCTTTAGACGATTAAAAAAGCGTCTTCAGCATGTGAGGTGAGTGACACCCGCACTTCCACAACCGGTGATATTAAAAACACAACCGCGAATTTAGAAATGAAATTGTAAACTCTTTCTCCCTGTTGCTAAGTGTTTGATGAACGAGATATCAAGCATTTTCAATTACTTTTCGATTCGACGGGGCTATTGTATGTCTGGGCGATAAACGGACGTAAATACAGAGGGACATAATTATATGCTATTTACACTTTAAATGGAAACCAAATACCATCGGTTTATACATCATTCCGCCCAATATGTACATGCCTGCTGAGAAAATAGACCTTATTTCACAAGGTGCATGATCACGTGGTTACAACAACAACAACAATAGCTGAAAGTGTTGAAAGCTAGCCAACTTCAAAATAAGTATTATTTGATAGTTTCATTAATATGCAACGGATTTTGATGAAATATGGCGCAGTAAACGCATCTTCGCGAGCTGCATTTGGTGGTCCCGGGAGTTCACCACATACTTATGCCGTTTTTGCGAATAATCGATTTCCGTGTCGGTAGACACGGAAATCGATTCTTCGCACAGACGACAGAAGTTTGGGCCAGCGTACAGAGATCACCCAATGCATCTTAACAAGACGCGTTTGATGCGCCGTATTTCATCAAAATCCGTTACTTAATAAGGACAAAATAAAAACATACGTACTTTGAATCGGAGGCGCCTCGGGAAGTTTCAGTACTTGTTGTTGCTGTTGTAACCACGTGATCTTACACATTGTTTCATATGCAACGATAATATACACGACCGCCCGCGTTAATGTTGCCACTATGTGTCAATTTCTTTGTTTAAATACTTGAACATTGAGTTTGAAATCAATCAGCTAGTTTTGGCTTAGCCTGACCTGTGCTAGAGCCCAGGCACAGCCTATCAAACTGCTTGATTACTATTTTATATTGCCTATGGATGTTCAGAAATGTTGATACATTAGGTAATATTCACGCAGGTGGTTGTGTAACATTGAAGTTTCTTCCGTGTCGAAATGGCGAACAGTGTAGGGGCCCTGGGGGCCGTTTCACTAAGCTTCGTACGATTAACATATAAAAATTATGATATTCTGTAAATTTCACATTAACAGTGTTTTCTTGTGCTCAATAAATGTAAATCCAGCAATTGAAATTTCCCGAAGATCTTAAATTTGCACTTAGGAACACTTTAGTCGTACAAAGTTTAGTGGTGCGCTGGATGATCTGTGTTTACTCTGGTCGTATAAGCCACACTCAGTCTATTTGTCCATGTAACTTGGGTCATTCATGGACGGACAGTGCATGTTTACACGTGCCGATTAAAACGAAACTAAACGTGTATCCGCGTTAGTACAATTGGTATCATAACATATTCGTTTTTGATCTTTGTTGATTTAAACGTTACATGTTTGTTTTGTTGGTGTATCCGCTAATCACAGTGATGTATTAACCTGATAATTGTGTATTGATACTATAAATAGTGCTGTGTCATTAGTTAATATGTACAAGTATTCAATAATACTATTATTAGATATTATTATCTAGTACACATTCACGGTTGACAGGGCTCCAGATAAGGAATTAGTAATTGAGTATTTTCACTCCATCATTTCTGAAGCAATTGGGTATTTCAAAATTGTAATTGGGTAAAATCAAATCACACTACTGTTCACACATCAGCAGACAGAAACTATTGAATACTTTGCTTCGAAATATGTCTTGGTATTTCATTAGAATTGTCTCCTTATAATGCAATGCCAAGATGTGTTTTCATGGAAAATAAGAAAAATGTGCTATATTTGTGGTCTGTTTATTGTTTACTGCAGCATGATAAAGGTACCACAATTTATTGCTTTTTGATACTCGCTTCTTCTGATTTCAATTGGGTTTTTGGCAATTTTAATAGGGTATTTAAGCAAATACGCAGCTTATCTGGAGTGCTGTAAGATACATGGATGACGGTGACCACAGTATTTCATAGAAATCTGTCTATTTGTGCAAGTTGTGTTTGCCTAAATTGTTTACTTATATGTATGTCCTTAATAACTCGAAGAAAAAAGTATCGTTACGAAACATTTGAATTGTTCGTATGTCACTTTATTTATGATAATTCACATGTTTTTATAATTGATATCTTATTTTCATCTTGTTATTGGGAAATTTACTTAAAATCTTGATCTGACATATTTTTTTGGTATTTATTTATGTTCATGTATTGTTTTATTTACTTATACCTTATTTAAGTTTTTAATATAACAACGGAATAAACATTTCCCACAATCCATACATACAGCATCAAGTGGCACTCATGAATTACGAATTTTCGAACAGGTGTAGTAACCGACAGAAATCATCAATTTATATTATAATTCGTGCTCTGGATTTTGTAACCCTGTGTTTATGTGATCAAATTTCGTCTCGTTACAGGCATGCACTGCGGGACCCACGTCGGTAGACACATGAAGTTATAGGATTACAGCCCATTGAAAAGATTGGTAAAACTTAGATGAAACGAAATAACATCGTCAGCAGTTTAAAAGATACAGAGATAGTTTTGCTATACCTCTCTTCACATGAGTGATTGCCGTGATTTTATACTGGGATTTATGTATACAACTGTGTGACTGACTTGTTATGCAACGCTGTGTTTAATTTAAAGGCAAAGCTGGAAAATAATGTATTTCGTGGACTTATAAATTACACGTTACTGGACAACGGAAGGGCATCCATTGTTCTTTCGACAAGTCAATAACGGGGGTAAAACACGTAAACCCAGTCTATACAAGTTAATAGCATCATTAGACACAGGACTGACCGCATTGTTACACAAAACAGTCACAAGAGGTCAGTCGTCAATGACCCTCAATAGATGCGGACAATAGCTACCAAATTGTATCGGCAAAGACAGCTCGACCATCGCGTTGCAGAGCAGTTAAAATCTTCACAGGCGATCAGATTCGTATTGTGATACACCCCGCCTACCAACGATTAGACTGTCTCTAATTTATACCCCCATTGTGACTTCGGTCAGCGTTCGTACCTGCGTACCAGTCTGCATGAGTTCACACAGCGCCACCTATAATTACCATCTGTTCAAGGAGGGAATAATTGACTCGGCGGTCAGGTTGCTGCGGTTGTATGTGTGCATAAAGCATTAGGCGAATCTCTCACCAGGCTCCGGTCAGCATTGAGGAGTCAGCTTACAAACAACAACCGCGTGTGCAGTATTTATACAAACACTTCTGTGTACACGATACAGTTTACACGGACCAGCCTATCATCGGCGCGGGTATGACTGTGTCATCTTACAATCAGCTATCGTCTGCCGTGTGTTACTGTTAACAACATAGTCGTGTACATCCAACAGACATTTTCTGATAGCGGTATTTGCGGGACTGACGAAACAGCGCGCGTTAAGTGTTCTATTGGATTTTGGTCAAGAACAGAAAGCTAATTTTCTCGGGAAAAACAAACGTTACTTGGATTTCTGTCTACTCGCGCGTTCTCTATTGCATTAACGGACTCGAGAGGATAGGAAGCATTCACGTCTGTTTGTTGGACGCTGGAATCGGTTACATTTGTATCACAAATCCCGAGTTGTGCCTATTACAGTGAAAGCTAGCGAGTTGCGTTAATTTCACAAGTGCGTGCTTCATTGAGAGAGAGAAATTGGAAACAATGCGCTTACAAACCGTAAAGGAATCTGTAAACGACCACGGAATTTATAAGTGTTAAACGGTAATCAGTCGCATCGGAAAACAGGAAATTGAAACGGAGTCGGGGATATACATGTAATGTACTACTGAATCGTTAATAGTATATGTACACAGTCATTAACACAGTGTCGACTAGTGTGATGTTTTAATGAGGAGACTTCAAATGAACGTTGGTGTAATAAACTTCACGTGAGTGTCATTATACAGACCAGAGTCTATGTGCCTTGCTTGAGATCACCAGATAACACGACTGACACGGTCCCTGATCTACAGTGTGTGTTTGAAACTTTAATATTGTTAGAAAAACGCGATAAACTGATAACCGCATCTCTTCGGTCGGAGGTTTTAAAAGGATACATTTTTGTGTGGGATTTTAACACATTCAGTCGTGAAAATTTGATACGCTGTTGGCAGGATTTACCCAATTCGTTGTTAGAGTATCTTTTGTTTCATTATACCGCCGATGGAGTGATAACAACACATAGTCAAAGGCGAGCGCCGAAAACGTTACTTTTGTGTACGAGAAGAAAGACTTGCCATATAAAGCCCGAGACGCTTTGTTTCAACAACAGGTATTTGTTTAGGTGTAATTTACAACATAATTCCGAATCTGCAGACGTATAAACGGTTTATTCAGTGCTCAGTTCAGGTATATATTCCGGCTGGTGTTGTGGATATCTGGATCGTATGCTCATAGATTTAAAACCCATTAAGGACCATAAACTAGCATTACGGCATAGTAAACTGGAGAAATATCAAACAACGGATCTAATGTAAATCAAAATAAATTAGCCTATTGCCTGTGACAGAAGTAATCTGGATATTTATCTCAGGAACTACTTTTATCGCGGAGTACGTTTCATCTGCACGCAAACGGTAGAAGTGAAGTTACTGCTGACCGTGGCGCTGTGAGCTTTGTTTACACATTGCCAGCAAGTGTCTTCGTTGTAAAGGAGGGTTTGATTAGCGTCGTGGATTTACAGGGATTTCGACTTAAGGTTCATCCGTGTATCAAAACATCAACAGCGATATCACCTACATTCTCGCATTGACTGTAGTTGTCCGAATGAATTTAATTTCCGCCTCTAGACAGTGACAGTGGCTTCACGGCGAGATTATATTAATGTTTCGTGATAATATTGAGTGAATTGTCTTCACTGAAAGCTAGTGAATTAGTGCGGTATTGATCGGAATTACTGCTACAAGACAACAGCGCCGGGTCATAGAGCAACAAAGATGGCGGCTGAGCTGGAATACACAGCCAGGTTGTTGACGGTGTTTGTGTATATTTCGTGTATATTTATCGTTCCTGTGCTGTCCACCAACGGGGTGTGTGTTCGGAAAGGACGGATTAATACCTCGTTACCGTGGTACGGTTATCTTCTGACGAAAACATTCCAGGAAAATATTTCGCGAATTCAGTACCAGATTTCGTATCCGGTTTCCGAATGCTGCGCGAACTTGCTGATCTACTACGACGACCAGATGCGTACGCTGAGACCGGAAATGACGTGTGAGGAAAGGGAGGCTATTCTTCCCGTGAAAAACAATCAGCTGATTCCCCTCAACGATAAAAATGGAACAGTCGGATGTACGATATGGCACGAGGGGGGAAATGAGCCTATGTACGTGTGTATCGGGGAACGGACTTTCAAGTCGAATTCACCTCGTACCTGGTACATCGCTATAAGTAGATGCGGGGCGACAACTCCTATTGCCATGAATTACGTGTTCAACATATCCGGTTACTATGGCAACTGTGAGGACGACCCGCTTGTAGACACGGTGATTCCATCGATACCGGATGAAGAAAATAATTCAAACTTACACGTTGTCATACCAATGGGTATATTGGCGGGTATCGCGATAATTGTAGCCGTCGTTTTTATTGTTCTCTACTTCACCAGCCGACGCCGTTTCCAACAGAAACCGAAAACCGTCGGATCTGAGACGAGTAGCCAGGCGACTATGACACAGGACATATTTTACGTGAATCCCTCGCTCTCCGATCGCGAACAATCGGATTCGCAGTACAGTCGGTCAAGCTCGGAGAATTATTACGAGGTAATCCCGGACAGGCGCAGTTACGAAAGTATCAACACGCAGCTGGCATTGTCCGGGCACGGCGGTCGGGCCGTGAATTTAACCATACCCCGGCAACACGGCACTAGAATCCCATCGTACCTTTTCGAAGATATCCCTCCGCCGCCGTACCAACCACCGCAGCTTATCTGTCAGGGTCACCAGCATACGCTCTCACAGGCGTCACAAGGTCACCAATCGCAATCCTCGACGTCGTCCACGCATCCGCTTACGACAGGACCTACGGCCAATCAAATTGGACATCCGATCCCGATGACCTCACGGTTATTGGTTACCAGCCCGCCGCTCAGTCCTCTACACGGAACGGGTCCAGTCGTCACGCGCTCTCCTCTCCAGTGCAGCACACTACCTTCCTCCAGTCACGGTGTTTCCATGGAAAATCCGAACCATTCCGCGTGCAGCAACTATTCCAGTTCCGGCTCACAACAACAACCACAACAACATGGCGGAATAACTACTTCCGCTGGTGGATTAAATTCTCATATAAATACAAACATTGTGGCCAACTCTCAGGCAAATGGACACGTTAATCCGCTACAAAATGGCGGTCCGCTCATTGGACAAAACCATGGAAGCATAGGACGCTATCCAGTCCATAACACAAACCATGCCAAATTACTTCACCACGCTTACAGAATCCAGCAATTCGAAACAACGGCGTAAAAACACACTTTGGTTCATTACCGCTTGCGTTAATCTTGCCTAATGCGTCTGTCTATACAATCCAATTTGATAAATGTTTAACTCGAGATCAAAATTTTGTATTGGCCCAGCATGAGCACAGCTCATGCACGGCCAATCAAATTGCTTGATATGGCACAAAACACCATTTATTTCAGAATCAGTGTTCAACATTGGATATATTAACAGAATACCGTCTTTATAAACAGTTATATATACGTTTCATATCAAACCATTTGATTGGACGAGCATGAGCAAATGAGCATGCTCGACCAATCAAATTGTTTGATAGGAAACATGATATTCGAACCAGTGACGACTATTGGCACGATTAACGCAGCTCCATATGTAACGGAGATTGCATTTCATGTAAATACTGTGTTCATGGTGTTGTAAGGTTTAGGGTCACATGTTCTATGTATGAACTTACAAGCTAACAATATCATTTGAGAAAGATAAGGGGTCAGGCCGAAAAGGAGACTTTCTCCCGCAATTTAAGTGGTCATTGGAATACGGGGGACTAATTATTTCATTAACCCTTTCAACGCTAAGGAACTGGAATGGACTGTGATATGTTAATGTTCCGACCAATCCAATGGTCACAAAATGATTTTCAGATTCGTCCATTTATGAAAAGGTTGTTTTTTTTTGTTCTAAGAAATATGAAAATTACTTGCAAAACGTGCAGATCCTGATGAGACGGCTCGTTACGAGCCGGCTCATCTGGATGTGCACTGTTTGCATAAACCGATATAGTGGGCTTTCGGGTTCAAAGGGTTAACCTCTTAAACTGTGACAGCGATTCTTTTCCGGGTATGGTAGAGCCAATTCCCATCATTAATTATGTGACTCTGACTGGAGAAATGGGGGCTATGGTATTTGCGACCAGTGTAGACCCAGATCAGCCTGCGCATCCGCGCAGTCTGATCAGGGTCTGCACTGTTCACGATTCAATCTGTGAACTACGTGTTGTGCTTCTAACACCAGTGAAGATCCTTATCAGGATTCAGGAATCCTTGACTGATCCTGAGCCGGGCTGATCAAACACACCATAAGCCCCATTTCTCCGGACACAGCCACATATAATCTAACTATCTACCGATTGTGATTCTGACATTTGTAAACATGAAACAATACCGGAGAATGAAAACTTACATTGAACAATATGGTCCGCCGGCTGAGAATGTGATACCTTATAGTGTGCTTGACAATTTGAGATATTGGTCCCCTTCTACATTCAACAGTAAGGTTAGAAGTGGTTGCGAACAGTAACTCTTGCAATCTACTCCCGTACCGTTCGTAGCCAGACTGGCTACGGACGGTACGGGAGTAGATTTCAAGAGTTACTGTTCGCAACTAGGTTATATAAATCTAATCAGTTTCATTGTTGCCGCACTGCTAGTTGCGGGAAGTAACTCTGCAAAGCTCCCGGTACAGGAGTTTTACAGAGTTACTGCCCGCAACTACTGCACTCCGCGCCTGCGTAAAATGTTTCACATTGAAATAAGCTCCGGATTCCTGACGAATTCCCATCTACAACAAAGAACATACTTCATAAACACAGTTTCGTCTATAAACCGGCGCAACAAATGTTCGCCGATTACTAAACGAAAAATACGTTAATTCGATAGCTGAAAGTAGATCGGAATGCACCACGTCAGGAAACCGGTGCATTTACCGGCGTGGAACATTTTACGCTGTAGCGGATTGCACCACCAGTCATTTCGTTGATGGCAGTTAGCCTATTTGAATGACTGCGTGTCGAACAGCGTGGCCCCTGATCAGGCTGCATGATCTTGGGCTACGCTGGACGCTAACACCATCAGTGGTATATAAGAGTCATAATGATTACAAGTTTCGTGTGGAAGCCACCACACGTAGTGGGTGGCTTCCATATAAACTTGTATCATTATGACTCTTATATACTACTCCATCAGGTCCCCTTTTCTCAGACGGTTGCCCGTATGTAAAGTAGTATCTGTTGTTATTGTGACGTATACCTTGTACATGTGATTGTAAGGAATCTTCAAGGCACTGTGTGTCAGATGATTCTGAATATTTCATGCTGGCTCTAATTATTTACAGGTAGCAATAATTATTTCAGTTTATGTAGATTTGGCGTTCCATAGATACATTTATGTGGGCTTTGCGTATGATAAACAGGGGGGAGTATTTAGAAAGAACTTAGAGACATTAATTCAAGTGATATACATAATACAAATTGCAATTGCACTGTACATTAAATGTAGTTACCATCGATTTTAGAGAAAAAAAAACTATTTTTCACCATTATAAACATCTTTTTACTAATCCCAAAAAAAATTCAGGCGATTCAGTTTGGTTCATAAATAAGATACACATCTATAAAAAAAAACATTTTTAATAACCTGCTTCATCACCTTCTGCGCATGTCTGAGGCCCAGTGCCGTTAAACGAACAAGTTGTATTGGTAGGAATATCATATGAGACACGCCATGTGATTTTGACATGTGCGATTTTCATTGAAATATATTTACAGAAACCGTTATATCATCTGTAAATGACATCCAAAGATGACGAAAATTTCCTTGCAAATGCAGAATCATATTCCACATTTTCTATGAAAATTTCGTCACCTTTCGACGTCATTTACGGAAAATATCGTTAATTTTATAAGTACTTTTTATATGATATCGCACAAAATAGGTACAAAATCACATGATGTGTCTCGTATGTATGTTCACTATTTGAGGGAGTAATCATTTATTTTTCCTGAAATGCATTATTTTATATAGAACTAACAAATGCATATATTTCATGATTAAAAGTATGCAGAATTATTATACTGAATTTATTACATTATCACAGCCAAATTGGCTGTGATAATGTAATAAATTCAGTATAATAAAAATTAATAAATTTATCATAAAATTGAAAATTTCTCCCTCAAAGTATACTTTGCTACTAAAGTATACTTTGCAATGTTGATGAAATAGGCTACTGGAATTACCACCTTCCTTGTTGTAACGCCGTACTTCGCCGATATATTCTTCGAAAATCAGTCGTATTTCCATAAACGACGTCGAAAATTGACTACAGTTTCAGAGCGCCTGCAATTATTTTTGACACCAACATCTGCGAAAATCGACTGTATTTCCGGAAATGATGTCGAAATGTGGACAGACCGCCCTTGTGGAATTGAATTCCGATTGTGCTCCGAATTGCTTGCTATAACGTTCGTCGTCATTTCTAATGAACGAACGAAGATGTTGTATATTTACGAAATCAATATTGACAACGAGGGCGAAAGACAAGGGAATTAATTTTATTGTATAAAATGGGCTTTCACAGCGTGATAACTCAGTGTAGTAAAAAATCATAATACACTAGTGTAATAAATATGGAAATGGGGCCTCTACAGAAAACATGTTGCGTAATCAGACGGCTTCAATTTATCCTTCTTAGCTTATGCAATAAATATAATCTAACATGTGTGTTAATTTAATATGGTATTTATTAAACATCGCCGAGTTTCTTATGAAACCAGTTTAATACATATCATATTAAATCATCGCCCTTGTAAGCTACTCTATATATCAGACATTATTCAAGAATAGACGGACTAACTGTTGAGATATTTATGATACATGATCTTGTGATGAATGTTCTTAGTTGAATTTCGACTGACTTCGATATATTTTGCTATATATGAAGTCAAACATTGGCATAATGTCTGGGCACTGGCACAACACATGTCTGCATTTCCAGATTTCCACAATATGTATTCTCTCATACACTTACGTGCGGACTAATTTTTGCAAAGCTCTGTCATTTACGAAGTTCAAAATATCATGGGCATGCCCACTCAATAGGCACAAAATATAGGAATTAAATAAGTGAACAATTGTGTCACTATTCCACCAGGTCTAAAATCTACGAGTGCCCGGAATACAGATATAATCATTTAGTAATATTGATTTTACTGATAGTGACGCGCGGTGGTATCAGGCTATTTTCATATGCAATAATGCATGATCTTTTTTAATTATTTATACTAATTAAATGCGTCACCTGAAAAAAATAATATTTTAGACAGATTATAAAGTACGATCATTGCACATCAACAGATAAATACAGAGAATAAATAGTACTGTCCGTTAACATTTTAAGGTAACACGGTTATCGCCCTTGATAACAGTGTGGACATTTTCGTTTGATATAAAATGTATAATAAAGCCAATCAATACGTGGGGTAATGGTGAATTAATGTTTATTTGCCAGACAATGTCTCAGATGATGTCTCTGATATAAAGAACAGTTTGTGCCCAGTGAGTGGGCATGCACCTTTAACCAGTTCACTGATAGAGACGACTTTTCACGCCTCTGCAGAAGATGTCTTTTGAAAACATTGTGGGAAAAGGAGAAATTGCTTGTAACAAGCAATTTCTCCTTTTCCCACAATGTTTTCTACTCTATCAGATAATTTAACCATCATTTGACCCAGCATTTCATTCTTTTATTCAGATGTTTTCGATTTGGATGAGTCGAAATATCGCAAAACAGGGAAAGGGTTAAACATTGCATTAAACACTACATACCTCGTGTGATTGTGCATTGTGATGTTTGCTGTGTATCAAGTGTATTCAGGATCTACACCGTTGGTGTACAAGACGCAGTTAGATCACGGTCCGTCCGCATGTACGAGGAGATAATCCGCGAGCTTTAGCGAGTGGATTATCGATCGTACATGCGGAGGAACGTTATCTGACTGTATTATCACTTCCTCGTGTCCATGCATAGTCCATGTGCTGTGTAAATACAGAAACAGAACTCGAAAATACATATGTGATAAATTCTTAAAAATATAGTACCTCAAATCGTGATATGATATTATCATGTTCCGCTGACTGATTCAAGGTGCATGATCACGTGGTTACAACAACAACAACAACGTCGCCCACTCCAAAGTATGTATTATTTTATATTTTCCTTAATATGAAACGGATTTTGATGACACATGGCGCAGCAAACGCGTCTTCATGAGCTGCATTTGGTGGTCTAGGGAGCTTGGCACAGACTTATGCAATTTTTTTGAAGAATCGATTTCGTGTCGAGACACGGAAATCGATTTTGCGCAAAAACGACAGAAGTTTGGGTGAAAATACAATGACCACCAAATGCAGATTAACAAGACGCGTTTGATGCGCCACATTTCATCAAAATCCGTTACGTAATAAGGACACTATAAAAGATGAATCGGTACTTGTTGTTGTTGTTGTTAGTACCACGTGAGCATACACCTTGTGATTGGCGAACAGTGTATGATCTGATTAGACTGCGTGGACGCATATGATCGCCTGTGTCTACACTTCGCTATTAATGTTAGCGCAATAAATTCAGATCGTGATTTGTAGCTTTCACTGGAGAAGTGGGGTTTATTGTCCGATCAACTAGTGTAGACACATATCCGGCGTACTTATACGCGCAGTGTGATCAGAGTATGCACTTTTTGCCATTCCGTGGAACACACGTAATGCCTGCAAAAAACAGGATGGGTATTTATGTATTGTATTAATGTACCCGCCTAGCATAATGTAACCAAATATTGACCTTGACACAAATAATTCCAGCCTTGATATCTGACCTTGACGCAAAATAGTTGTGATATTCATATCTGACCTTGGCATAAAATAAATGTGACCTTTATATCTGACCTTGACACAAAATAAATGTGACCTTGATAGTTTGCCTTGATACAAAGTCATATGTGACCTTTGGCACAGTTGAATTTTCAAACAGTTAATTTAACCCTTAAAAAGGCGGAAAACGTTTCGTGTCATATGTTGTTGGTAATTTGTAAGGTATTTCTCATACATTGGATGGGGACGATTTTCATGCGCTGTTAAAACATGTTTTCATCGAGAGAGAAATAAACAACAGAAGACAGCATTTAGAACGTGTTTACTTGAAGGGGCCACTGGAATAATGGGGCTAAGTCCCTTATGGGACTTAACCCCATTCTTCCAGTGGCCCCTTCACCCTTCAGTTGTCTTTGTGTTCATATGTGCTATAACCTTTGTGCATGTACAAATAGTTATTACATTGTGAATCAATTATAATGTAAATGATATCTATTCAGTGTTTCTCTTGTTTTATGCCACCCTTCGTATTATAGCAATACTGTTTCGTTCGATCTCTTCCATCCATCGTATTATACGAACAAGACTTCTTTCCGTCTCTGTCAGTACAGCCGATCGTATTTTACGAAGAGTTCATTCTAGAGTGTGTGGTGGTTGGTTGGGATCATGCGATGGGTACTTTATCGATTGGGATTCGTCCTTACCAGAATCCCGACCGGACATGAAATGTTCAGCAGCCCTGGCGCTCGCAGGCGCTTTGAGCGTTTTTTCTGGACTACAATGCTCGACGAAAAGCCCGCGAGCGCCGGGGCTGCTGAACATACCTCTGGTTTTCCCCTCCCCCCAAACCACCACCCACCCCCACGAAATGTTCAGCAGCCCTGGCGCTCGCAGGCGCTTTGAGCGTTTTTTCTGAACTACAATGCTCGACGAAAAGCCCGCGAGCGCCGGGGCTGCAGAACATACCTCTGGTTCACACCATTTCATCACGTTGCTCAAGCTCAGCCAATCCAGCTATTTGATTTAAAGCACAATGTTCAAGTATTTTGAAATAATTAAATTGATAAATATTGACAAGATTACCGCAGGCGGTAGTGTATCAACATCACCAAACGTGTATACGAATAAGGCTTCGTTCTATCTATAACCACCCATCGTATTCTACGAATAAGATTTAGTTCCGACAATACCACACATCGTATTATACGAATAAGGCTTCGTTCCGACAATACCACACATCGTATCATACGAATAAGGCTTCGTTCTATCTATAACCACCCATCGTATTATACGAATACGGGTTAGTTCCGACAATACCACACATCGTATTATACGACTAAGGCCTCGTTCTATCTACAACCACCCGTCGTATTGTTTTGTTCCGACAATATCACACATCGTAGTATACGATTATACGAATAAAGCTTCGTTATATATATAACCACCCATCGTATTCTACGAATACGGTTTAGTTCCGACAATATCACACATCGTATTATACGATAATACGAATAAGGCTTCGTTCTATCTTTAACCACCCATCGTATTCTACGAATACGGTTTCGTTCCGAAAATATCACACATCGTAGTATACGATTATACGAATAAGGCTTCTATCTTTAACCACCCAACCCATCGTATTCTACGAATACGGTTTACTTCTGACAATATCACACATCGTATTATATGATTATACGAATAAGCTTCGTTCTATCTTTAAGCACCCATCGTATTCTACGAATACGGTTTAGTTCCGACAAAAACACGCATCGGATTATACGAATAATGTTTCGTACCGACAATATCACACATAGTATTATACGATATACAAATAAGGCTTCGTTCTATCTTTAACCACTCATCGTATACTACGAATACGTTTTAATTCCAACGATAACACACATCGGATTATACGAATAAGGTTTCGTTCCGACAATATCACACATCGTAGTATACGAATATGGATTCGTTCTATCTATATCCACCCATCGTATTCAACGAATACTGTTTAGTTCCGACAATAACACACATCGGATTATACGAATAAGGTTTCCTTCCGACAATATCACACGTCGTATTATACGAATAAGGCTTCGTTCTATCTATATCCACCCGTTGTATTCTACGAATACTGTTTAGTTCCGACAATACAACACATAGTATTATACGAATCAGGCTTCGTCCCATCTATCACCACCCATCGTATTCTACGAATAAGCCTTAGTTCCGACAATACCACACATCGTATCATACGAATAAGGCTTCGTTCTATCTATAACCACCCATCGTATTCTACGAATAAGCCTTAGTTCCGACAATAGCACACATTGTATCATACGAATAAGGCTTTGTTCTATCTATATCCACGCGTCGTATTCTACGAATACTGTTTAGTTCCGACAATACAACACATAGTAGTATACGAATAAGGCTTCGTCCCATCTATAACCACCCATCGTATTCTACGAATAAGGTTTCGTTCCGACAATAACACACATCGTATTATACGAATAAGGTTTCGTTTTGACAATACCACACATCGTAATATACGACAATGGATTAGTTCCGACAATAACACACATAGTATTATGCGAATAAGGTTTCGTTCCGACAATATCACACATCGTATTATACGACTAAGGTTTCGTTTTGACAATACCACACATTTATACGAATAAGGCTCCGTTCTGACAATATCACACATCGTATTATACGAATAATTCTAAAAAACGAACACAAGAATTTGCACTGGTTACTTGAAAGGAAACATGTTTATGCCATACCTCTAAGTATGGCTGAGGGGCATCTCGTCAGTAAACCGGTGCATTTTTAGACGTGAAACATTTTACGACGACGCTAGGTACAGCACCACTGGGGCCGTTTCACTAAACTTTGTACGATTAAAATGTTCGTAAGTACTGGAAAATGGAAAGTCAAGTACGCATACTGCAACTTTGGCTGAATTGCAACATTGGCCGATTTTTTTTCTTTTTCTCAGAATCATGTGGATTCAGCCGCGTACTCGCGTATAGGCAGCTACGCGCCTGGTCTGGAAAATTAAATTGATGGATGCTCAATAAATGTAAATCCAATAATTGTTTACAAGAAAACATTGTTAACTCTTACACTGCCGAATTAAATGTTGTCGTCTGCTGTTTATTTTTTATTTTCGATTTGTCTCACCAAAAACATGGTTTGACAGCACTTTAGTATCATTTCCACTGACAATGATTCTTAAATGCTATCAAACCATGTCTTTATTGAGAAAGAAGGCAAAATATAAAGCATCAGCAGACGACCATTTTCGTGCTCAGCAGTCTATGTGTTAATGTGCAATTTACAGACTATCATAATATACCGATTGGGTAAGGGGAGATAACGGGTGGTTTCAATGTCTCTTCCTACCTATGCGGATAGTCTCCCGTACTATATATACAAATGTACACACAGTGGGCCATGTATGGTGGCATAATTATAACGGGTGGTTTCAATGTCTCTTCCTACCTATGCGGATAGTCTCCCGTACTATATATACAAATGTACACACAGTGGGCCATGTATGGTGGCATAATTATAACGGGTGGTTTCAATGTCTCTTCCTACCTATGCGGATAGTCTCCCGTACTATATATACAAATGTACACACAGTGGGCCATGTATGGTGGCATATATAACGGGTGGTTTCAATGTCTCTTCCTACCTATGCGGATAGTCTCCCGTACTATATATACAAATGTACACACAGTGGGCCATGTATGGTGGCATAATTATAACGGGTGGTTTCAATGTCTCTTCCTACCTATGCGGATAGTCTCCCGTACTATATATACAAATGTACACACAGTGGGCCATGTATGGTGGCATAATTATAACGGGTGGTTTCAATGACTCTTCCTACCTATGCGGATAGTCTCCCGTACTATAGATACAAATGTACACACAGTGGGCCATGTATGGTGGCATAATTATATTTGCCATCGAGATGCCGAGATGTTAACATTATTTATCGACGACTTAATATCACGACATGTCGACATAATGCTATAGTTTAACACAGCAACATCCTATCCACCCCAACTGGTCCAATGGGTATAGTCCTGTCGATGATAAAAATAAATGTTAATGAATGTAAATGAATGGAACCTTTGGTAGTCGCCAAACTAAAAACCCTAGACGTAAAGTGCAATGTCATGGTGCCTCCAGCATAGCTGATCATAAGCAATAAACCTGACACAGCCTCCCAACCAGAACCTCACAACAGTAAACATGGCGCGCTGCTATACATACCCAGCTTATTTTCGCAATAATATACAAGGTGTATGATCACGTGGTACTAACAACAACAGCAAGTACCGATTCAAAGTACGTATTATTATATAGTGTCCTTATTACGTAACGGATTTTGATGAAATATGGCGCATCAAACGCGTCTTGTTAAGCTGCATTTGGTGGTCTCTGCATTTTCGCCAACACTTCTGTCGCTTTTGCGAAGAATCGATTTCCGTGTCTCGATTCTTCGCAAAAACGACATAAGTCTGTGCCAAACTCCATAGACCACCAAATGCAGCTCATGAAGACGCGTTTGCTGCTCCATAGTTCATCAAAACCCATTGCATATTAAAGAAAATATCAAATAATACTTACTTTGGAGTGGGCGATGTTGTTGTTGTTGTTGTAACGACGTGATCATGTACCTTGATATCTAAGATTAATAAAATACAGATCTACACGTATATGGGTAGAAAAAACTAGTACTAATCACTCTCTGACATTCCTTCAATGGAACTATCGGGGATGTATACAGACGAATGGAGAGCTAATAAAGGCTACAGAAAATAATGTCAATGTCAAATGACTTAGAAGTTTTCATATTATAAAACCTGCGTTAAAGTTGTTACATACCTTACATCTCCACAATTGTTACTCCAATTTACTTCAAACTTCCAATACTTCCTTTTCATGATCCATATTTTCATTCTATAGCCTGCCCATGTGGTCCACAAGCCCAAGGTGAAGGTCAAATGACTTTGAAATTTGTGTTAAAGTTTTTACATACCTTATATCTTGACAACACTTAATCCGATTTGCTTCAAATAATTATATATTATCATTCATATTTTCATTATAAGCTTTTACATACCTTATATCTCTACAGCCCTTAATTCAAAATAAATACACTCTGAGACCATCAAATGCCTCGACGGCCTCGACATGCGGGCCGCGGCCATCTGGTATACGAATAAGGTTTAGTTCCGACACTATCACACATCGTAGTATACAAATAAGGTTTAGTTCAGACAATATCATACTTCGTATTACATGTATTCGTTCTGACAATACCACATATCGTTTTATACACATACGGTTTAGTTCAGACAATATATAAAACGTATCAAACGCAGGCGCGGATACAAAAATAATTGCAGGGGGGGGTCTGTAATTAAAATTCGGCATAGCCGACCTCCGCGAGCGCGAAATCGTAAAGTAGGGGGGTCTGGGGGTCGTCCCCCAGGAAATTTTTAGATGCCAGATCGCGGCAGATGCGATTTCCCGACACCTAGGCCACGAAAAAGTCATCCAACTATTCGAGTATTGTAGATTTTCGTCATTTTTTTTTTTTTGCCGAGAGCAGCAGGGGGGGTCCGGAGTGGTCGAGGTGGGAATCGAACCCGGGGTTCGCAATCCGACGCTCTACCTACTGATCTAATCCGGCCACCTGTTTAGTTTCGACAATACCACGTATTATACGAATAATTCTAAGAATTTGCATCGGTTACTATTAAAATGAAACAAGTTTTTATACCATACTTCTATGTATGGCTGAGTGGCATCTCGTCAGTAAACCTGCGCATTTTTCGAACTGAAACAATTTACGACGGCGTGAGGTGAAACACCACTGACATCGTCGGTAGAACACGGCTTGGACGTGTACGATTGGGTAAGGGGAGATAACTCGTGATTGCAATGTCTCTTACTACCTATGTGGATAATCTCCCGTACTATACTCTAGATCTATACACGCGTATACAGTGGGCTGGGCCATGCATGGTGGCATACTTGTATTTGCGATCGAGAAGTCGAGATGTCGACATAACGTTATCGTTTAACACAGCAACATCCACCCCAAATACCAGTCCAACGGGTAGTTCTGTCGATGAGAAAATTAAGTGCACTAATTCTAATAAGGACAACACATAACAATATGCGCCCCCACCCCCCCCCCCCCCCCCCCCCCCCCCCCTCCCCCCCCCCCCCCCCCCCCCCACCCCCCCCCCCCCCCCCCCCCCCTCCCCAACGTAAAGTGCAATGCCATAGCGCCTCCAGCATAACTAATCATAAGCAATAAACCTGACACAGCCTCCCAACCAGAACCTGTCAACAGTAAACATGGCGCGCTTCTACACATACCAAGCTTATGTTCCCAATAATATCTAAGATTAATAAAATACAGATCTAAACATATATGGTTAGAAAAAAAGAATAGTGATAATCACTCTCTGACATTCCTTCAATGGATTGGGATTTATACGGATGAATGGAGAGATAATAAATACTATAGAAAATAATATATTGTCACCCGATGTAATATGCCTACAATAATTGCTAAAACCATCAACTCTAACAGGATACAACTTAATAGCGCACGCCACAAAACCAATCCATGGTAACCAAGTATGTATATGCTAAAACTGGAGTTTCGTGTACAAAACTGAAAACGAGTCGTCTTAAGGAAACACAAAATATTCTTTATTCTGGAATTAAATCACTTGATAACAAGGTAATATAGACACACAAAGTATATGCATTGGTCCTGGCGACAGTACAAACGCTACTAAACTACACAATCTATATAACATTACCAAACATATAAGTAATAAAGCTCCGATATTGGGTGACACAACTCACTTTGCGACGTGCATTATCTCGCCAAAACTAGCAAAACTGGTGCAGAAATAATAATCTTTTTGGACGATACAGATTACGTATTATTAAATGAATAGTAATTATTGAATTATCGTTCGATACGTCTCATATCCCACATAGTAAAGGTATATGAACACACCAGACATAACATTAGCTACACCAGCTCTAGCGTCCTCGTCCTCCTGGTTCGTACACGATTCAACACTAGGAAGTGATCACTATCCAATAATTTATACTAAAGCGTTGACCCAATACCATAAGGTCATAGCAAGTTGTTTCTCTGCTAGGCGTCCGCGTGCGTGTAGGTTTTGAAAGTGGTTCTGTAAAAAAACAAACACAATGTGTATGCTATTTTACATTATTTACTGGTGAAGTAATATTAAAACTGATTGGGGGATTTGTCCAATCATTAACTCCGTTTCATGAATGTCAACTTAATAAGTTTAATAAGAGTATTTTATGTTTTTTTTAAGTTGGCTGGCTTAAATTTATATTTATTCTAAAAACTAACATAAATTTACCTTTGTTTTTACCTGATAAATCAGGTAAAAACAAAGGTAAATTTATGTTAGTTTTTAGGATTTGGTCAACTGGGTGAACGCTTTACATATAAAATATATGGTATGGCGTAAGAGAACTCTCGCAACCATTCTCAAATGGAAGTTTTATCAGGCTAATTGGGAGTTCTTCAATTACTTATGTTCAACTAACATAAACAAATAAATTGTTATATACCACAGACAAGTGGCAAAGCACACAATCGCCCAACCAATCCCTGGTGGACTCCGGCCTGCTCCGTTGTCATTAACATCCGGTAGAACTGTCTGCGTAGATGGAAACAAGCATTCAAATATCATAAAGCCCTGAAACAAAAAAGGCTGGACGAGTATCTGGAGGCCAAATCGCTCGCTCCAGCCACAATAAATGAAGCAACTCAAATTATCGGTTTGGAGAAATTTATTTCTGAACTTAATAAAGCAAAACAAGTGAAGACGTTTGGGATCAATTCAATAGAATCAGAGGTAAACGAACACCACCAATACCACTACAAAGAAACACGATTATACAAGTTAAGGTAGATACTACCCAAACAATAATTCCTCAAATAAATGAAGGAGATTGCCTCAATCGACGTTTCATAATGTCAGAACTAAAAACTTCCCTCAAAAGTAAAAACTTCCCTCAAAAGTAAAAATAATACAGCACGAAGAGCAGATAAAAGACAATATACACTTTCAAGCGTCTACCTATTGAATATATAGAACAATTGCTACTTGCAATTGCTCTAAATAAATCCTGGGAAAACGGTACCCTACCTGATTCCTGGAACGAAGCGACCAGCATTCCTATATGAAATCCTAAACTGGTTACAAAACATACATTATCATATAAACCAATATCGTTAACACCAGCAATTTACAAAGTAATGGAAACGATGGTAGCGAATAGGTTAACACATCATATAGAATCTAACCAAACAATTATACGCCCGACTCAATCAGGATCCAGAAATCAAAGATCTACCTTCAATCAATTAGCACGACTGGACAACAATATAACAACTAATGGAAAAGGGCATACATAACAGAATGTTGTTATGGCTTGACATCTTTCTGACGGGCAGAAAAATTAGAGTCGGAATAGGAACAGAGCACTCTGATTTACAAAACATAGATAATGGTTTACCCCAGGGCAGCGTCGTTAGTCCAATATTATTTAACATCATGATCACGAACGTACACTATTAACTGAACATAACAATGCTAATAAGAATACACGTAACATAGAAGACCTATCACAATTTGCTGATGATAGGTACAGCATATGAAGCAGGCAAAACATTTCTCCTACGATTCTATAAAGTATTAATGGTACCTAAAATAGACTACGGCTGTATGTTCTACAACGACACTGCGGCTAGTCATCTAAACAAACTAGAAATAATTCAAAGAGCAACATTAAAAGTAGCAACTGGTGCCTATCAATCAACTAGACTCGCAGCAATAGAAGAAGAAACAGTTGTACAAGCACTGGATCTGCGACGGGAATATACACGTACTTGACTAAAGTGCTGGGCCCGCGACCAACCCCATGGTACTAACCGACCAATTAACGAACTAATACAACTCAACAATAAGAATATGGACCGAATGACTGTAAAATGCAACCATTCTTGATACACATACCATACTGCCCATTTGAAATCACAGCAAGGTCTAACTTTACAGGAATAATAATAGATAAGAATATGGATAAAGCCCTTAGCCTTAAAAATGCACCAGATCACATGCATCACAATTGGAAAGATACGCTACATATATACACGGACTGTGGCAAAAACTCAGAACTAGTAATCACATCAGAGGAGGAAGCGCTGGGGGAGGAGTCAAACAACGAAAATATTTGGAAATTTACTCCGAAACCTATAGATAGCTTGGAAATGATATATCAATGAAAAAAAGTTAGATTTTGAAAATCGGTCCACAAATAAAACATTAAACATATTTGTTTAGCCCCCATGTTAAATTCCCATAGGAAAGTAGTTTTTCACAATAAAGTCAATATTTGACGGAATTTCATCAAATAATTTTTTTTGGGGAGGGTGAATTTTTTGCTATTGATGAAAAAGTACTCTTATATTTAAATATTTTTAAAGATATAATGTGTTTAATGGGCAAAAGTTCGTCGGCAGAAAAACGCGGAACAGACAGTAAAAACTACCAGATATGAAAATCATAAATCACACAGACCCGCCAGATTCAAAAACATTAATATCAGTATCACAGCTGAATTGAGGTAGCTCAGAACGTCGATGTTTATTTAAGATGCGGACGGCTGGCGTCAAACGAATAGCCAACACTAGAACAGTTTAACGATCTGCTGTAAGCTGCCCCCAGTCTGGACGTTATATTAACTCCCGAACGGACCACATGGGAACGGGACCTCGTGGGCGGTGTCAGTATAAGGATGGCCGTCACCTAGGATCCACGCCCTCTTGCGGCTGAGAAGTTCATTTTGGCATAACCATATCCAAGATCTCTCTTTACCTATCTAACTTTACCAACCCCTCCCCCCCCCCCTCTCTCTCTCTCTCTCTCTCTCTCCCTCTCCCTCTCTCATTTGTCTTCCCTCTGTCTCGCTCCGTCTCCGCTGTCTCCCTCTCTTTATTTTATTCCCCTCTCTCTCTCTCTCTCTCTCTCTCTCTCTCTCTCTCTCTCTCTCTCTCTCTCTCTCTCTCGGTGTCGTGGATACTTGAAAATGAAATAGTGTGTTTGACAACTGTATACATAGCCACTTCTGCTGAAAATTCACAAAACAAGAAAACACATTCCTGAAATTTATTATTCCAGTTTTAAATTCAAAATTCCGAGAGTAGTTTCCACAAACTACAGACGTATGTATTTTGTGAGCAACATCAGTTTTATTTAACTGACATCTGTATAAATCGTAGTATCAATCGTAAATGTAAACACCTGTTTACACCTGGAATTACCCATATTTCGGACGTTTCCAATTGGCGGACATAACTTCCTGGTCCATCGCCCAACACATGAAACTTCATTGATGGTGAAAGTTTCACAACAGGCACAGGAGTACAAATAATTGTGTAGGTCTATCTGTTTCAAACAGATAGACATACTGTTATTTCGGCTAATTCTGCGCATCGGCTAATTAGCAATTCACATCACATTTACTATGATTTAGCCTAGTCAAGAACATCACTGACTCGATCAAGTTGGGTTGTGATGGCTGCTATTTATTTATTGGCATTTTATATTTTTCAATAAAACTGAACATATACAGCATCTAGCTGCATAATTGGATTGAACCCTAGTTTACATTTACAAACATACACCAGCATTATACTGTTGATTTTAATACAATTGTTTACCAAAAAAAGCTTATAATATTTAAACGAGCTGATTAATTGCTACACTATGGCACAATTTTTGTCGAGCCCGCTTGCGGAAAGCGAGACATAGTGATCACAATGACGTCCGTCCGTCCATCCGAAATTTGCGTTTTTAAATACCTTATATCTCTGCAGTCCTAAGTCACATTGACTTGAAACTTTATATGCTTATTGGTCATCATCCATATATTCATGCTGTGTCCCACTCATGCGGCCCCTGTGCCCAAGGTCAAATGACTTAGAAGTTTGCGTTAAAGTTTCTGTCAAAATTTGTGTTTAACAAAGTTTTCAGATACCTACTATCTCTGTAACCGTAAGTCAGATTTGCTTGAAACTTTGTACGCTTATTGGGCATCATCCATATAATCATTCTGTGTCCCACTCATGCGGCCCCTGTGCCCCAAGGTCAAGGCCAAATGACTTAGAAGTTTGCGTTATTATAAAATCTGCGTTAAAGTTTTTACATATCTTATAATCTCCACAATTGTGACTCTAATTTACTTCCAACTTCCAATACTTTTCATCTTCCATATATTCATTCCATAGCCTGCCCATGAGGTCCACATGCCGAAGGTCAAGGTCCAAAGACTTTGAAATTTGTGTTAAAGTTTTTACATACCTTATATCTCACAACACTTACTCCTATTTACTTCCAACATCCAATAATTCTTATTCATCATCCATATTTTCATTCTATGGCCTGCCCATGTGGTCCACATGCCCAAAGGTCAAATGACTTTGAAATTTGTGTTAAAGTTTTTGCATACTTTATATCTCCACAACACTTACTCTGATTTACTTCAAACTCCAAATAATTCTTTATTATCATCCATATTTTCATTCTATAGCCCACCCATGCGGCCCACATGCCTAATATCAAGGTCAAATGACTTTAAAATTTGCGTTAAAGCTTTTACATACCATATATCTCCACAACCCTTAATTCAAACTTCAAATAAATAAATAAAATAGGATTTCTTTCCATAAAAAGTTTCATACTACATGTACTATAATTGTATCCCATCTTTAATGGGTTAATAAATATCATATTACATCATCACTCATGTAATACCCTGTATATGGCTTGGATTTCAGACGACACGATGATGCAGGGCCCTGACCTTGAGGTATTGAAGGAGATCCCGGGCTACCACGCCATCATGAAGGCTGTCTTGAAAGCGCAGATCCAACTTCTTGTACGTATTCAACATTCGGATCGATTGTACAGGGAATAAGTTGAGTTGAGATAAGCTTCAGAGCTCCAAATAGGTTTTGTGTCAAATTAAATGCATATTTTATTTTTATAAATGGATTATGGATTTTCTTCATTATGAAATAGGGAACAAATGATCAAAACATAAATTTAACCATTCACTTATTTGAATGTATTATTACACTCTTGAGGGTTATTTGCATAAGTTTCGCTGTGAGAGAAAACCCATAATCAACTCCTTACAAATAATACACCGTGAAGAGAACACCCGTAATTGTACCCTCTTTTATTACAGTAAAAATAAAGTTGTTTGAAAATTTGGCGAGAGTCTCGTCTAATGTACAATGTGATTGAACACATTCCAAACATGCACTCAAATATGTCTAGTTCATAGAAACAGCTGCTTAATTTTGATTTCAAAAAGTTATTGGTATTTCCTTAGAATTGTCTCCAAGGAGACAATTCTAATGAAATACCAAGATGTGTTTTCATTAGAAGCAAATTATTCAATAAGTGTGGTCTGTTGATGTGTAAACAGTAGTGTGATTCTATTTTACACAATTAAAATTTTGAAATACCCAATTGCTGAAGAAATGATGGAATGACAATACTCAATTACTAATTCCTTATCTGGAGCCCTGCTCTTTGTTTCTAGAGGTTATTGTACATTGTGACTAAACAGTAAACACGTTATGGCTTTGTTTGATCATCCTGAAAACCTTTATGGGTATGAAGTTTTTGTCTCACCCACAATGCAGGTTGAAGTAACGGACCGAGGTCTATAAATACATTAAATATACCTAAAAGCATTAATAAGTGAAAAAAAAAGAATTCTTTACTCCCTCATATACACTGTGTGAGGGAGTAAAGAATTATTTGTTTTCACTTTTTTTTCACTTATTAATGTATTTATTGACCTCTGCCCATTACTTCAACCTGTGACGCACAACATTAGTGGTGTAGTCGGTGTCAACAATTTTGAATGTACATTGTACAACCAAATGTTTTATATCACAGTTACTGGTTACCATGTCAACACAGATAGATTACCATGTGGGTCCATTAATTCACAACATTGCCAACATTGCCAACCTCGTCTATACGTTGCCATCACCACCACATACGTTTCCAGGGATTCCGCTGGGGAAAATAAAAAAATCGCCACTTCAAAAAGTTGGCATAAAAAATTACAATTTTCGAGAGAAAAAAATCGATTTTTTTTTTATTTTTATATTTTTTTTGCAAATTGTAATTTTTTATCGCTAATTGTTTATTTTTATCACAATTTGCGAAAGTGGCGTTCGCCAGCTGAATCCCTGCGTTTCCATGGTTACTGGTGACCATGTCGGTTCATCAGTTCGCACCATCAAAGCCGTTGCCATGGTTGCAGGTGGAGCAGCTGGCGGAGCAGGTGGGGGAGGAGGCGGTGGTGCTGACGGCGAGCGTCGACGACGGCACACTGAGCCACCTCGGCTCCGAGACTGGAAAAGTTTTCCTGGACGGACATGACGAGATAAAGTCGCAGTTCCTGGGATTCTGTCTCAACCGTGAGTTTCTGGTGTTTACCCGTCTCCTTATTTGAACTCCACCCTGCCCCATGCCGCACCAACTGTGCAGATCCTGATCAGACTGTGCGGATGCACAGGCTGATCTGGATATACACTGATCACAAAACCCATATGCCCAAATTGTCCAGGCCCTAAATGATACTCAGTGCTCCAGATAAGGAATTAGTAATTGAGTATTTTCACTCCATCATTTCTGAATCAATTGGGTATTTCAAAATTTTAATTGGGTAAAATAGAATCGCACTACTGTTTACACATCAGCAGATCGCACTTATTGAATAGTTTTCTTCTAAATGAAAACACATCTTGGTATTACATTAGAATTGTCTCCTTGGATTCTGTCTGAACCGTGAGTTTCTGGTGTTTACCAGTCCAGAGCTCCAGTTAAGGTGCGTAATTTGATCAACTTTGGGGAGACTTTCGTTATTTCTTCGCCAAAATTGGCAAGTTGGGAGTGCTTTAGAATCGTCTCGATGAGACGATTCTAACGCAATCCCAACTTGCCATTTTTCGTGAAGAAATAAGAAAAATACCCGGAAAAGTTGGTCCAATTACGCACCTTAACTGGAGCTCAGCAGTCTCCTTATTTGAACTCCACCCTGCCCCATGCCACACCAACTGTGCAGATCCCAATGCTTTGTTTTGCATACGACCCATGTGCGAACGGCCATGGTCAAGGTCACTGAGGATTTAGTGATAATGATGTCCTTGTTATATTTACAATTCCCAGGCTTGTGGTTACTCAGTTGGCTATACATGTATTACATACGCCTGGCATACAAAGTATGTCGAGTGCTACAGTGTATATAGTTTTCGTATTTCCATCCGTAATATTTGCATTAAAGTTTTTGTTGTCGGTCCAGGCAGCGGCTGGGGGTATCCGTGAGCCTTTTATCTCGCACAGGGATTCCGCTGGCGATCGCCACTTTCGCAATTGGTGATAAAAATAAACAATTGGCGATACAAAATTACAATTTTCTAAAAAAAAAAAATATATATTATTTTTCCTAGCGGAATCCCTGCTAGCATCATAATTATTTCATAGGTGTCTTTTTTCAACCTTATATAATTTCAGGGCATCAGAAACGTAAGCTAGAAGAACCTTCACCAATCCAGCAGACAAAGAGATTCTCCTCGAATCCGACCAAAATTCCCAGAACAGATAAGTCTGCGAGCGTCTCAATGCCTCGAGTTTCTCTATCTTCCAGTATCCCTAGTTCTGTACAGTCACGACGCAGTCGAAATGCATTCTCGATCAACCACATAGCTAAAAATCTCCGAGAACGATCGTCACCGGTAACCGTGAAGTCTTCACACACGGCTGTGCCTCTTCATAAGTTTCCTAAATCAGATGTGAGCACCAGAGACGAAAAACCTTTCGTTAGTCCGTTACCCACGGACGCTGACTCTTACGATGCACAACACACTGGATGGGATGAACCGGCGGACAACGCTGGAGAATATCGTGACAGTGAACCTAGCATGGACGCCAGTTCAGTTGTTGTCAAAGTTGAGAAAGACACAGAGGACGAAGGATTTGTAGCAAATAACACAGGGATGAGAGCAGAAGGCGGCCAAATGAATGAGCTAGACTGGTCGTCAAACTCGTACAATTCGAGTGTGCAGAGTGAGGGAGAAGGCTATGATGCAGGGAACCAGTCTAATATCGGTAAGTAATAACATATTTGTTGCTTGTGGTATTTAGCACGGCTGGATCCAGCATTTGGGGAACGGGCGGTTGTCCTATTTTCGAGCTCTACAAAGTGGAGCGAGTATGCTAGTGGGGTCATGGATCAGAGCTCCAGATAAGCTGCGTATTTGCGTAAATACCCAATTAAAATTGTCAATAACCCAATTGAAATCAGAAGTAGCGAGTATCGAAAAGCAATATCTAATTTGTGGTACCTTTATCATGCTACAGAAAACAATAACCAGACCACAAATATAGCATATTTTTCTTATTTTCCATAAAAACACATCTTGGTATTTCATTAGAATTGTCTCCAAGGAGACAATTCTAATGAAATGCCAAGACATGTTTTCATTTCGAAGCAAACTTTTCAATAATTGCGTGATTTTATTTTACCCAATTAAAATATTGAAATACCCAATTGCTTCAGATATGATGGAGTGATAATACTCAATTACTAATTCCTTATCTGGAGCCCTGATGGAGCATGCCCCCCCCCAGGACAAATTTTGAAATCTAGATGTCCAGAAATGCACTTTCCTGTGTTTTACAGCATTTAAATTCAGACTCTAACTGGTGGTAAACTGTGATCTATGTAAACTCTGTGGCTGAACGGGGAGGTTTCAACCCCGGAACACCCCCCCCCCCCTGATCTGCCCCTGTATAGGCATATATATATGGCTGTGACCGTTGTTTATGGGTTTTGCTACCAGTGTAGATCCAGATCAACCTGTGCATTTGCAGTCTGATCAGTATCTGCAATGTTTGTCATTCCATCAAAGAAACGCCCATTATGCTTTTTACCAGCAATATACAGTCTACACTCACAAGTATTTTCCTCAGTCCCAATGACTTATTGGCTTTTCCACGTTTTGCTGCCAACATACTTTTGGCTATTAAAGAAGATAAATCTAAAAAATCTTATTGATTTTATTGCAAAAAAAATTTTAACATTGGGGCTAAAAGGAGGTGAAGAGTGGGAAGAGGGTCGAAAAACAAAAAATTTGGAAAATGACTCCGAAACCTGCTGAGATAGCTTGGAAATAATGCTATCTATCTATCTATCTATCTATCTATAGATACTGCTTGCACAACCCAAGGTATTATGAGCAGGATTGTATTCCTTTATTATAAATATACATGTACATACAATGTCAAATACAATTTCAAATACAATCGATGTTCCCGGTAATTAGCCGGTACCGATTTACAGCTGGATGAACTGCGCTCCAACTGCAACTAAGAAAACAAAAATCTATTTTTAGCCCCCATGTTAATTACACTGGTCACAAAAGTCATAATCCACATTTCTCCAGTCACAGTCACAAGGTGTATGATCACGTGGTACTAACAACAACAACAGGTACCGATTCAAAGTACGTATTCTTTTTTAGTGTCCTTATTACGTAACTTCTTGTTAAGCTGGATTTGATGGTCTCTGTATTTTCGCCCAAACTTCTGTCGTTTTTGCGAAGAATCGATTTCCGTGTCTCAGACACGGAAATCGATTCTTCGCAAAAACGACATCAGTCTGTGACAAACTCCATAGACCACCAAATGCAGCTCATGAAGACGCGTTTGCTGCGCCATATTTCATCAAAATCCGTTGCATATTAAGGAAACTATCAAATAATACTTACTTTGGAGTGGGCGACGTTGTTGTTGTTGTAACCACGTGATCATACACCTTCAGTCACATAAATTACATAGATATATATAATTTACAAACTTATTTCATCAGATTCTGTGCATTTAGTATTTTTGCACAGAAACTGATGAAATAGAGTCTGCGAATAATTTAATTGTAAACAATCCAGTTGTACCTACATGTACAAGTCGCCTAATAATATCGGAGTTTGTTAAAAACAACTACTGAAAATAATGTTGAAAAACTAACTAGCATTTTGAACGCCAGTTTCTGTGCAGTCAATAGTTTATTTATTTTACACCCGACATAAAAAAGTATGTCAAAGGGTATATAGTTTTCGTATTTCCATCCATTTGTCCGTCAGTAAGATTTTGTCTGTCCAGTCAGCGGCCGAGGGTTTCATAAGCCTCTGCTCACTTGCTCTAGTTTCATTTAAATTCATTCATCATGTATCTTGAACAGAAATCAGAGCTCCAGTTAAGTCGCGAGGATTTGATCAAATAAAACGGTGAGTTTGGTTGGTTGGTATAGGATACTTGCAGTTGACGGCGCATGAAAACAAAGATCTGGGTCGTGGCGTGAATTATGAATTACTTTAGAGAAATCTTTATTAGAGAGGGACAATACTTTCTATATTTCTTACACACAAGCAGAGCTCCAGATAAGGTGCATATTGGCGTATTTTACGCACTTATTTTAGCAGAATATGCACTGGTTTTCAAAAGTGGGAGAACAAAATACTCACACCAATGTGAAAATATGCATTGATTTTCAAATTGAGTAGTGAAAATACTGTAACTAATTTGAAATTTACTTAGTTTTTGCAGTTAAAATACATGTAAGTGAAGTTATTTAATACTTATTTAATAAGGAAGACAATCAATAATACATTTGTAAAAGTAAATTACGCATTGTCTTTGAAATCTGGGGGTATGATACTCTTTATATACAAAACTTATCTGGACCTTTGACAAGCTGCAAAAATTAAAGTGAAAATAATTGTTACTAATCTGCCGCCTTTTGACCCAGATCTTTGTTTTTTCAGACACCGCCAACAGCGCCGAAATTCCCAGTCTTAGAGATGGTCTACCCAGTAAAACAGACAGGGACAGAAATTCCCCCGGCAGTAGGAAAACATATAGTGATATTCGATCGAATAAAATTGTCAGTGCTACGGATGAAATGCGCGATGGGGAGAGATATGTTAAGAGCGAGTCGGTTAACTATGCAGTGTACGAAGGGGGCGTGGCTAACCAGTGGAGTCCAGGGAGAAAAAGCGAGGGCGAATTGGTCGGGCGGGGTTTCGGACGCGTCGAGAAACTTATAAAATGCGACGTGTGCAACCATGTGTGTCGTACTAGTAACATGGCGAGGCATAAGAAGCGGTACTGTATGGGCGCGAGTGTGAAATCTGACACGTTATCTATGCACGGATCTCCTCCATTATCGCACGCACAGAGTAGTGATACAAATAACACTCAGGACTATATCTTGTAATTTATTTCACCTTTTCTATGTGCGTATTGGCGTATTTTACGTAATTGTTTTAGCAGAATACGCATTGATTATCAAAAGTGGTGGAATAGTGACACAATTATACACTAATTTAATTCCTATAAAGAACAGTTTGTGCCTACTGAGTGGGTGTGTACCTTTAACGCTTTCACAGGTCTGTGGTTAAAGGAAGTGTTTCATTTGATGTCTCGGACATGTAGCTGTCACTGGAGAAGTGAGTTTACAGGATTTGTGGCCATTGCAGCTCCTGATTAAATAGCACACAGCTGTAGCCCGATACTACAGCTGATTCTCTTTATCTCGATATCGCTTACCTCGATATACCTGCTTGTCTCTCAGGGCTCCAGATAAGGAATTAGTAATTGAGTATTGTCACTCCCATCATTTCTGAAGCAATTGGGTATTTCAAAATGTTAATTGTGTAAAATGGAATCACTACTGTTTACACATCAGCAGACCGCACTTATTGAATATTTTGCTTCTAAATGAAAACACATCTTGGTATTTCATTAGAATTGTCTCCTTGGAGACAATTCTAATGAAATACCATGATGTGTTTTCATGGGAAAATAAGGAAATATGCTATATTTGTGATCTGTTTATTGTTTTCTGTAGCATGATAAAGATACCATAAATTTTTTATTGCTTTTTGATACTCACTACTTCTGATTTCAATTGGGTTTTTTGGGAATTTTAATTGGGTATTTACGCAAATACGCAGCTTATCTGGAGCTCTGTCTCTATATATGTCTGAGGTCCCGGACGAATTCGCTACATAGGTCAATTAGTTTACTCCTGATAAATTGATATCGGAAACGTAGATATATGGCTTTAGTCGACGTGGAAATCGAGTCGTGATAGTACGTTTCCTTTACATTAGTATCCTGATATGTCGATGTAAAGATCAAGCGGCCGACACTGCCTAGTCTGGGGCCCATTTCACTAAACTTCATACGTCTAAAATGTTTCTAAGTGCAAATTTAGGATCGTCTGGAAATTTCAATTCAATTTTGATGTATTTACATTTATTGAGCATAGGCTGCATATGCAGCCTATGCTCAATAAATGTAAATCCAATAATTGTTTACAAGAAAACATGAAACATGGTTAATGTGAAATTTACAGACTCATAATTTTGCACTTACGGACACTTCTCTCGGCTAAGTTTTCACACATCTATAGAAATCAACAACACCGCCGCGAAAATGTGTTAAAAGTCTCACAAACATGTTAAAGGAAGTCACTTAAACCATAATTAATCAATAAATGTCACATGAAGTCAATTTAACATAGAAATTAATTAAACGGTGTGGCAATCAAGCTTTAATTAGCGAGTGGATTTAGTTTATTGATCGTATAACTGAACTGTGTCCTCGTGTCAAACATCGCCCATGTGCTGTGCGAATGTAGAAACAAAACTCGAAAATTTATCAACGATGGGATAAAAACCAAAAAAATCACGAATTGATAAACTGAGTGAACTCTGAGTGAATCATGTTTTGCAATGTCTAAACAAAAGAAAAATTGGCGAAGGACCCTGCCTGAATCATAGGTTGAAGTAACGGACCGAAGTCAATAAATACATTAAATATACATAAAAGCATTAATAAGTGGAGAAAAAAAAGTGAAATTCTTTACTCAGTAAAGGATTTATTTATTTTTTAGCTTTTTTTCTTCTCACTTATTAATGCTTTTATGTATATTTAATGTATTTATAGATCTCGGTCCGTTACTTCAACCTGTGGCCTGAATTTTTATCTCGAAGTTCGGATATGTCGATATATTTTGCTCAGTCTGGTCAACTTTGAGATAACGAGAATAAGCTGTACCTATATTGTTGGTTATGAGCATGGCAGGTGTGTCATATTGCAGAGCTCCAGATAAGCTTTGTGTCTAAAGCGTACTATACCCCCTGATTTCAAAATCATTGCGTATTTTACTTTTACAAGTGGATTATTGATTTTGTTCATTACTAAATAGGGAACAAATGATAAAAAAAAATATAACAAATTTAAACATTCACTTATTTGAACAGTGTTTGGTTTTTGCAGCTCAACTAAGTGAATGTTCAACTCTATGAGAGTATTTTCACTACTCAATTTGAAATCCAATGCGTATTTTCACATTGCTGTGCGTATTTTGTACTCCCACTTTTGATAATCAATGTGTATTCGGGTAAAATAATTGCGTAAAATACGCCAATAAGCAGCTTATCTGGAGCTCTGTCATTGATGGAAGACTTGTAGCTGACCGTGCAGATTCTGATTATCTAGAAATGGGCGTACGAGTTTTGCGACTAGAGTATATTCAGATCAGCCTGCGCATCCGCAGTCAGTAGCCGATTTCACCAACATTGAAAATAGCCCATTTCACCAACATTGAAAATAGCCCATTTCACCAACATTGAAAATAGCCCATTTCACCAACATTGAAAATAGCCCATTTCACCAACATTGCAAAGTATACTTTCCTAGCAAAGTACACTTTGAGTTAGAAATCATTTATTTTTCCCAAAATGCATTATTTCCTATATAACTATCGACTGCATATATTTGATGATTAACAGTATGCAGAATTATTATACTGAATTTATTACATTATCACAGCCAAAATGGCATGTTGTGATGGCTGTGATAATGTAATAAATTCAGTACATGTATAATAAAAATTATAAATTTATCCTTAAATTGAAAATTTCTCCCTCAAAGTATACTTTGCTAAATAAGTATACATGTACTTTGCAATGTTGGTGAAATATGCTACTGATCTGGATCTACTCTTGTCGCAAAACTTGTACTCCCATTTCTACAATCACAGCCGCATATGAGACACGAATTGTGATTTTGTACCTTCGGACATCTGCAAATACGCTTACAAAATTTACAATATTTTCCGAAAATGGTGTCGAAAGTTAACAAACTGTTCAGAGTACACTTTATTATATACCTACCCATGAAATACATAGAGAATACCAGGCTAGTGTCTTTTGATATCTCTATCTATTGTCCTTATTTCGGAACCAAAGTATATGTTGTGACCACTCATTTGAACCGTCTCGGCGAGACGGTTCAAATGAGTGGTCACAACATATACTTCTGATGAGAAATAAAGCAATTCTTGAGCCTTGCCGGATATTTTTTCCCATTCACGGCACTAACCTACTATTCTCTATTTATTATATACCTACCCATGAAATACATAGTTATATGATGTAAATAAGTCATATGTTCTCATCTATGAAATAAGCAAATTCCGGTGAAAATACGACTACTTCCGCTATCTATATTCATAACACGCATCTGCAGTGCCGGACTACTAAATGGGCTGCAAATACACATTCATTACCGTATACAGTCTAAAAAAACTGCTAATTTCCATGGAACGGTATATAATGAATAGAATAACGGCACTCGTGAAATATGGACATTTCACACCACTCGATGAACATATACCGGTATGTCATATTCGTTGCAAACATATGAATATCCTCTATATATTCCGCATGTTCAACTTTTGACTTTATTTATGAAAAATATTGTAAATTTTGTAAACGTATTTCATTAAATTACGTAGATACATCACATGGCGTGTCTCATTTGTGTTTTTTCGCTTCATGCGCAGTAAATGATGGACATTGGTCAATCGCACCATTTTATTTGATCACATTCCAAAAAACATGTGTTGTATTCAAGCACATGCTATCAGAAACTGAGACGAAGAGACGAAGATAATTTGACCTGGAACAATTTTAATAGCATTTTCGCTATACATTTACCACACAGGTTGAAGTAATGGACCGAGGTCTATACATACATTAAATATGCCTAAAAGCATCAATAAATGAAGAAAAAAAATAAGCTAATAAATGTTTTATTACTCCCTCCATAAACTCCATCTACCGGTTATGGAGTATATGGAGGGAGTAAAAAAAAAAATAAAAATTAGCTTATTTTTTTTCTTCATTTATTGATGCTTTTATGCACATTTAACCCTTTCCCTGTTTTGCGATATTTCGACTCATCCAAATCCAAAACATCTGAATAAAAGAATAAAATGCTGGGTCAAATGATGGTTAAATTATCTGATAGAGTAGAAAACATTGTGGGAAAAGGAGAAATTGCTTGTTACAAGCAATTTCTCCTTTTCCCACAATGTTTTAAAAAGACATCTTCTGCAGAGGCGTGAAAAGTCGTCTCTATCAGGGAAAGGGTTAATGTATTTATAGACCTCGGTCCATTACTTCAACCTGTGATTTACCAGGAAGGAAAATATCTGAAATTTGTTTATTGTTTGTGATCATACTATGCTAGTAGTTTCCATTATAGACGCTAATGGCAGAGCTCCAGATAAGGTGCGTATTTGCGTAAATACCCAATTAAAATTAGCGAGTATCAAAAAGCAATGAAAAATTTGTGGTATCTTTATCATGCTACAGAAAACAATAAACACACCACAAATATAGCATAGTTTATTATTTTTCCAGGAAAACACGTCCAAGGAGACAATTCTAATGAAATACCGAGATGTGTTTTAATTTAGAAGCAATTTATTCAATAAGTGCGGACTGCTGATGTGTAAACAGTAGTGTGATTCTATTTTACACAATTAAAATTTTGAAATACCCAATTGCTTCAGAAATGATGGAGCGACCATACTCAATTACTAATTCCTTATCTGGAGCACTGTAATGGAATTAATTTAAATGTATTAAATCACTAACCATTGAAATTTATGTATAGTTATATTTCAGTATAACAAAGTTAACCCTTAGACTGCTACTCACAACAATTGTCATCGTCATCTGCTGTTGCTTTTATATCTTGCCTTATTTCTCAATAAAAACATGTTTTGACAGCACTTCAGATGAAGTGCTGTCAAAACATGTTGTAAATTATTCTAAAGTGCTGTCAAATCATGTTTTTGATGATAAAATTGGAAAATAGAAAATAAACAGCGGACGACAAAAAAAAACATGTTGACTTTATAATACTGAAATATAACTTGCGTTGTTAGTTATTTTTCAGTATTATAGACATATATTTTTGCCAATCCCCGATATTTACAGGCAACTGACATGTATCTATAGGTACAATTGGGTTCAGAAATACAAATCCACATTTACACTAGACATTGAACTACATCGTTCATTTGCTGCGCTATGTGTCATTCCGTTAGAAAGATATTAAAGGAAATCTCCTAAGCACATCGAAAAACATGAAACCTTTTGATCGCGCATCCTGTTATAGCTGGTAAACTCATGTTATCATAGTAAATCTTCTCTTACCATATTTATTCTAATAGTATGCCCTTCTCTAATACACGTAGCTGCCCCCTCGCATATTTCCAGGAAAAAAATGTTATTTTTACATTGTATAGTCCAGAGCTCCAGATAAGCTGCGTATTTGCTTAAATACCCAATTAAAATTGCCAAAAACCCAATTGCAATCAGAAGTAGCGAGTATCAAAAAGCAATAAAAAAATTGTGGTACCTTTATCATGCTGCAGAAAACAAACAGACCGCAAATATAGCATATTTTTCTTATTTTCCATGAAAACACATCCAAGGAGACAATTCTAATGAAATGCTTTAATTTTGAAGCAAACTATTCAATAATTGCTGTCTTTTGATGTGTAAACAGTAGTGTGATTTTATTTTACCCAATTAAAATTTTGAAATACCCAATTGCTTCAGAAATGATGGAGTGACAATACTCAATTATTAATTCCTTATCTGGAGCCCTGTAAAGAGATAGTCATTTCAAACATTACAATTATTGTGTTTTATGCCATAATAATGCACAAACAAATTCAGGAAAAGCCCCGGGGTGTTTATTAGAACAAATATGGTTTGTAAGATTCTCTATATTAAAGGTGCATGCTCTCAGTAGGTACAAACTGTTCTTTATAGGAATTAAATAAGTTTATAATTGTGTCACTATTCCACCAGTTCTAAAGATTACGAGTGGCCGCTATACAGGTATAATCATTTAGTAATATTTATTTTACTGATAGTGACGCGCGGTGGTATCACGCTATTTTCATATGCAAATGAGGCATGGTATTTTTTAATTATTTATACTAATTAAATGTGTCGCCTGAAAATATAATATATTCGACAGATTATGAAGTATCATCATTGCACAGCAAAACATACATACAGAGCATACATAGTAATATCCGTTAACATTTTAAGGAAACACGGTTATCGCCCCTGATGTCAGTGTGGAAAGTTACGTGTGATATAAAATGTATAATAATGCCAATCAACACGTGGGGTAATGGTGAATGAATATTTAGTTTTCCAGAAAATGTATCCGATGATGTCTCTGATGTAAAGAACATTTTGTGCCTACTGTGTGGGCATGTACCTTTCTCTTACGCTTTTCACACTATGCAAGGTGTATCCAGAATGCAATCGGTTAAATGTAGCTGTGACTGAAGAAATATAGCTGTGACTGGATAAATGGTGCGTATGGGTTTTGCGACCAGTGTAGATCCTTATCCCGTCTACACAGTGCGTATGGGTTTTGCGACCAGTGCAGATCCTTATCCCGTCAACACAGTGCGTATGTGCCGTGAAACACGGTGCCGTGAAACATTTTTGATATCCAGTCAATACAATTTTTGCATTTTACAGCCATTTGTAGCTGTTGACGGGATAAACAGAATAAACAGAATAGTAGGTTAGTGCCGTGAATGGGAAAAATATCTGGCAGAGCCTCGCCCATCCCGTTTCCTGAGCCTTACCAGATATTTTTTCCCATTCACGGCACTAACCTACTATTCTCTATATATTAGCTTGTGCATCTGCACTGTTTGCCATTCCATCAATGAAACACCTGTTATGCTTCTAACAAGCAATATTGATAGTAGTCAGATGACAGGCGTCGCAAAACCCGTAAGCCCCATTTCTCCAGTCACAGCCACAAATAGTGATTCAGAGCTCCAGATAAGGTGTGTATTGGCGTATTTCACGCAGTTATTTTAGCAGAATACGCATTGATTATCAAAAGTGGGAGTTGAAAATACTCACAGCAATATGAAAGATCCAAACTCATTGATTTTCAAATTCAGTAGTGAAAATACTGTAATAAAGTTGAAAATGTACTTAGTTGAGCTGCAAAAAGCAAACAGTCTTTGCTTTTTGCAGCTCAAATAAGTGAATTTTTACATCTTGTTTTATTTTTTTATCATTTTGTTCCCTATTGAATAAGGAAGAAAATCAATAATAAATTTGTAAAAGTAAAATACGCTTTGAATTTGAAATATGGGGGTATACATGGTAATACTCTGTAGATACAAAACTTATCTGGAGCACTGGTGATTAGTGACAGTAGTTCCCATTCAATGGTTCACAAACCTATGCTATGCTGTGCATTACCAGTAGCTCAATTTTACTCCCAGCGCATTGGCACACTCAACACAAGGGTGGGTCTCTGCATCTATGCGTATACAGGGCTCCAGTTAAGGAACGAGTAATTGAGTATATTCACTCCATCATATCTAAAGCAATTGGGTATTTCAATATTTTAATTGGGTAAAGTAAAATCACACTACTGTTTACAGACAGCAATTATTGAATGATTTGCTTCGAAATGAAAACATGTCTTGGCATTTCATTAGAATTGGAGACAATTCTAATGAAATACCAAGATGTGTTTTCATGGAAAAGTAAGAAACATATGCTATATTTGTGGTCTGTTTATTGTTTTCTATAGCATGATAAAGGTACCACCAAATTTTTATTGCTTTGTGATACTCGCTACTTCTGATTTCAATTAGGTTTTCGGCAATTTGAATTGGGTATTTACGCAAATACGCAGCTTATCTGGAGCTCTGTTACTCACAGCGTATTGGCGCACTCAACACAGGGTGGGTCTCTGCATCTATGTGTATATATCATGTATTGTGTACATTTGATGAGAAATTACTTCACCATATTGCCTTATAACTAACATAGCAACATGTTATTGTAGTATATATTTCCATGAACATGTTAAACAGTTACAACTATGGTATGTGTCTTTATTTTATTACAGCTCCGATGACTTATCTCCCCTTGGTGGCCATTTTTAATTTTCTCACTCTGTATCCTTGTCCACGCAATAACTCAAGTTCTACTTGACCGATCGTAACCAAATTCGGTTTACATGTTTATCACGTCAATATGAGTTATCTCCCCCTGTTGACTGGCCTTGCCTCGACAGGCGTATATTGTGACCTTCGGCACTTTTGTTCACACATTAAGAAGTTCGCCGGAGTTTCTGAATTCTGTCATATCCCTTGATAGATTACTTCAATATTTCAATAGATCATACATGTGGACAAATAGAGAATAGTAGGTTAGTGCCGTGAATGGGAAAAAATATCTGGCAAGGCTCAGGAAACGGGATGGGCGAGGCTCTGCCGAGCACATCCCGTTTCCGTGCCGCGCCAGATATTTTTTCCCATTCACGGCACTAACCTACTACGGTATTCTATTTATCCCGTCAACACCTACAAATGGCTGTAAAATGCAAAAATAGTATTGACTGGATATCAAAAATGTTTCACGGCACCGTGTTTCACGGCACATACGCACTATGTTGACGGGATAAATGCCACACATCCATGCTGCCCTTAATATGACTTTGACCTTTTGACCTTCACAACTTTGAACTTGTAATTCACTTTCAGAAGTTTGCCAGAGTTTCTCAATTCTGTCATAACTTCTTTGGTGGATTACTTTAATATTTAAATACATCATACTTGAGGACAAATACATAGCAATTTCCGTTAACATTTTAATGAAACATGGTTATCGCCCCTGATATCAGTATGGAAATTTACGTCTGATATAAAATATCAGTACGTGGGGCAATGGTGAGTGAATGTTTATTTTGCAAGAACATACGATGTCTCTGATATAAAGAACAGTTTGTGTGACTTAGTGGGCATGTACCTTTAACATATTCATCACATTTATAAGGAAATAAAAGAAAATATAATAAATTGTCATCTGCAATTGTTGAACTATTTATAGCCCACAAATTGCCCAGCATGCAAAGAGTTAAACAATGTCATACACAGTGCATTTGTAAAAATAAACAAAAATAAACCAGTTGAACCACGAGCACAAAAAGGCCATTCATTCCTATATTAACCAATAGGATAAGTACAATTTTGGAAAAAAATAAAAAAAAAAAAATTTCTAATTTTTTTTTTTTTTATCACCAATTGTTTATCTTTATCGCCAATTGCGAAAGTAACTTTTCCAAGTTTATACCCCGATAAATTCCACAAAAAGGCCATTCATTCCTATAATAAACCAGTTGAATACACCACGAGCAGATTCGACTGTTTGGATTTGGTTACAGAGCTCCAGATAAGGTGCGTGTTGGTGTATTTATTTTAGCAGAATTTGCATTGATTATGAAAAGTTGAGTACAAAATACTCGCAGCAATATAATTCCAGCACAAAAATATTTACACAATTCCCTAACATTTGATTGGTCCGTAGCAAGTCTCTGTCCAGAATTTATATCCCAGTAAACTCCATGCTGAACTACTTTCCGTAACCGTCAGGCGCAGTTAAAATAATTCTTAAGAAAACGGAAAATAAACACATTTTCTTGATGAATTTATTTCAAATGCTGGAATTATACAGAATGAATGGCCTTTTTGTGGAATTTATCGGGGATATAAACTTGGAAAAGTCGCGGGAATACTGGACGAGGCCTTCCGGCCTTCGTCCAGTATTCCCGCGACTTTTCCAAGTTTATACCCCGATAAATTCCTCAAAAAGGCCATTCATTCCTATAGTGAAAATATGCATTGATTGTTTATTGTTGTCCGGTTTAGAAAGGTTCCACTGTATATTTCCCATTCCAGGTTCCGGAATTGACCCGCCTCTCGAATGGCAGCCACCACGATTCGAGGATCATCTGCCCCATCGAAAACAATACTCGCACGAGGATATCCGTTCCGCCATTCTCGCAGTTCGCAGCCAGAAAATGAACCGGTTCAAGGCGGGACATCATTATGGCATTCCAAAATCCACGCTCTTCAGGCTTATCGATAAAGGCGGTAATTTGAAAGCGAAATCATTGCGAATGGCAGATAGTGACGGACGTGTTCAGTCACTCAATTTGAACAATTTAGATCTGGCCGATCGGAGCGAGGGACCTTTTTCGACACCTCCGCCCTAAGTTGTTAATACAGTGAAACCTCTCGAACACCAAGAACATATAAGTGATCTCATTTTGCTGGGTTACTTTGTAACGCATCTCGGATAATAATGCATGTTCATGATTGCAAAATACATAAGAATGTCCCAGAATGATCATAGGCCTGATTTACAGTGGAACATCTGTAAACCGGATACCCTGGGTGTCCGGTTTAGGGAGGTTTCACTGGATGGATAATAAGCCATTCAATCCCAGTAATATAGCTAGCTTTCTGCACTAATACGTATGATACGTTGAACGATACTTCATTAACCCAAGGTAGTAGCCTCTATTATCCGCTAAGTGGCATCCATTTTAGATTTCACCATGTCTTTATGCCCCACCACGATAGTGGAGGGGGCATTAGTGTTACCCTTGTCCGTCCTGTCCGTACATCCGTCTCCAATCTATTTTAAGTGGTAACACTTTTAAACTGTACGAACTACAGACCTGAAAGTTGGTATGTAGCTTCTTATGATGAGTAGATGCGCGGAGTTTATTTTGATTCGGGGGTCATGGATTGTCTTCCCCTTTTTGACTTAGAATTTTCCAATTTTGGCTTGTAAGTCATAAAACATAAACCGTAATGGCTACCGACCGGAAACCTGGTTTGTTTGTTTGTTGGGGTTTAACGACCTATCAACAGCTAAGGTCATTTAAGGCCGGGTCAATGGGTTTAGTACTAAATCCCATATATTACATGTACAAGTACATGTTCAAGTACATGTACAAATGGGGAAAAAATCCCAAAATCAGAACTGAATATTTACAATAACAAAACTATATATTCAGCCCTGAAATCAGAATAATCCTGATCTGATGCCAGGTCCTCGCCACACCAGAATCACTTGGCCCCTCCCAAAAGCAGTAGGATCAGTAATAATCTTACTACTTTTATAATGGGCAATAACCCAATTCAACTCCCAGGTAACAAAAGAGCCAAAGATAAAAACGTACCTTGTTGGGGTTTAACGGCCTATCAACAGCTAAGGTAATTTAAGGCCGGGCAAACGGGTTCGTTCGCCCGACCAATCACCCACAGATGGGAATAATAGAATTACACAAATTACATGTTTTATTAATTGTGTTTTATTACTAAAGTTTCATTAAAATGTAGTGAGAAATATAATTATATAATGAAGATATGTTGTAATATGAAGATTATATACAAATGTATACACTGTAGATACATCGGAATAAAATGTAAATTAATACAATGCCTTTTCATGACCTAATACCATTCACGTATTGCAGAATATTTGAATTCGGTGGGTGTATTCCAAGGCTGGACAAAAAATGGTACATCTGCTTATCGACTTGGCGACCAGTGTAGACCCAGATCAGCCTGCGCTGATTAGGCTCTGCACTGTTCTTTATTCAGCCAACATATCACCCATTATCTGGCTACAGGAGTACAGATCAGGAGCAAGAATAGGTCACAAATACCATAAGCCCCATTTCTCCAGATGTAAGCAAATATGAAGCGTCATATGGAGCTACGCTGGTCACATGTATAGTAAGACAGCATATACATAAATGGAATGATGATGACAGGAATGTAATTTGTAAACTCCACACAGGTGGAAGACTATCGATCGGACCAGTGACATAAAAGAAATCCCTGATGTGACTGACTGCACTGATGTGAATGCTTGTCTGGCTCTAAGCTTGTCGCTGATGTAATAATTACGGTTTTGTCGCATTGTGGATCATAAATCAAAAGTCGGACAATAGTAAGACAATTCTGTACACACTACCGCCTGCGCTAGTCTCGCCAATATTCATCAATGTCTTTATTTCAAAATACTTGAATAGTGTGCCTCATTAATCAATCAGCTTAATTGGCTGAGCCTGAGCTGTACAACAGCTCAGGCTCAGACAATCAAACTGCTTGATTGCGAGTTGGCATTGCCAATAGACGTTCAGAAACGTCGATACCCTTGGCAATAATATTGCAGGCGGTTGTGTTGCAGTAAACATGAACGCTAATATGAATATGCAACTACGATAGTTAAAACCGTCAATAGACGAGAATCATTCAAAATAATTCAAGCATCAATATACCATATACTCTTTCCACCTAATGCACTACAATGACTACATACTGTTTATTTAAGCAGCTGAACTGATCTTCATGAAACAATGCTCAAGTGTTTGTTTGTTTTTTAGTGTTTAACGGCCTATCATGTAAGGCCGGGCAAACGGGTTCGATCCCGTTTTAACCTGCTGCATTGGGGGTAAATCCTCAAATCAGAACAGAATATTTACATCAAGAAAAAATATATTCAGCCAGCCCTGAAATTAGAATAACCCGACCTGGTGCCAGGTCCATACCACACCAATTAACTTGGCCCGCTCCCCTAAATACGAATAATCGTAATACTCACATAAAGGGTATAACCAGATTCAACTGTCACATACAAAATGACGAAGACGTATGTGAGGGCCAAACCAGGTCTCCAGTCAGGATTCCGGTAAGGATGAACCCCGATCGTTAAATTACCCATTGCATGCTCCCACCTGCCACTCACACATGTAAGAATTGGTCAAAATAATTCGCTACAACAGGATGATTGGAAACAAAGTGAGTATGATGAAAGGTTGACATATCACTGAGACTATATGTACATCTAATGGAATGAAATGGTGCTTAATGGCCAACTGACACGGCGAATGGAGTAGCGATAGCCAAAGGTGTCGCCAGGAATTTTCCAGTGGGGTTCGACCGCAGAAGGCAGACACCGATAACCGAAGGCTGTAGTTGAGGAAAGCACAATAGGGGTGCCACGAGAGGTGGCACCACTATTGTGCTTTCCTCACCAACAGCCTTCGAGGGCCTTCCCCTGGATTTTTTTTTTTTATTTCTATGTGCAATTTCCGGCGTTCTAATGTCTAATGCATTTTAGATCTATCATTTCCAATAGTCATACTTACACCTAAAAGTTAAAAATGAAAAGGGGGTTTGTTCCAACACCCCCCCCCCCCCCCCCACTGGCGACACCTATAATAGTCATATTATTTATTTAATTGACATTTGTGTAAACTACTGGTGGAATTGTAAGAAATACCGTTTATTTAATCAGGCAAACTGATTATCGGGAAATAATGCCCTCGTGATTCAGTCCGCACGAAATCAAACGAGTGAGCATAGCGAACCGAGTTTAGCATTTCGACCCAATCACGAGGGCATTATATCTTTAATCAGCTCACCTGGTTAACTAAACATTTTCTTACATTTCACACGCGATTCTTCATGAAAACAAAGCGACTGAAAGAGTAAAAATATGGCCAATACGTGTGCGAAATAATTTCTGGAGGAGGGCCGTAGTGACAGCTGTTCGTAAGAACACAATTTCATTGGTGGAAGGAAACACGTCATTGCGACGTTACTGACATCATATCTCCATATATGTGGTAAACACGAGAGTGGTGTAATTCATCGTTATATTTCTGTAAACTACTGGCTGAAATGTAAGAAATTAAACTATTCACACGACTACTGGATAAAATGACTAACATTTAGCTTAGCTACTCCTAGGAATAAATGGATAATACGCAAAAATTCTAGTTAAAATCATGTATAAAATCACTTACAGTGAAATACAATTATTATACAGTCATGTATGAAACTAAAGTATATACACCAATATAATTACAGTATTGACATGTTTATATACATCAATTATTTACATACACCACTAAAACATTAATACGTACATTTAACCCTTAGAAAGCGGGAAACAAAAATTGTCGTCTGCTGGTGTTTCATACACAGTGGAACCTCTATAAACCGGACACCAAGAAAACACCGGGGCCCGTTTCACTAAACTTCGTACAAATAAAATGTTTGTAAGTGCAAATTTAAGATCGTCTATAAATTTCAATTGATGGATTTACATTTATTGAGCATAGGCTGCATATGCAGCCTATGCTCAATAAATTTAAATCCAATAAATGTTTACAAGAAAGCATTGTTAATATGAAATTTACAGACTATCATAATTTTGCACTTACGAACATTTTATTCTTACGAGGTTTAGTGAAACGGCCCCCTGTGATCTTATATCAATGAGTTTCTTGGTGATAATGTCTGTTCACCATCGCAGAGCACACAACTATGGCTCAGTATGATAAAATGTCTGATTTACAGTGAAACCTCTCTGAACCGGACACTCTAGGCACCTCCCAGGGTGTCTGGTTTAGAGAGGTTTCACGGTATAGAGCATCTCAAACAAGTTTCCAGTTGATATGAGATTTATAAAACGAGTCGCGCACAATTTATGTAGAGGCGAGGTGCAAAGAATTATAGACGAATTTCATAAATCTCATATAAATTGTAGAGTTTGAGATTCTGTTTATCACACGACTTCAGCCTCCAAAGAGCAGAAAACTTGGGAGATATCCGATATGCTTCAGTGAGAAGACGCCATTAACTATTTCCACATCTAGTTGAAAATCTCCACAGAGAAAAATAGATTTAATCTTTACAGTATAATTATTATAAATATGGCATATAATAGATTCCTGTGCTTTGTAAACACTTCTTTTTACCAAACGGGAGATCATTCTAACAATTGCAGTAATTTTAATGAGTCGCATATGCTTCTAATGACGTTTTAAACATGATGACGTCAACGTCCAAACATCATTGCTTTGTCGCGGACGTCGTTTGGAATGTCTCTATTTTATTCATTTGAAAGAACGTTGACGCATAATACGAATACGTAATTAGGGTGATGCGGTCAGCCAATCAAATTCGCTCCAGGTGTTATTACATGTGTGTCGTATCACATTTATGGGCTAAAACACGTCGTAGCGAGGATTTCATGTGATAATTTGTCTTTGGTCTCACCAAAAGTATGCTAAGCCACCACATGAGAATTGTCTCCAAAGCATTTATTCTTATGAAATACATATGTAAATTGAAAATGAAAACTAGCAGACGAAAATGTTCACGTTTCCTGCCTTTTAAGCTTGTCGAACAGGTACATGTAGTAAATTGAACAGCAGCAAAATGGATTTATACACCGACTGCATAGTGACGGAATGTATTCTTTCTCGCTAACCATTAATACAGGGTTCCCACTGGTCCTTTTAAATTCATGGAAAGTCAATGGAATTTGGAAAAATGGATTCCAGGCCTGCAAACTTATGGAATTTGTTTGCCTCTTTTCTGAAAAGGTCATTGAAAGTCATAGAATTTGGATTCCAGTCCAATTATTGGTGTTGTTGAGCCAAACGATTTGATGTGGACAGATTATAAAGTATGATCATTGCACATCAAAAAAGAAATACAGAGAATAAATAGTTATGTCCGTTAAATTTTAAGGAAACACGGTTATCGCCCCTGATATCAGTGTGGAAATTGACGTCTGATATGAAATGTATAATAATGCCAATCAATATGTGGAGTAATGGTGAATGAATGTTTATTTTGTCAGAAAATTTCTCAGATGATATCTCTGATTAAAGAACATGTTGTGCCTACTGAGTGGGTATGTACCTTAAACTTAGGGGATAACCATGCTTTGTTTTTGATTTGGAGCGGTATGTGGGAGGTTTCATGATCTGTGAATCAGTATGTACCTTTAACTTACCCATCGCATGCTCCCAACCAACCACATGTGCATAGATAAACAGTACTACAAAGCACTCAAATTGTATATTACAACAAATTACAATACATGTATTATTGGCCATTGTAAATATATCTATGTATATAGAATACCTAACAATTATATTGCATGGTAAAACTGTACTGTACAAATATTTGACACGCCGTGTAAAAAGTAGAGCAAGTGAGCAGAGGCTCACAGATAGCACCGGCCACCGCCTGGACCAAGAAACAGAAACTTGAAACAAAAAACACAAGTCTTACTGACGGACAGAAATACGAAAACCATATACATGTAGCTCTCGACGCACTTTGTATGCAGGGATTATACAAAGTGATCAGCGCCGGCCCTCATCAGACTACACAGTCTGATCAGGTGCCACGCTAGCCACTAATATCATTGGACCCGTTTTTTTACCCTTTCAACACCATAGGCCTGTATAGTGGTATGGGCAAATAGTGTAGATCCAGATGAGCCGGCTCGTGACGAGCCGTCTCATCAGGATCTGCACTTTTTGCAAGTAATTGTCATATTTTTGAGAACAAAAACACCCCCTTTTCATAAATGGACTAGTTTGAATATCATTTTGTGACCATTGGATTGGTAGTAAAATTAACGTATCAAAGTCGACAGCTAGACACATCTGTGAGTGAAGAAATTGGGTTTATTCCCATTGCGGTCAGTGCGGCAACACAGTCTTTTCATGCTCTGCACTGTCTGCCATCCATTCAATCAGGCTTCTAGCACACAGTGTACTGTCCGTGTCACAAAACCTGCCCAAATATTACAGCTATACATGTATACACAATGCAAAAACAATATTTTTATCAAAAATTTTAAATTTTATCAACATTTAAGAATGAGCCTTCTTTTTAGTTTGTGATATTTGGTCAAATATTGATTTTATTACGAAATATGGGGGAAAAGGAGGTGGAGGAGCTGGGGGAATAGTAGAAAAACAATAATTTTGTGAAATTGACTCCAAAACCTGGCTAGATAGCATGGAAATGATCCAACTAAGAAAACAAGTTAAATTTTGAAAATCGGTCCATTATTTCTGAAATTAGAAAAATGTCCCCATTTTACTCTGTGAACATATCTAGATGGGGATTTAACATGGGGAAATTGGTTTTTCGTAATAAAATCAATATTTCACAAAATAAACAAGGCTCAGTTTTAAATATGGTAAAATTCACATCACAGAATATATCAAAAAAAATATATTCAGCCCTGAAATTAGAATAACCTGACCTGGTGCCATGTTCATACCACACCAAAGCCACGTTTGGCAGAGATAAGCAACCTTACGACATATACAACCAGTGTAGCTCCTGATGAAATAACACACTCATGTAGCCCGATAACCATCTATATTGCGTGTTATAAGCACGACAGCTGTTTCTTTCATGGGATGGCAAAAAGTGCAGATCCTGATCAGACTGTGCGCATGCACAGGCTGATCTGGATCTACACTGGTTGCAAAACACATAAGCCCCATTTCTATGCACAGGCTGATCTGGATCTACACTGGTTGCAAAACACATAAGCCCCATTTCTATGCACAGGCTGATCTGGATCTACACGGGTTGCAAAACACATAAGCCCCATTTCTCCAGTCACAGCCACATATGAGACAAGAGTGATAAATTTTCAAAGCAAATGCGTAATGTTGACGTCATTTACAGAACATATAACAAATTCTGTAAAGTAAATATTTTCATGACAAATCGCAAATCTCATAATTATGTTGTGTACGATCAAACTCGACACTCGGCCGTTTCTTCACAGCCCTAAGGCCTCATTTCGCCAGTCTCTGTCACGTAACGGTGTCCAATCAACAAAACAGCAACGTCAGAAATGAGACGCACGCCAGCAACAGAAGTCCCGACGACGATACTTCAGTGGCGCGCGAGATGTCGATACGGAGGTCTTCGTTGTCCGACAGCATTTGGTCGATGATGTGAACGATGCCGTTTGTGGCCCCGATGTCCCACATGATCACTCGCGCAGTCTGACTCTTCCAATACAGCCGTACAACTGCAAGGTCAAAGGTCACATAGCAAGGTCAAAGGTCACATAGCAAGGTCAAAAGTGTATGGGTTTAAAGTACCAGCAACAGCTGAGGTTCTGTATAGTTTTATGTTCAACATTATATGTTTTATTTTAGACAAACATTGTGAAATCTAAAATGGATGCCACTTAGCGTTCAGTAGAAACTAATTACTTGATAAAGGCCATGTGCCGAAACGTCAGGAAAAGTGGCTTCCTGGATTTTGAAGAATTGTTGAACATTTTGATTATTGCGGAAAGATTACAACAATGTACATAGTTTTAGATACATGTATATTTTTATATATCAATGGTCTAGTAACATAAGGTCGTAACTGCTATGCTTTAGCATAGCAGTTACGACAACATGTTACTAGACCATCGATATATTGTCCGGTTTGAAGTGATGATCACATAAAGTGAAAGTGCATGGGTTTAGCGTCACATTGAGACTGGACATTGGTTTAAAGTCATGATCAACCACATATAAATCCATGCATATTATAATATTAATAAATAAAGTGTCCAGGGCTCCAGATAAGGAATTAGTAATCGAGTATTGTTACTCCATCATTTCTGAAGCAATTGGGTATTTCAAAATTTTAATTGGGTAAAATAAAATCACACTACTGTTTACACATCAACGGACAGCAATTATTGAATATTGTTTCGAAATGAAAACATGTCTTGGCATTTCATTAGAATTGTCTCCATAAAACACCAAGGTGCACATCTTCAATATGTGTAGAAGACGTGTGTATAGTTTCAGATCGATCGACTGAACGGTTTCAGAGGAGTTGTGTACACAAACTATGCAGTTTTTCCGCCCGCCCCGCGGTAAAACATAATAAAAAACGGTTGTATAAAAACGTGTTTTCATCATGACCCTGAGTAAAGTGGTTTAATTGAAGATATATGACGATACTAGGACCGCTGAATTGTTACTATTCTCACCCATATAGGTACATACATATCGGAACTCATATCTAGTTGCATTGAACAAGATAGAAAATCTGATACTTATATGTAGTGATATCTGTGAAAATTGAAACAACCCAGTGGACCCAGTTGGTAAAACAACCCAGTGGTCCTAGTATCATCATATATCTTCAATTTAAACACAGAAATAGAAACAACCCCAGTGTCCTAGGTTTCAAATCAATATAGCCTCAATTAAACACAGGAAATAGAAACAACCCAGTGGTCCTAGTATCATCATATATCTTCAATTAAACACAGGAAATAGAAACAACCCAGTGGTCCTAGTATCATCATATATCTTCAATTAAACACAGGAAATAGAAACATCATAAATTCCCAATTAAACAACCCAGGTGTCTAGTATCATCCATAAATATTCTTCCAATAAACCCACCGAGGAAATAGAAACCCACCCTAGTTGGTTTCTTAGGTATCATCAAATATTCTTCAATTAAACACAGGAAATAGAAAACAAACCCAAGATGTCCTAGGTATCGTCATATATCTTCAATTAAACACAGAAATAGAAACACACCAGTGGTCCTAGTTAAATCCCATCCATATATCTTCATAAAACACAGGATAGAAACCAACCCAGGTTCCTAGTTGCCAATCATATAATTCTTCAATTAAACACAGGAAAAAGAAACACCAGTGGTCCTAGTTCGTCATATATCTTCAATTAAAACAGGAAATAGAAACAACCCAGTGGTCCTAGTCTCCTCATATATCTGTCAATTAAACCAAGGAAATAGGAAACAACCAGTGGTCCTAGTATATCTATTATCTTCAATTAAAACAAAGGTAATATTATAAAAAACCCAGGTGGTCCTTGTATCATCATTTATCTTCAATTAAACACAGGAAATAGAAACAACCCCAGTTGAAATCATAGTAATCCGTTCATATTTCTTCAATTAAACACTGGAAAATAGAAACAACCAGTGGTCCTAGTATCATCTATATCTTAATATCATACTTCAAATTACAGGAAATAGAAACAACCCAGTGGTTCCTAGGTATCGTCATATATCTTCAATTAAACACAGGTAATAGAAACAACCCAGTGGTCCTAGTATCGTCATATATCTTCAATTAAACACAGGAAATAGAAACAACCCAGTGGTGCTAGTATCGTCATATCATCAATTCAATTAAACACAGGAAATAGAAACAACCCATTGGTAACTAGTATCGTCATATATCTTCAATTAAACACAGGAAATAGAAACAACCCAGTGGTCCTAGTATCATCATATATCTTCAATTAAACACAGGTAATAGAAACAACCCAGTGGTCCTAGTATCATCATATATCTTCAATTAAACACAGGTAATAGAAACAACCCAGTGGTCCTAGTATCATCATATATCTTCAATTAAACACAGGTAATAGAAACAACCCAGTGGTGCTAGTATCATCATATATCTTCAATTAAACACAGGTAATAGAAACAACCCAGTGGTCCTAGTATCATCATATATCTTCAATTAAACACAGGAAATAGAAACAACCCAGTGGTCCTAGTATCGTCATATATCTTCAATTAAACACAGGAAATAGAAACAACCCAGTGGTCCTAGTATCATCATATATCTTCAATTAAACACAGGAAATAGAAACAACCCAGTGGTCCTAGTATCATCATATATCTTCAATTAAACACAGGTAATATAAACAACCCAGTGGTCCTAGTATCATCATATATCTTCAATTAAACACAGGAAATAGAAACAACCCAGTGGTCCTAGTATCATCATATATCTTCAATTAAACACAGGAAATAGAAACAACCCAGTGGTCCTAGTATCATCATATATCTTCAATTAAACACAGGAACATGATGAAAACACTTTTTAAGATTATTTCTAAAAAATATTCAGCGGTCATAGGTGTATCTTCAATTAAATCACTTTACACAGGGCCATGATGAAAACATGTTTTTATTTTTTATAGCATTTTTTCCCAAAAAAATCATGATATATGCCCCTTTAAAGCCACAACAGGAACCATAACTCTGTCACATACTGTTGTCTCCTTCCTTCATGATCGTGAGTGTCTCCCCTGAATCTGTGCGGTATTTCGTTGATTCTCTGCCCGCTACAAGACGGTCCAGATAGACGGCTTGATTCGGAATAACCAACCGGCGGAACATCTGTGAAACAAACCATAGAATCTCTAACATTCGAAACGTACGTACGATATACACTTGCAGGGGCGTCGGAAGAATCGTACAGTGAAGGTACAGCACCCAGCGCCCACCCCCGACTCAAAGTGTATGTTGTTACCAATCAGTTGAACCGTCTCGTCGAGACGGTTCAACTGAGTGGTAACGACATACACTTATTATCGGTAATAACAATTAAATTCATTACCTTTTTTTTTGTATAATATTTATATGAATTCTAAATATTTCAATAAAAAGTGATATTTTGTCAGTTATTGGTCCTGCAGTTGCCCGACCTGCCGGACTTGTTCCGACACCCTTGACATCTTACCTCAAACTCTTTTAAGTGAAAGTTCTGATAACTCAAAGTAAAATTATTTGTCCCAAGTACATGTTTTCCTGTTTTCCTGTAGTTCCGGCACTGACCTATATGAACTCACACGACGTCAACATGGACAATATTGACGTCTTGCGTTGATTGTGTTTCAATGGGAACGAAAGTACGTAAATAATAACATGAAAATATTCCACACAGTAATCAAGTTTTGGATTGACAGAATTGATTTAATCAACAATCTATGAAAAAACAAAGGTAGACGACTAAAGAATTAGTGTGGCAAGGTGCAACACACCTTTGGGTCGTGGTCTGTGCATGTTTGAATATTCCAAAGGCTATTCGAGTTATGCTCCGGACAAGAAATCAGTGCGTGAAAAAACAAAGGGAGATAACTGGAAGATTAGCGAGGTACATGCGACACACCTTCCGGTTGTGGTCTATGCATGTGTGAAGCTTCATGAAAATATTCCAAAGGGTATTCCAGTTATGCTCCGGAGAAGAAGTGTCTGTGGAGGACGCGGACGATATTCAGTGTCAAGTCCATAGTATCTCCAAACTTTTGTACGGGGCATACAATAAATAGGGTTCGTCATCCTTCCATGATAAATATGTTTACCAAATTTGGCTAAGATCCGTCAAGTTGCGCTATACTTACAAATCTGTACCTCCTCATGTCTCTCGAGATCTGATAGCCGAACTGGGTGCGGTAGTAATTGTCGATGGCTGTGCCGTTGGGCACAAAGAAGGTGAACCGACAAGGATACATCATTTCCCCACATCGCCCTGAAAACGTTTAACAGACTGGTTGACCGTTTCACCAGGGATTCCGCTGGCGATCGCCACTTTCGCAATTGGCGATAAAAATAATCAATTGGCGATAAAAAAATACAATTTTCGAAAAAAAAAAAAAAATTTGACTACATATCCCACACTTAACCCTTACACCGCTAACATCAGTTTTTTGTCGTCTGCTGTTTATTTTCTATTTTCCATCATTTTTTTATCATCAAAAACATGGTTTGACAGCACTTTAGAATAACTTACAACATGGTTTGACAGCACTTTAGAATTATTTCCAGTGGAAATGATTCTAAAGTGCTGTCAAACCATGTTTTTATTGAGAAATAAGGCAAGATATAAAAGTAGCAGCAGACGAGAAATGTCAGATCAGAATTTGTAAATGAAGTGAGGTTGGCATATTTCACAGACAAACTCTCATATTATGCTGGAAAATAACGTGTGATAGCAGTTTCATTGTACATTACTACATGTATCATACGATCCTCTAACTTCGATAGCCGCACAGATTCGAGACCATTTTTATTTTCTCGTTCTATCGCGAGATTTACGGGTTACGTCACTTCCATTACACTTGTGCGTTCAACTGAAGCCAGATGAAAGGTCACAAATGCCAAGTTAGAAAAATGCGATTTAAACAGGACTAATACATTGCCAAACAACACAACACACCTAAATGTTGTGTTTTCCACTAATCCCATTAACCCCCTCCATTAAAATCCGGATTTCGATAGGAAAACTTACACATAAATGAGTTCGCTTGAACCCGTATGTTGTTTACATGTTTATCAATGGAGGTCACGTAATATTTGTAGGTAGAAAGGCACTAATAATGTAGGAAATATGGATTTTCATTCAGTCACCACCTTAACCTATTTTTTTTAAATTGTCACTTTTAAGTTCGTCCACATCAGTCCAATACCTCCATTTATCAGCAGATATATGCAATCTGGTCTCTGTTTTTGTTATTCCCATTGTGGACGAGTACCACATGCAGAAGGGATTGAAATGTCTTACTCCAAAAATAGACATTACCACTTTAAAAAAGTATTAAAACCAACAAGCTGACTACTTCATATTGTTTAATTTGTTTAATCTAGCAAACTATATTTTCCAAGTTTGCAATCGTTTGTCTAATCATTTAAGTTCGAAACAATATGTATCGTGACCCCTGAACGCAATGGTACATTATGCAGACACAATTTGTGGTGTTTTCGAACCGGGCACCTGCACCGGAAGAGCATATGACGTCATAGGGTGAGAGGTCGCGACCTTTCACGGTACGCTGGAGGCGGCCATTTGTAGACGAGCGTGTTTTGAAAGTAAACAATTGCATTTCTCCGTGCTTTTGAAGCCAGTAAACGCAATATATATACAGATAATTGCATTATATTTGCATGTAACTAATAAAAAAAGGTTTATACTCTTATTATTTATTACGCATGTTGTTTAATATCGTTAGAGTCTCGAATTATGAGCAGTCCATGATATGTGAAGCCATAAAAAAAACCTGGTTCTTGGAATCCACAGAGTCAGAAATGTCCCTGAGCATCAGAGCTTTTTCTCATCTTGAAGAGATAAAAACATATTGTAAATTTGCTGCATGATCGATTAAAAACACTACCATGCAAAAAGGTGTTAAATCCAATTATGTCCGATGAATATCTGGTGATTTTTCACGTTTAAAGAGGTCATTGTAAATTTGTTAAACATATCTGTGAACCACATGTTAAATTCACATGCAAAATGCATTGAGCGACTTTATAGAAATCCGCGACAGACAAAGATCTCGTACAAAAGAAATGATAGGTATATACAAACTGTTGTTCATAGGAATGAAATAAGTGTATAATTGTCTCACTATTTCACCAGTTCTAAACATTACGAATGCCCACTACACTGTATATAGATATAATCATTTAGTAATATTTACTTAACTGATAGTGACTCACGGTGGTATTTGCAAAAGCAAATGAGGCACGATACTTTTTAATAAAACTGTTTTGTGACGGTTCAAATGAGTGGCAAGAACATATACTGGCACTTTGAAAGAGAAATGGAGAAACGAGTACGAGACGCGTGGTCTGAACATATACTGTTAACATTTTTTCTGGGTGGGGCTGTGGTGTGGGGGGTGGCGGTGGAGGGGTGGGACGGAATGGGGGGGGGGGGGTGCATTTATACCTTAGCTACCAGACGGAGATGGTACAGGTGAGGTGGCCATCCATCAACACGTCACTGGTCCGAGGGAGGGCCGCCCGTCACAAGTACCGAGGAGGAGGAATCTGCCAGCCGGCCACTGGTTTCACTGGCAAGTAACATGGTGCATGCGTATGCACACGTCGATCCGATCGTGATGGAATTGCCTGCCTGCTGTCCGAAGGCGGCCGCCTATCCACCCACCCGTTACATATCCGTCCCGTACGGATGCACGTACGCTGCGCAGCAGGGTGTAGACCAAGCGGGCGGAGGCCGTACATGTTGCCTGGCCGACTGCAACACGGCAAATGCCTGCCAGCCTGTCGCACATTACACACTGCTCTACACCGCTATCGGTCACGTGATGACGGGTGTATACAGCGGATTTCGATCTGGCACGGCAGAGTACGACGAGACGGCTGGCTGGATAAAAGCTAGAAAGAGTGGCATTTGAGAATATTTTTTTTATGAAAATGAAGCTGAAAACAAAGAAAGTCAGCTAGCCAACGTTCGCGGGAGGACGGATTTTTTCAAGAGCGCGTTTTGAATGGAATCATTGTGTTGTGAAAGAATGCAATGGTTGGAATATGATGAATATTGATAATAATCCTAAAAAGGAAAGAGAGAAATAAGCGAAATAAGCGAAATAAGCGAAGGGCAGTGGGTGGGGTAAGTACTGCGAGTGCAGATGGGAACTGGTTTTGTGCGAGTGCGAGGCGCCTGTTGCTTCGAGACGTTGCAGTTGGAAAGAGGTGGCGATTATCGATTGCTGAAAGTGGCTGACTTACCTGGGAGCCGGGCGGGCGGCGATTTTAGGAGTACAGTGCTTTAATGCACGTTGATTTGCACGTTGACAACATGAGAAAATGGCGGCGGTGAGTGAAAATAGCCGTAGACGGGGCTACGGAGTTAATAGTGGCAACTGCGGAATTGCAGTCCGGACGGCAGGAATTGGGTGGACAGTGGACTTTGACCGGGCTGTGAAAATGTGAAAATGTGGTATAAGAAAAAAATACATAGGAAATATGTTGCACTGGTCATTTACAGGGAAACTGACATTTGCACAGGGGATATTTGAAAAATATAAATTATTGAAAATATGAATAAGGCTTATAATGTGCAGCCGCTGACTTTTTGCGGCTCCGCGTAACACGGCTCTGTTCAAGCTTCACCGAATGTTCGACAAAGTGCACATACAGCAGCTACATGTACACATGGCCGCATTACTCGGCATTACTCTTCTAGTGTTGTTGTTTTTCTCCAGGCTGGTAAAATCGAGCATATTAATTATAACTAATTAATTAATCACCGGGAAGCCCTACATTCGGCCACAAAGTCGCTGTTTTATACGAGGGAGACGATTCTCATTGCGTATCTGATTATTGTGGGACCGTTAGTCCACTACAGATCAACGTTATTAGTCTTTAGACGGGACCCGTCTGATAAAATGTACCTGACGACATCTGTGCCCACCATGATACCATAGACACGTATTCGCGCCAGAGCATTTTGATCAGTACATAGATCTACACTGTCTAGCCATTCGGCCAGTGATCAACGGGACTGACTCAGATACATGTGTGTATGTATATATATATATATATATATATACATACATACATACATACATACATACATTATAAGTGACTGAATTCACGCCGGAGAACGTGTTGCCACATTTACGGGCCAGAATCATGTTCCACATTTCACCACTGGGTCCAAGTTGTCGGCGCCAGAGCACACTTAGGTTTATGACGTTTATCTGACATTGTGACGTCATACTTGACGTGACAATTAACGTCATCGCAATCTGAAAGGTCGATGACGAGCATACTTGCACATTGATCATTTACACATAATAAACAGAGACGGTTCAAACGGATGGTCACAGTTTTACTTTTATTGAGAAATAAACCACAATGACAATAAGAATATCTGATCACAATTATACTATCACGGAGTAATACTGCAGAGACGGTTCAAATGGGTGGACACATTTGCACTTTCATGGAGAAATACAACTCGTCACGATTATACTTGCACGGAGAAATACCGCAGAGACGGTTCAAATGAGTGATCACATTGGCACTTTCATGTCGAAATACAACTCGTCGCGATTATACTTGCACGGAGAAATACCGCAGAGACGGTTCAAATGAGTGGTCACAATGGCACTTTCATGGAGAAATACAACTTGTCGCGATTATTATACTTGCACCGAGTTAAATACCGCAGAGACGGTTCAAATGGGTGGTCACAATGGCACTTTCATGGAGAAATACAACTTGTCGCGATTATTATACTTGCACCGAGTTAAATACCGCAGAGACTGTTCAAATGGGTGGTCACAATGGCACTTTCATGGAGAAATACAACTCGTCGCGATTATACTTGCACTAGAGTAATACCGCAGAGACGGTTCAAATGAGTGGTCACATTGGCACTTTCATGGAGAAATACAACTTGTCGCGATTATTATACTTGCACCGAGTTAAATACCGCAGAGACGGTTCAAATGGGTGGTCACAATGGCACTTTCATGGAGAAATACAACTGGTCGCAATTATACTTGCACGGAGAAATACCGCAGAGACGGTTCAAATGGGTGGTCACAATGGCACTTTCATGGAGAAATACAACTTGTCGCGATTATTATACTTGCACCGAGTTAAATACCGCAGAGACGGTTCAAATGGGTGGACACAATGGCACTTTCATGGAGAAATACAACTGGTCGCAATTATACTTGCACGGAGAAATACCGCAGAGATGGTTCAAATGGGTGGTCACATTTGCACTTTCAACGAGAAATACAGCTTGTCGCGATTATACGTGCATGGAGAAATAATGCACAGAGACGGTTCAAAAGAGTGGTCACATTTGCACTTTCAACGAGAAATACAACTTGTCACGATTATACTTGCGTGGAGAAATAATGCACAGAGAAGGTTCAAATGGGTGGTCACATTGGCACTTTCATTGACAAATACAACTTGTCGTGATTATACTTGCGTGGAGAAATAATGCACAGAGACGGTACAAATGGGTGGTCACATTGGCACTTTCATTGACAAATACAACTTGTCGTGATTATACTTGCACGGATAAATAATGCACAGAGACGATACAAATGGGTGGTCTAATTTGCACTTTCATGAAGAAATAGCCATATCCCGGAGTCAATCCATGAGAAAAGGGACCTTATACTGTCAATGGTCCAGAAGAATGTACAGGAAAATGCCACATATACCGGCGTCAATCCGCAAGAAAAGGGACCTTATACTGTCAATGGTCCAGAACAATGTACAGGAAAATGCCCCGTATCCTGGCGTCAATCCGCAAGAAAGGGGGCCTAATATACTGTCAATGGTCCAGAACAATATACAGGAAAATGCCACATATACCGGCGTCAATCCGCAAGAAAGGGGGCCTAATATACTGTCAATGGTCCAGAACAATGTACAGGAAAATGCCCCGTATCCTGGCGTCAATCCGCAAGAAAGGGGGCCTAATATACTGTCAATGGTCCAGAACAATATACAGGAAAATGCCACATATACCGGCGTCAATCCGCAAGAAAGGGGGCCTAATATACTGTCAATGGTCCAGAACAATGTACAGGAAAATGCCCCATATACCGGCGTCAATCCACAGGAAAGGGGGCCTTATACTGTCAATGGTCCAGAACAATGTACAGGAAAATGTCCAGTATCCCGGCGTCAATCCGCAACAAAGGGGGCCTTATACTGTCAATGGTCCAGAAGAATGTACAGGAAAATGCCTCATATACCGGCGTCAATCCGCAGGAAAGGGGGCCTTATACTGTCAATGCTCCAGAACAATGTACAGAAAAATGTCCAGTATCCCGGCGTCAATCCGCAACAAAGTGGGCCTTATACTGTCAATGGACCAGAAGAATGTACAGGAAAATGCCCCATATACCGGCGTCAATCCGCAGGAAAGGGGGCCTTATACTGTCAATGCTCCAGAACAATGTACCGGAAAATGCCACATATACCGGCGTCAATCCGCAAGAAAGCGGGCCTTATACTGTCAATGCTCCAGAACAATGCACCGGAAAATGCCACATATACCGGCGTCAATCTGCAAGAAAGGGGGCCTTATACTGTCAATGCTCCAGAACAATGTATCAGAAAATGCCCCACATACCGTCGTCAATCCGCAAGAAAGGGGGCCTTATACTGTCAATGCTCCAGAAGAATAAACATGAAAATGCCCCATATCCCGGCGTCAATCCGCAAGAAAGGGGACCTTATACTGTCAATGGTCCAGAAGAATAAACATGAAAATGACCCATATCCCGGTGTCAATCAGCAAGAAAAGGGACCTTATACTGTCAATGGTCCAGAAGAATAAACATGAAAATGACACATATGCCGGTGTCAATCAGCAAGAAAAGGGACCTTATACTGTCAATGCTCCAGAACAATGTACAGGAAAATGCCCCATATACCGGCATCAATCCGCAAGAAAGGGGGCCTTATACTGTCAATGCTCCAGAACAATGTACCGGAAAATGCCCCATATACCGGCGTCAATCCGCAAGAAAGGGGGCCTTATACTGTCAATGCTCCAGAACAATGTACCGGAAAATGCCCCATATACCGGCGGCAATCCGCAAGAATGGGGGCCTTATACTGTCAATGCTCCATAACAATGTACAGGAAAATGCCACATATACCGGCGTCAATCCGCAAGAAAGGGGGCCTTATACTGTCAATGGTCCACAACAATGTACAGGAAAATGCCCCATATACCGGCGTCAATCCGCAAGAAAGGGGGCCTTATACTGTCAATGCTCCAGAACAATGTACATTAAAATGCCCCACATACCGGCGTCAATCCGCAAGAAAGGGGGCCTTATACCGTCAATGCTCCAGAACAATGTACAGGAAAATGCCCCATATACCGGCGTCAATGCGCAAGAAAGGGGGCCTTATACTGTCAATGGTCCACAACAATGTACAGGAAAATGCCCCATATACTGGCATCAATCCGCAAGAAAGGGGACCTTATACTGTCAATGGTCCAGAAGAATGTACAGGAAAATGCACCGTATCCTGGTGTCAATCCGCAAGAAAGGGGGCCTTATACTGTCAATGGTGCAGAAGAATGTACAGGAAAATGCCCCGTATCCTGGCGTCAATCCGCAAGAAAGGGGACCTTATACTGTCAATGGTCCAGAACAATGTACAGGAAAATGCCACGTATACCGGCGTCAATCTGCAAGAAAGGGGGCCTTATACTGTCAATGGTCCAGAACAATGTACAGGAAAATGCCCAGTATCCTGGCATCAATCCGCAAGAAAGGGGGCCTTATACTGTCAATGCTCCAGAACAATGTACATTAAAATGCCCCACATACCGGCGTCAATCCGCAAGAAAGGGGGCCTTATACCGTCAATGCTCCAGAACAATGTACAGAAAAATGCCCCATATACCGGCGTCAATGCGCAAGAAAGGGGGCCTTATACTGTCAATGGTCCACAACAATGTACAGGAAAATGCCCCATATACTGGCATCAATCCGCAAGAAAGGGGACCTTATACTGTCAATGGTCCAGAAGAATGTACAGGAAAATGCACCGTATCCTGGTGTCAATCCGCAAGAAAGGGGGCCTTATACTGTCAATGGTGCAGAAGAATGTACAGGAAAATGCCCCGTATCCTGGCGTCAATCCGCAAGAAAGGGGACCTTATACTGTCAATGGTCCAGAACAATGTACAGGAAAATGCCACGTATACCGGCGTCAATCTGCAAGAAAGGGGGCCTTATACTGTCAATGGTCCAGAACAATGTACAGGAAAATGCCCAGTATCCTGGCGTCAATCCGCAAGAAAGGGGGCCTTATACTGTCAATGCTCCAGAACAATGTACAGGAAAATGCCCCATATCCCGTAGTCAATCCGCAAGAAAAGGGGCCTTATACTGTGACTGGTGCAGCACAACGAACAGGAAAATGTGGAGTATCCCGGAGTCAATCTACAAGAAACGGGGCTTTATCCTGTGACTAGTCCCAACACAATAAACAGGAAAATGCATTATATCCCAGTGTCAGTCCACAAGAAAAGGGGCCTTATACTGTGACTAGTCCAATACAATAAACAGGAAAATTTGCCGTATCCCGGCATCACTCCACAAGAAAAGGGACCTTATACTGTAACTGGTCCAGCAGAATAAACAGGAAAATGTCCAGTATCCCGTACTCAATCCACTGTGACTGATCCAATACAGTAAACAGGAAAATGCCCGTATCCCGGTGTCAATCCACAAGAAAAGGGGCCTTATACTGTGAAACAATGGAAACAAGGGCTACAAACACAAGGAAATAACACGAAAACACTAGGAATCAATGGCCACAACAAACCCGGATTTGCAAAAAACACTAGGAAATAACACAAAAACACTAGGAAACAATGGCCACAACAAACCCGGATTTGCAAAAACACTAGGAAATAACACAAAAACACTAGGAAACAATGGCCACAACAAACTCAGATTTGCAAAAACACTAGGAAATAACACAAAAACACTAGGAAACAATGTCTACAAAAAACCCGGATTTGCACAAAACACTAGGAAATAACACAAAAACACTAGGAAACAATGGCTACAAAAAACCCGAATTTGCACAAAACACTAGGAAATAACACAAAAAAACTAGGAAACAATGGCTACAAAAAACCCGGATTTGCACAAAACACTAGGAAATAACACAAAAACCCTAGGAAACAATGGCTACAACAAACCCGGATTTGCAAAAAAACTAGGAAATGACACAAAAAAATCCGGGTTTCTTGTAGCCATTGTTTCCTAGTGTTTTTGTGTTATTTCCTAGTGTTTTGTGCAAATCCCGGTTTTTTGTAGCCATTGTTTCCTAGGGTTTTTGTGTTAATCCGGATTTTTTGTAGCCATTGTTTCCTAGGGTTTTTGTGTTATTTTCTAGTGTTTTGTGCAAATTCCAAATCCTTTTTGTTTTTTTGTAGCCATTGTTTCCTAGGGTTTGGGTTTTTGTGTTATTTCTAGTGTTTTGTGCAAATCCGTGTTTTTTGTAGCCATTGTTTCCTAGGGTTTTTGTGTTATTTCCTAGTGTTTTGTGCAAATCCGTGTTTTTTGTAGCCATTGTTTCCTAGGGTTTTTGTGTTATTTCCTAGTGTTTTGTTTTTTGCAAATCGGTTTATTGTGGCCATTGTTTCCTAGTGTTTTTGTGTTATTTTCCTAGTGTTTTTCCAAATCCAATCCGGGTTTGCTGTGGCCATATTGTTTCCACCTAGGGTTATTTTTTGTGTTATTTTCCTAGTGTTTTTTGCAAAATCCGGGTTTGTTGTAGCCATTGTTTCCTTGTGTTTTTGTGTTTATTTCCTAGTGTTTTGCAAATCCGGTTTGTTGTGGCCATTGTTTCCTAGTGTTTTTTTGTGTTAGTTTTTCTCCTCCTAGTGTTATTTTTGCAAATCCGGTTTGGTTTGTTGTGGGCCATTGTTTCCTAGTGTGTTTGTGTTAGTTACAAAAATCGTGTTTTTGCAAATCCGGGTTTGTTAGTAGCCATTGTTTCCTTTTTTTTTTTTGTGTTATTATTTCCTAGTGTTTTTTTGCAATTCCAAGGTTTGTTGTAGCCAGGGTGTTTCCTAGTGATTTTTGTGTTATTTCCTAGTGTTTTTTTGCAAATCCGGGTTTGTTAGTTGCCCATTGTTTCCTAGTGTTTTTGTGTTATTTCCTAGTGTTTTTGAAAATCCGGGTTTGTTGTAGCCATTGTTTCCTAGTGTTTTTGTGTTATTTCCTAGTGTTTTTGAAAATGGGGATGGTTTGTGTTAGCCATTGTTTCCTAGTGTTTTTTTTGTGATTATTTCCTAGTGTTTTGTGCAAATCCCCCCCCCCCCCCCCCCGATCCCCCCCCCGGTTTTTGTAGCCACCCAGTTTACCTAGGGTTTTTGTCTTAATCCGGGTTTTTTGTAGCCATTGTTTCCTAGGGTTTTTGTGTTATTTCCTAGTGTTTTGTGCAAATCCGTGTTTTTTGTAGCCATTGTTTCCTAGGGTTTTTGTGTTATTTCCTAGTGTTTTGTGCAAATCCGTGTTTTTTGTAGCCATTGTTTCCTAGTGTTTTTGTGTTATTTCCTAGTGTTTTGTGCAAATCCGGGTTTTTTGTAGCCTTTGTTTCCTAGGGTTTTTGTGTTATTTCCTAGTGTTTTGTGCAAATCCGTGTTTTTTGTAGCCATTGTTTCCTAGTGTTTTTGTGTTATTTCCTAGTGTTTTGTGCAAATCCGGGTTTTTTGTAGCCTTTGTTTCCTAGTGTTTTTGTGTTATTTCCTAGTGTTATTTCCTAGTGTTTTGTGCAAATCCGGGTTTTTTGTAGCCATTGTTTCCTAGGGTTTTTGTGTTATTTCCTAGTGTTTTGTGCAAATCCGGGTTTATTGTGGCCATTGTTTCCTAGTGTTTTTGTGTTATTTCCTAGTGTTTTTCCAAATCCGGGTTTGCTGTGGCCATTGTTTCCTAGGGTTTTTGTGTTATTTCCTAGTGTTTTTTGCAAATCCGGGTTTGTTGTAGCCATTGTTTCCTTGTGTTTTTGTGTTATTTCCTAGTGTTTTGCAAATCCGGGTTTGTTGTGGCCATTGTTTCCTAGTGTTTTTGTGTTATTTCCTAGTGTTATTTTTGCAAATCCGGGTTTGTTGTGGCCATTGTTTCCTAGTGTGTTTGTGTTATTTACTCGTGTTTTTGCAAATCCGGGTTTGTTGTAGCCATTGTTTCCTTTTTTTTTTGTGTTATTTCCTAGTGTTTTTTTGCAATTCCAGGTTTGTTGTAGCCATTGTTTCCTAGTGTTTTTGTGTTATTTCCTAGTGTTTTTTTGCAAATCCGGGTTTGTTGTGCCCATTGTTTCCTAGTGTTTTTGTGTTATTTCCTAGTGTTTTTGAAAATCCGGGTTTGTTGTAGCCATTGTTTCCTAGTGTTTTTGTGTTATTTCCTAGTGTTTTTGAAAATCTGGGTTTGTTGTAGCCATTGTTTCCTAGTGTTTTTGTGTTATTTCCTAGTGTTTTTGAAAATCCGTGTATATAGTGGAGGGGGCAATTAGTGTTACCCTTGTCCGTCCTGTCCGTACATCCGTCTCCAATCTTTTAAACTGTACGAACTACAGACCTGAAAGTTGGTATGTAGCTTCTTATGATGAGTAGATGCGCGGAGTTTATTTTGATTTGACCCCGGGGTCATGGATTGTCTTCCCCTTTTTGACTTAGAATTTTCCAATTTTGGCTTGTAAGTCATAAAACATAAACCGTAATAGCTACCGACCGGAAACCTGCTTTGTTTGTTTGTTTGTTGGGGTTTAACGACCTATCAACAGCTAAGGTCATTTAAGGCCGGGTCAATGGGTTTAGTACTAAATCCCATATATTACCTGTACAAGTACATGTACATGTTCAAGTACATGTACAAATGGGGAAAAAATCCCAAAATCAGAACTGAATATTTACAATAACAAAACTATATATTCAGCCCTGAAATCAGAATAATCCTGATCTGATGCCAGGTCCTCGCCACACCAGAATCACTTGGCCCCTCCCAAAAGCAGTAGGATCAGTAATAATCTTACTACTTTTATAATGGGCAATAACCCAATTCAACTCCCAGGTAACAAAAGAGCCAAAGATAAAAACGTACCTTGTTGGGGTTTAACGGCCTATCAACAGTCTAAGGTAATTTAAGGCCGGGCAAACGGGTTCGTTCGCCCGACCAATCACCCACAGATGGGAATAATAGAATTACACAAATTACATGTTTTTATTATTGTGTTTTATTACTAAAGTTTCATTAAAATGTAGTGAGAAATATAATTATATAATGAAGATATGTTGTAATATGAAGATTATATACAAATGTATACACTGTAGATACATTGGAATAAAATGTAAATTAATACAATGCCTTTTCATGACCTAATACCATTCACGTATTGCAGAATATTTGAATTCGGTGGGTGTATTCCAAGGCTGGACAAAAAATGGTACATCTGCTTATCGACTTGGCGACCAGTGTAGACCCAGATCAGCCTGCGCTGATTAGGCTCTGCACTGTTCTTTATTCAGCCAACATATCACCCATTATCTGGCTACAGGAGTACAGATCAGGAGCAAGAATAGGTCACAAATACCATAAGCCCCATTTCTCCAGATGTAAGCCAAAATATGAAGCGTCATATGGAGCTACGCTGGTCACATGTATAGTAAGACAGCATATACATAAATGGAATGATGATGACAGGAATGTAATTTGTAAACTCCACACAGGTGGAAGACTATCGATCGGACCAGTGACATAAAAGAAATCCCTGATGTGACTGACTGCACTGATGTGAATGCTTGTCTGGCTCTAAGCTTGTCGCTGAATGTAATAATTACGGTTTTGTCGCATTGTGGATCATAAATCAAAAGTCGGACAATAGTAAGACAATTCTGTACACACTACCGCCTGCGCTAGTCTCGCCAATATTCATCAATGTCTTTATTTCAAAATACTTGAATAGTGTGCCTCATTAATCAATCAGCTTAATTGGCTGAGCCTGAGCTGTACAACAGCTCAGGCTCAGACAATCAAACTGCTTGATTGCGAGTTGGCATTGCCAATAGACGTTCAGAAACGTCGATACCCTTGGCAATAATATTGCAGGCGGTTGTGTTGCAGTAAACATGAACGCTAATATGAATATGCAACTACGATAGTTAAAACCGTCAATAGACGAGAATCATTCAAAAAAATAATTCAAGCATCAATATACCATATACTCTTTCCACCTAATGCACTACAATGACTACATACTGTTTATTTAAGCAGCTGAACTGATCTTCATGAAACAATGCTCAAGTGTTTGTTTGTTTTTTAGTGTTTAACGGCCTATCATGTAAGGCCGGGCAAACGGGTTCGATCCCGTTTTAACCTGCTGCATTGGGGGTAAATCCTCAAATCAGAACAGAATATTTACATCAAGAAAAAAAATATTATTCAGCCAGCCCTGAAATTAGAATAACCCGACCTGGTGCCAGGTCCATACCACACCAATTAACTTGGCCCGCTCCCCTAAATACGAATAATCGTAATACTCACATAAAGGGTATAACCAGATTCAACTGTCACATACAAAATGACGAAGACGTATGTGAGGGCCAAACCAGGTCTCCAGTCAGGATTCCGGTAAGGATGAACCCCGATCGTTAAATTACCCATTGCATGCTCCCACCTGCCACTCACACATGTAAGAATTGGTCAAAATAATTCGCTACAACAGGATGATTGGAAACAAAGTGAGTATGATGAAAGGTTGACATATCACTGAGACTATATGTACATCTAATGGAATGAAATGGTGCTTAATGGCCAACTGACACGGCGAATGGAGTAGCGATAGCCAAAGGTGTCGCCAGGAATTTTCCAGTGGGGTTCGACCACAGAAGGCAGACACCGATAACCGAAGGCTGTAGTTGAGGAAAGCACAATAGGGGTGCCACGAGAGGTGGCACCACTATTGTGCTTTCCTCACCAACAGCCTTCGAGGGCCTTCCCCTGGATTTTTTTTTATTTCTATGTGCAATTTCCGGCGTTCTAATGTCTAATGCATTTTAGATCTATCATTTCCAATAGTCATACTTACACCTAAAAGTTAAAAATGAAAAGGGGGTTTGTTCCAACACACCCCCCCCCCCCCCCCACTGGCGACACCTATAATAGTCATATTATTTATTTAATTGACATTTGTGTAAACTACTGGTGGAATTGTAAGAAATACCGTTTATTTAATCAGGCAAACTGATTATCGGGAAATAATGCCCTCGTGATTCAGTCCGCACGAAATCAAACGAGTGAGCATAGCGAACCGAGTTTAGCGTTTCGACCCAATCACGAGGGCACTATATCTTTAATCAGCTCACCTGGTTAACTAAACATTTTCTTACATTTCACACGCGATTCTTCATGAAAACAAAGCGACTGAAAGAGTAAAAATATGGCCAATACGTGTGCGAAATAATTTCTGGAGGAGGGCCGTAGTGACAGCAACTGTCTCGCGATTCAGAGGGTGTGTCCAAGAACACGATTTCATTGGTGGAAGGAAACACGTCATTGCGACGTTACTGACATCATATCTCCATATATGTGGTAAACACGAGAGTGGTGTAATTCATCGTTATATTTCTGTAAACTACTGGCTGAAATGTAAGAAATTAAACTATTCACACGACTACTGGATAAAATGACTAACATTTAGCTTAGCTACTCCTAGGAATAAATGGATAATACGCAAAAATTCTAGTTAAAATCATGTATAAAATCACTTACAGTGAAATACAATTATTATACAGTCATGTATGAAACTAAAGTATATACACCAATATAATTACAGTATTGACATGTTTATATACATCAATTATTTACATACACCACTAAAACATTAATACGTACATTTAACCCTTAGAAAGCGGGAAACAAAAATTGTCGTCTGCTGGTGTTTCATACACAGTGGAACCTCTATAAACCGGACACCAAGAAAACACCGGGGCCCGTTTCACTAAACTTCGTACAAATAAAATGTTTGTAAGTGCAAATTTAAGATCGTCTATAAATTTCAATTGATGGATTTACATTTATTGAGCATAGGCTGCATATGCAGCCTATGCTCAATAAATTTAAATCCAATAAATGTTTACAAGAAAGCATTGTTAATATGAAATTTACAGACTATCATAATTTTGCACTTACGAACATTTTATTCTTACGAGGTTTATTTAGTGAAACGGCCCCCTGTGATCTTATATCAATGAGTTTCTTGGTGATAATGTCTGTTCACCATCGCAGAGCACACAACTATGGCTCAGTATGATAAAATGTCTGATTTACAGTGAAACCTCTCTGAACCGGACACTCTAGGCACCTCCCAGGGTGTCTGGTTTAGAGAGGTTTCATGGTATAGAGCATCTCAAACAAGTTTCCAGTTGATATGAGATTTATAAAACGAGTCGCGCACAATTTATGTAGAGGCGAGGTGCAAAGAATTATAGACGAATTTCATAAATCTCATATAAATTGTAGAGTTTGAGATTCTGTTTATCACACGACTTCAGCCTCCAAAGAGCAGAAAACTTGGGAGATATCCGATATGCTTCAGTGAGAAGACGCCATTAACTATTTCCACATCTAGTTGAAAATCTCCACAGAGAAAAATAGATTTAATCTTTACAGTATAATTATTATAAATATGGCATATAATAGATTCCTGTGCTTTGTAAACACTTCTTTTTACCAAACGGGAGATCATTCTAACAATTGCAGTAATTTTAATGAGTCGCATATGCTTCTAATGACGTTTTAAACATGATGACGTCAACGTCCAAACATCATTGCTTTGTCGCGGACGTCGTTTGGAATGTCTCTATTTTATTCATTTGAAAGAACGTTGACGCATAATACGAATACGTAATTAGGGTGATGCGGTCAGCCAATCAAATTCGCTCCAGGTGTTATTACATGTGTGTCGTATCACATTTATGGGCTAAAACACGTCGTAGCGAGGATTTCATGTGATAATTTGTCTTTGGTCTCACCAAAAGTATGCTAAGCCACCACATGAGAATTGTCTCCAAAGCATTTATTCTTATGAAATACATATGTAAATTGAAAATGAAAACTAGCAGACGAAAATGTTCACGTTTCCTGCCTTTTAAGCTTGTCGAACAGGTACATGTAGTAAATTGAACAGCAGCAAAATGGATTTATACACCGACTGCATAGTGACGGAATGTATTCTTTCTCGCTAACCATTAATACAGGGTTCCCACTGGTCCTTAAATTCATGGAAACTCATGGAATTTGGACAAATGGATTCCAGGCCTGCAAACTTATGGAATTTGCCTCTTTTTCTGAAAAGGTCATTGAAAGTCATGGAATTTGGATTCCAGTCCAATTATTGGTGTTGTTGAGCCAAACGATTTGATGTGGACAGATTATAAAGTATGATCATTGCACATCAAAAAAGAAATACAGAGAATAAATAGTTATGTCCGTTAAATTTTAAGGAAACACGGTTATCGCCCCTGATATCAGTGTGGAAATTGACGTCTGATATGAAATGTATAATAATGCCAATCAATATATGGAGTAATGGTGAATGAATGTTTATTTTGTCAGAAAATTTCTCAGATGATATCTCTGATTAAAGAACATGTTGTGCCTACTGAGTGGGTATGTACCTTAAACTTAGGGGATAACCATGCTTTGTTTTTCAATTTGGAGCGGTATGTGGGAGGTTTCATGATCTGTGAATCAGTATGTACCTTTAACTTACCCATCGCATGCTCCCAACCAACCACATGTGCATAGATAAACAGTACTACAAAGCACTCAAATTGTATATTACAACAAATTACAATACATGTATTATTGGCCATTGTAAATATATCTATGTATATAGAATACCTAACAATTATATTGCATGGTAAAACTGTACTGTACAAATATTTGACACGCCGTGTAAAAAGTAGAGCAAGTGAGCAGAGGCTCACAGATAGCACCGGCCACCGCCTGGACCAAGAAACAGAAACTTGAAACAAAAAAACGCAAATCTTACTGACGGACAGAAATACGAAGAAAACTATATACATGTACCTCTCGATGCACTTTGTATGCAGGGGTTATACAAAGTGATCAGCGCCAGCCCTGATCAGACTGCACAGTCTGATCAGGTGCCACGCTAGCCACTAATATCATTGGACCCGTTTTTTTACCCTTTCAACACCACAGGCCTGTATAGTGGTATGGGCAAATAGTGTAGATCCAGATGAGCCGGCTCGTGACGAGCCGGCTCGTAACGAGCCGTCTCATCAGGATCTCCACTTTTTGCAAGTAATTGTCATATTTTTGAGAACAAAAACACCCCCTTTACATAAATGGACTAGTTTGAATATCATTTTGTGACCATTGGATTGGTTGCAAAATTAACGTATCAAAGTCAACAACTAGACACATCTGTGAGTGAAGAAATTGGGTTTATTCCCATTGCGGTCAGTGCGGCAACACAGTCTGTTCATGCTCTGCACTGTCTGCCATCCATTCAATCATGCTTCTAGCACACAGTATACTGTCCGTGTCACAAAACCTGCCCAAATTTTACGGCTATACATGTATACACAATGCAAAAACAATATTTTTATCAAAAATGTTAAATTTTATGCACATTTAAGAATGAGCCTTCTTTTTAGTTTGTGATATTTGGTCAAATATTTATTTTATTACGAAATATGGGGGAAAAGGAGGTGGAGGAGCTGGGGGGAGGAGTCAAAAAACAATAATTTTGTGAAATTGACTCCAAAACCTGGCTAGATAGCATGGAAATGATCCAACTAAGAAAACAAGTTAAATTTTGAAAATCGGTCCACTATTTCTGAAATTAGAAAAATGTCCCCATTTTACTCTGTGAACATATCTAGATGGGGATTTAACATGGGGAAATTGGTTTTTCGTAATAAAATCAATATTTCACAAAATAAACAAGGCTCAGTTTTAAATATGGTAAAATTCACATCACAGAATATATATATATATCAAAAAAAATATATTCAGCCCTGAAATTAGAATAACCTGACCTGGTGCCATGTTCATACCACACCAAAGCCACGTTTGGCTGAGATAAGCAACCTTATGACATATACAACAAGTGTAGCTCCTGATCAAATAACACACTCATGTAGCCCGATAACCATCTATATTGCGTGTTATAAGCACGACAGCTGTTTCTTTCATGGGATGGCAAAAAGTGCAGATCCTGATCAGACTGTGCGCATGCACAGGCTGATCTGGATCTACACTGGTTGCAAAACACATAAGCCCCATTTCTATGCACAGGCTGGTCTGGATCTACACTGGTTGCAAAACACATAAGCCCCATTTCTCCAGTCACAGCCACATATGAGACAAGAGTGATATTTTATTTTACAGAACATATAACAAATTCTGTAAAGTAAATATTTTTCGTGAAAAATCGCAAATCTCATAATTATGTTGTGTACGATCAAACTCGACACACGGCCGTTTCTTCACAGCCCTAAGGCCTCATTTCGCCAGTCTCTGCCACGTAACGGTGTCCAATCAACAAAACAGCAACATCAGAAATGAGATACACGCCAGCAACAGAAGTCCCGGCGACGATACTTCAGTGGCGCGCGAGATGTCGATACGGAGGTCTTCGTTGTCCGACAGCATTTGGTCGATGATGTGAACGACGCCGTTTGTGGCCCCGATGTCCCACATGATCACTCGCGCAGTCTGACTCTTCCAATACAGCCGTACAACTGCAAGGTCACATAGCAAGGTCAAAGGTCACATAGCAAGGTCAAAAGTGTATGGGTTTAAAGTACTAGCAACAGCTGAGGTTCTATATAGTTTTATGTTCAACATTATATGTTTTATTTTAGACAAAGATTGTGAAATCTAAAATGGATGCCACTTAGCGTTCAGTAGAAACTAATTACTTGATAAAGGCCATGTGCCGAAACGTCGGAAAAGTGGCTTCCTGGATTTTGAAGAATTGTTGAACATTTTGATTATTGCGGAAATATTACAACAATGTACATAGTTTTAGATACATGTATATTTTTATATATCAATGGTCTAGTAACATAAGGTCGTAACTGCTATGCTTTAGCATAGCAGTTACGACAACATGTTACTAGACCATCGATATATTGTCCGGTTTGAAGTGATGATCACATAAAGTGAAAGTGCATGGGTTTAGCGTCACATTGAGACTGGACATTGGTTTAAAGTCATGATCAACCACATATAAATCCATGCATATTATAATAGTAATAAATAAAGTGTCCAGGGCTCCAGATAAGGAATTAGTAATCGAGTATTGTTACTCCATCATTTCTGAAGCAATTGGGTATTTCAAAATTTTAATTGGGTAAAATAAAATCACACTACTGTTTACACATCAACAGACAGCAATTATTGAATATTGTTTCGAAATGAAAACATGTCTTGGCATTTCATTAGAATTGTCTCCATAAAAACACCAAGGTGCACATCTTCAATATGTGTAGAAGACGTGTGTATAGTTTCAGATCGATCGACTGAATGGTTTCACAGGAGTTGTGTACACAAACTATGCAGTTTTTCCGCCCGCCCGCCCCGCGGTAAAACATAATGCGTACCGTTTTTTTAAAACGGTTGTATAAAAACGTGTTTTCATCATGTCCCTGAGTAAAGTTGTTTAATTGAAGATATATGACGATACTGGGACCGCTGGTTTGTCTCTATTTCCACCCGTATAGGTACATAAATATCTTCAATTAAACATAAGAACATGATGAAAACACTTTTGAATTTTTAAGATTATTTCTAAAAACAATTCAGCGGTCCTAGGTGTATCTTGAATTAAATCACTTTACACAGGGCCATGATGAAATTCCCAAAAAAATCATGATATGCCCCTTTAAAGCCACAACAGGAACCATAACTCTGTCACATACTGTTGTCTCCTTCCTTCATGATCGTGAGTGTCTCCCCTGAATCTGTGCGGTATTTCGTTGATTCTCTGCCCGCTACAAGACGGTCCAGATAGACGGCTTGATTCGGAATAACCAACCGGCGGAACATCTGCGAAACAAACCATAGAATCTCTAACATTCGACACGTACGGTATACACTTGCAGGGGCGTCGGAATAATCGTACAGTGAAGGTACAGCACCCAGCGCCCACCCCCGACTCAAAGTGTATGTTGTTACCACTCAGTTGAACCGTCTCGACGAGACGGTTCAACTCGACTGAGTGGTAACGACATACACTTATTATCGGTAATAACAATTAAATTCACTACCTTTTTTTTGTATAATATTTATATGAATTCTAAATATTGAAATAAAAAGTGATATTTTGTCAGTTATTGGTCCTGCAGTTGCCCAACCTGCCGGACCTGTTCCGACACCCTTGACATATTACCTCAAACTCTTTTAAGTGAAACTTCTGATAACTGAAAGTAAAATTATTTGTCCCAAGTACATGTTATACATGTAGTATAACTCTAGTTAACTCAACATTTTCAGTACCGGCAAGTATTGTCCTCAGTCCCCTTGACTTTGAGTAAACGAGTGGAACAAACATGGGCGTAAAATAAGAAACTTAAAGGTTAAACCGCAAGCAGGCGTGATAACAAATCAAGTAACCTTTTTATTGTATACGTACATCAATTGCAATTTGTATGTCTTGAAAAACATGCAAAATATAAACAAAATAAAGAAATTATTGGTGATTTAGAAGGCACTATTTTGCGATGCGAAGCCTAGTTCCGGCACTGACCAATATGAACTCACACGACGTCAATATGGAAAAAACATTGACGTCTTGCGTTGATTGTGTTTCAATGGGAACGAAAGTACGTAAATAATAACATGAAAATATTCCACACAGTAATCAAGTTTTGGATTGACAGAATTGATTTAATCAACAATCTATGAAAAAACAAAGGTAGACGACTAAAGAATTAGTGTGGCAAGGTGCAACACACCTTTGGGTCGTGGTCTGTGCATGTTTGAATATTCCAAAGGCTATTCGAGTTATGCTCCGGACAAGAAATCAGTGCGTGAAAAAACAAAGGGAGATAACTGGAAGATTAGCGAGGTACATGCGACACACCTTCCGGTTGTGGTCTATGCATGTGTGAAGCTTCATGAAAATATTCCAAAGGGTATTCCAGTTATGCTCCGGAGAAGAAGTGTCTGTGGAGGACGCGGACGATATTCAGTGTCAAGTCCATAGTATCTCCAAACTTTTGTACGGGGCATACAATAAATAGGGTTCGTCATCCTTCCATGATAAATATGTTTACCAAATTTGGCTAAGATCCGTCAAGTTGCGCTATACTTACAAATCTGTACCTCCTCATGTCTCTCGAGATCTGATAGCCGAACTGGGTGCGGTAGTAATTGTCGATGGCCGTGCCGTTGGGCACAAAGAAGGTGAACTGACAAGGATACATCATTTCCCCACATCGCCCTGAAAACGTTTAGCAGACTGGTTGACCGTTTCACCAGGGATTCCGCTGGCGATCGCCACTTTCGCAATTGGCGATAAAAATAATCAATTGGCGATAAAAAAAATACAATTTTCGGAAAAAAAAAAAAAAGACTACATATCCCACACTTAACCCTTACACCGCTAACATCAGTTTTTTGTCGTCTGCTGTTTATTTTCTATTTTCCATCATTTTTTTATCATCAAAAACATGGTTTGACAGCACTTTAGAATAACTTACAACATGGTTTGACAGCACTTTAGAATTATTTCCAGTGGAAATGATTCTAAAGTGCTGTCAAACCATGTTTTTATTGAGAAATAAGGCAAGATATAAAAGTAGCAGCAGACGATAATTGTCAGATCATAATTTGTAAATGAAGTGAGGTTGGCATATTTCCCAGTGAAACTCTCCTATTATGCTGGAAAATAGATCTTGATCTGTATTTCAAGTTTTGTTAAAGTTTATTGGGGTTTAACGGCCTATCAACAGCTAAGGCCATTTAAGGCCGGTTCAATTTGTTTAGTACTAAATCACATATATTACAGTGGAACCCCTCCAAACCGGACCCCCTCTATACCGGAATTCGCGCTATACTGAACATACGACCACGTCCCGAATATTCTGCTATATAAACACATTAGTTTCTACCCCTCTATTCCGGAATCCCTCTACTCCGTAATCCGGACGCCATTTCAAGTCCCAAAACCATATTTCAGCGTTAAAATAACCCCGGAAAACCGGAAACACGGTCACCTGTCAGGATGTCATCCAAGAAATACACCGCGCCCAATTTCAATGTTGTTGTTTCAAGCGGGTGTCAAAATCACACCGTGTTTACAATAGACTGGTTCCCGGTAGTATTGTTCAGCTCTGGTTCCCAAAATACGGAGCCACGAGAATGAGACGATTCTAACGGACTCCCAACTTGACATTTGTGTGGAAGAAATAACAAAATTGATCAAATTACGCACATTAACTATCCATGCGTGAAATGCGCGAAGCGGCGTATTTTTGAACGTCATAAGCGGCATTACAAAGTTAAGAATCGCTTCAATACATGCGACCTAAATACGAGACATGTTTGCTGTTTTACAAGCTCATTACAATAGCATGGTTCACAATTTAATTATACGCGTATGTAACAATTACGGAAATAAAATAATCGGCACATTATTTGTGAACCCACCGACCGATTAATTGAGATAATCTGATAATTCCTTAACCAGGCTGTAAACTCGTGACTGTAGCCTGTGGGCTATTGTAGCAGCTCGCGGTAACTACACAGCACACGCGAAATGTGTCATATGCTCTTTGCGACCAGTGTAGACCGTAGACTCAGATTACATTGCGAATCTGCACTATTTGCAATGTCAATAAAAAAAACACATTCTGGTCTTAAAAGAGCGCTCCAGCTGATCGAGAAAGTTCCACAGTGGCACAAAATACTTAGGGGCCTTTATCCCATGTCATCTGCACTCTGTTTATTGGGAATTACACATGATAAAACACAACTGGGTAGCCGAGCACCCGTTAAGGTGCGTAATTTGGGGGTACATTTCTTATTTCTCCATACAAATGGCAAGTTGGGAGTGCTTTAGAATCGTCTCATTCGGACTTCGCTTTTTAATCAATATGGTAATAATGGTATATACTATACAAATCCAAGAGTTAATGATGGAAAACATACATTTCCTTAACTGGAAATAGAAAACCCCTCTAAACCGAAAACCCCTATAAACCAAACTTTTCAGTCTGTCCCCAGGGTGTTCGGTTTAGAGGGGTTCCACTGTACCTGTACAAATGGGGAGAAAATCCCAAAATCAGAACTGAATATTTACTATAACAAGAGTACGCCCGTCGAGGCAAGGCCAGTCAACAAGGGGAGATAACTCACTGAAAACCAATATGTTTCTTCATCTTGACGTGATAAACATGTATACCAAATTTGGTGACGATCAGTCCAGTAGAAATCGAGTTATTGCGTGGAGTCCGAAAATAAAACAATTACCGCCAAGGGGATATAAGTCAGCGGAAAATGTTCGAAATCAATAGACTTCTTCGTCTTGCCATGATAAACATGTATACCGAATTTGGTTACAAGCGGTGAAGTACAACTTGAGTTATTGCATGGACAAGGATACAGAGTGCGAAAAATAAAAATGGCCGCCAAGGGGAGATAAGTAATTGGAGAAATTTTTGAAAATCAATACTCTTCTTCGTCTTGCCGTGATAAACATGTATAATTCCAGCACAACAATATTTACACAATTCCCGAACATTTGATTGGTCCGTAGCAAGTCTCTGTCCAAAATTTATATCCCAGTAAACTCCCATGCCGAACTACTTTCCGTAACCGTCAGGCGCAGTTAAAGTAATTCTTAAGAAAACGGAATATAAACACATTTTTTTTATGAATTTATTTAAAATGCTGGAATTATAAGGAATGAATGGCCTTTTTGTGGAATTTATCGGGGATATAAACTTGGAAAAGTCGCGGGAATACTGGACGAGGCCTTCCGGCCTTCGTCCAGTATTCCCGCGACTTTTCCAAGTTTATACCCCGATAAATTCCACAAAAAGGCCATTCATTCCTATAATAACGAATTTGGTTACGATCGGTGAAGTAGAACTCCGTTACTTGAGTTATTGCGTGGACAAGCTGTGCCCGCCCGCCACACAAGATGAATACATACACTCCCGCCTGCGATTCTCTTACCAAGAATTGCAATCCAGCGGTCCTTGAATTGCAATTTGTCCCCTCTGAAATTTCAGTCTAATTGCGGTCCAATCGCGGTCCCATTTTTGAGGTCATTCTTTCGCGATACCGTTTGTGCGGTCATTCTTTCGCGATACAATTGTGCGGTCATTCTTTCGCGATACCGTTTGTGCGGTCATTCTTTCGCTATTTGCGGTAAAAACTTAGCGTTACGCGTACCAAACGTGGTCTCTGCTGCGGTCTAGCGGTCAAGGTTTCGCTGTACCGATGGATTCCAACAGCAGGCTATTTTCGCATATTTTCCTTTAGTTTACCGACAAAAACAGCCTGATGTAGGTGGAATTTAAATTACTCCATTACATTACGCATTGAATATACAGGTAGGGGATGAGCCAGACCTCTGAAAATAGTGTTATCACTACCACCTGGGGGGGGGGGGCAAATTGCCACTATATTTTATGGAAAGGTATACATCTCTAGATATTATCTAGATATCGCAGTTTGAACCTTGTAGCTTAACGATTTTATGGCCTTTTATGTAACCGCCCCTCGCGGACAAATTTGCGGTTCATAAAAACATTTTTTTTGCGAATATAGCAAATAAACACACTATACAAGGTAACCACGCACCATGATTGTTCTGAAGCAGAAGGCTTATGGTTTATACTTTGAAGAAAATCAAAATTCCATACTTGTATCCAAGATGGCTACCAATATTCAAGATGGCCGCCAAAAACCATATGTTTTTATCCACTACAGCAAAATGTTAAGTCCATATGTTGTTATTAATAATTTTTATTGCTTCATTACGTTAACCCATTACTTATAACATATTTTTAAATGTTGAATATTTTTTTCTGCTTCCGTATGTATGAAATAAATACCTATAACTAGAAATGGACGCTTGTCGACAAGCGCATGTGTATCCCCCTCCCCAGATACACAAGTAGTTTGAAAAAAGGGTGTTCGAGTTATGCTCCGGAGACAAAATCAGTGACGGAAAAACAAAGGGAGATAACTAAAGAATTAGTGATGCAAGAGTTGTCATTCTTGCGGGACACACCTTTAGGGTCGTGGTCTATGCATGTGTGAAGTTTCATGAAAATATTCCAAAGGGTGTTCGAGTTATGCTCCAGACACGAAATCAGTGCACGAAACAACAAAGGGAGATAACTAAGAAATTAACGACGCAAGAGTTGTCATTCTTACGTGAGACACACCTTTGGGTCGTCTTCTATGCATGTGTGAAGTTTAATAAACTAGAAAATGTGTTCATAGAACACGGATGTCCCACATATCGCTTTGATAATAAATGAGGCCAAATTGCAAGTCAAAATTTTCTTTTACCTGAGCGTTAAAGTTTTTGAAGCACCAAGTATGTGACCTTGACCCTGGGCTTGGCGGGGGCAGGACAAACGTGGATTTGGCACAGGGCGGTAGAGGACCATTAGAGCAATGCATATATGAAATATGAAGCTGATCCGTGACAAAAAACAGAAATTATAAGATATTTACCTGAGCGTATGATGTTAACCCTGGGCTTGGCGGGGGCGGGACGAACGTGGATTTGGCACAGGGCGGTAGAGGACCATTAGAGCAACGCATATATGAAATATGAAGTTGATCCGTGAATGGAAAGAAAAATTATAAGATATTTACCTGAGCATTAAAGTTTTTGAAGCACCAAGTATGTGACCTTGACCCTGGGATTGGCGGGGGCAGGACGAACGTGGATTTGGCACAGGGCGGTAGAGGACCATTAGAGCAATGCGTATATGAAATATGAAGATGATCCATGAAAGAAAACAGAAATTATAAGATTTACCCGAGTGTTAAAAGTTTTTGAAGCACTAAGTATGTGACCTTGACCCTGGGCTTGGCGGGGGCAGGACGAACGTGGATTTGGCACAGGGCGGTAGACGACCATTAGAGCAACGCGTATATGAAATATGAAGTTGATCCGTGAATGGAAATAAAAATTATAAGATATTTACCTGAGCGTTAAAGTTTTTGAAGTACCAAGTATGTGACCTTGACCCTGGGATTGGTGGGGCAGGACGAACGTGGATTTGGCACAGGGCGGTAGAGGACCATTAGAGCAATGCGTATATGAAATATGAAGATGATCCATGATCCATGAAAGAAAACAGAAAGTATAAGTATATTTACCCAAGCTTAATGTTTTTGAAGCACTAAGTATGTGACCTTGACCCTGGGCTTGACGGGGGCAGAACGAACGTGGATTTGGCACAGGGCGGTAGAGGACCATTAGAGCAATGCGTATATGCGTGTTCGAGTTATGCTCTGGATACAAAATCAGAGCACGAAACAACAAAGGGAGATAAGTAAACAAGAATTCCGCGGAATCAGATGCCTCGCCTTGTCCCGCCTTGACCTCGAGCCTGGGCCCGAAAGCAATTTTCACTGGCCCGAACATATTATACAATTATTGACTAGTGAACCATAGAATATCAGATTATATTCTATGGCTCACTAGTCAATAATTGTTTTATTATATGATAATAGTCTGTATATAGCACTTACGACCTTATGCTACTAGACAAAATTGAAAAAGAATTTGAAAAAAAAAATGAAAAAAAAAAAATGGAAAAAAAGTTTAAAAATTAAAAATAATAATGCTTGCTACTGGAGCCCAGAATTTGTTTGAATAGTCCTATATTTATCTACATATATCTGCACAGGTCCACATAATGCCACAATATTTTCAACACAGTTTACAGAAATGTAATATAATCATTTACCTGTATAAATTACCTGTAAGTGGTCAGTGGTCAGTTGCACATGCTAGCACATGCACAGGTGAATAGTCTGTATATAGCACTTACGACCTTATGCTACTGGACAAAAATTGAAAAATAATTTGAAAAAAAAAATGAAAAAAAAAAATGGATTTTTTTTTTTAAAAATAATAATGCTTGCTACTGGAGCCCAGATTTTGTTTTCAGTCAAATTGAAAAATAATTTGAAAAAAAAAATGAAAAAAAAAAAAAAAAAAAAAAAAAAAAAAATGAAAAAAAAAAGTTTAAAAATAATAATGCTTGCTATTGGAGACCAGATTTTTTTTAATAGTCCTATATTTATCTACATATATCTGCACAGGTCCACATAATGCCACAATATTTTCAACACAGTACCCAATGTAGTGATTTACCTGTATAAATTACCTGGTCAGCAGTGGTCAAGCACTGGACATCTGCACATGCTAGCCCATGCTAGCACATGGTTCTCCCAGTTTCTATTGTTCTCTCTACAGGTAAGGTGTACAGAGCACACGAGAAAAGGTGTACAGAGCAGACGAGAAAACAGGTCTTCATGCATTATTGTCCAGTTTGTAGAGTGCGCAAAACAAAAAAGGGAGATAAATGAAAAATTAGCTACGCAAGAGTTGTCATTCTTGTGCGCGACACACCTCCGGGTCGTGGTCTATGCATGTGTGAAGTTTCATGAAAATATTCCAAAGGGTGGTCGAGTTATGCTCCGGACAGGAAATCAGTGAGCGAAAACAAAAAAGGGAGATAAATAAAAAAATAGCTATGCAAGAGTTGTCATTCTTGTGCACGACACACCTTCGGTTCGTGGTCTAATTGAATGTGTTAAGTTTCATAAAAATATTCCAAAGGGTGGTCGAGTTATGGTCAATCAGTGCGCGAAACAAAAAAGGGAATAACTAAAAAATTAGCTATGGCAAGAGTTGTCATTCTTATGTGCGCGACACACCCTTCGGGTCTGGGGTCTATGCATGTGTGAAGTTTCAATGAAAATATTTGAAAGGGTGGTGGAGTTATGCTCCGGACACGAAATCAGTGCGAGAAACAAAAAAGGGAGATAACTCAAAAATTAGCTATGCAAGTGTTGTCATTCTTGTGCGCGACACACCTTCGGGTCGTGGTCTATGCATGTGTGAAGTTTCATGAAAATATTCCAAAGGGTGTTCGAGTTATGCTCCGGACAAGAAGTGTCTGCGGCGGACGCGGACCGCGAACGCGGACCGCGGACCGCGGACGCGGACGCGGACGCAGCGCGCTGTCAAATCCACAGTATCCCCCGACGGAGTCCGGGGGATACAATTAAGATGGCGGACAATAAATCATATGTTTGCTATGTCTTTGCTGTAACGTAATGTACATCTAATAATAGTTTTATCAATGAATTGCTATAGGCTAATTGGTTTCACAGACAAATTTACACTGTCATTAAATAATTGAGTCATTTACATATTGATAATATATTTTGTAAAATTCAAAATGGCCACCATGAACATACAAAAGGCTGAGAACAAAGACTTTCTGTGGATGCTAACCAGACAGATTGATCCTGAGAGCCAGACTATACCAAGTTGAACAGGCTTCAATATTATTACACGGAGCATTCAAAGATGTGATAGGGTATCTCCCAACAATTAACGCTCCAGCGACTGACATGTCAACAGTACTTGAAACTATACGTCAATCAGAGCTGCTGAGACAGCAATTGAAGCTGGGTGGTATTGTTGTAGTCATGGACCAGGCCCTCTATGGAAAGGCTACAGAAATACTATGGAAACACAAAGAGAGATATTCCCATATAGTCATTCGACTGGGTACCTTCCATACAATAATGACGCTGCTCGCTATTATTGGACGGCAGTTTCAGGACGCGGGACTGCGTGATATATGCATTGAAGCTGGTTTAGTTGTGCATGGTGCATGGACGTTAAGATGTATAACCGCGCTGTTCGGGTACATAAGATCATATATGAAGGTCTCATGCGCTTGGCATGGCAAGGATTTATTCAGTGGCTGGAAACAAGACACACCAACAGTAGCGAAGTGATGGCAATATTTATGACACAGGTACATGAACTCCACGATGACCAATGTCAGGAGAACTTTGATGATATTATGCAATGTGGTGATCTGAAAGAGGTGATCTCCCTCTGGAATGTATATCTAGCAATCTAAGACACAACAACGGGGATATTTCTGCATTCAGGATGTCATACATCGAATAGTTGGTGCAATATTGTTGAACCTGATCAGAGCTTCTAGGGAAGGAAATTGGGAGTTGCATCTTGCCGCCATACTAAATCTAATACCATGGTGCTTTGCCTACGACCGATTGAACTACGCACGATATCGTACTGTCTATTATGCCCAGATGAGTAATCTGCAAGCTGATCATCCCGCCGTGTATAGTCATTTTCGTGATGGAGGATTCTCCGTACAACTTTCAGACAACAATCCATTTGGCCCCCTCCCAGTGGATCAGACCACAGAAATGACTGTCAATAAAGACACACAGACAACAGGAGGGACGACGAAGTTCTACCAAAAGACTTCCGCAGTCAACCGATTTTAATTAACAGCCAAATATCGTAGTGGCTTCCTTATAACCTGCGAGAACTGACACGGAAAAACAAATCTGGACTAAACCATTCAGAGTTGCAAAAACCCCGATTCGAGAAAGATGAAAAGAGTGTCACGGCTGTGGTTGAAGTCCTTGAAAATTGGATTAACCCGTTTGAAGAAAATGAAAACAGTGTGTATATTTCGACAGCAATCGCAGTTCCACAAGATGTGAGACATGATCTAATGATTGCCAAAGCAATGGGAAAACAGACATATGACAAATTCAAAGAAGAAAGGCTTCAAACAGATCCACCGCAACAGAAGTTCCATGATCCTCTACAGAAGCAAAGATTGGAGACCTTCACAAGCTTGAGTACCGTATTCTTGCGATTATAAGTCGCATTTTTTTTACTCAGATTTGTATCCCAGAAAGCCCCTGCGTCTTATAAATACATGTAGATACATGAGCATTTTTTTCCACCCGAAATATTGACATAAACGACCAAAAATAAAAAAAATAAAAATGAGTTCCTACATTTGTTGTTGTTGTTAGTCTTTGGGGTAAAATCCGGTATTGGAATATTGGATTCGTATTGTAAACAGTTCGCGCCTTACTCGTTCCGGCCCTGTGTCACATTCGGTACACATTTTCTATACCGAAGGCGAAGGCGAACAGTGTATACCAAGATCAGATCCGGTCGACATTTTCTCTGCCGAATCACAATCTGGCCTCTATTATTTTAATTATCTTTTGAAACATTTACCGGGCCCATATCGGTCGTGTCATTTTGCCGTGAAAAATATTGCATGATGCCATTAACGGTAAATCCCAATATGCATAATGCAATCCCACGAAAGTTATAAAACTCCATCATAGTTTCGAAACTGTGTGTTTACACGATGCTGATGAAAGTGGCAAGCCTAAGTCAGCTGGCCGACATCAAACACACCGCGTGTCAAGATTTACAACATAAAGCCATATCAACACACGCGGTTGCTGATGTCAGTTTCGTATTCGTCACTAAACTGGTACCCTGTCTGATGCGTCCCACCCAGTGAAGCAATACTAACGAGAACCAGACTCTATTTATGACACGGCAAACGTGTTTATGTGAATTGGGTCTCTATCTCTGAAAAATCCCGGCTTATTGCATTAGCGACCAGACCAGGCGGTGGATTTGCGTAGTCTGCACATGGTTTACAATGTTCGCCAATCTCTAATTAAAACATTATAATTACGTCAGCGGACAATGCAAATTCGTCCTAGCTATAGGCTGCTGTCAGCGTCATTTACGGAAGATACAACTGATTTTGAAATATTACATACTGTACAGGCGAAAGTTGTGTGTTGCTTTGTGGAAAAAAATCGATAACACCCAACCGTGTCAACAGGTGCTTATCTTATGTCATCATTCAGCACGAGGCAATAAACTGTGTGACCTTTGGGCTATGTTTTGAAATTGCACTGATTGGTCAACACGCTTTTTTGATGTGTGCGGCATCATGGGGGCAATCAGTAACCCATTTCATGCTGAGGATACGCTTATGTTTGCGGAAAATCCTAAATATTTTCCTTCTATGCACTCAGAAGTATATGCCGCGATCACCATTTAAACCGTTTCGTCGAGACGGTTCAAATGAGTGGTCACAACATGTACTTTCAGTGAGAAATAATAAAAATAAAAATAAAATATTTAATAAATTTCATATCCGTAAATGTGTATTCAGAAAGGAACGGGTTAAAAAAAACACTCTGGATTATACGCAGATCTGTCGCCATATTTCGCTGATATTAATTTCGAAAATAGTTTCCGTAAATGGTGTTGAAAAGAGATAATACATACCGCAATCAATAATAACAATATAATACCACTTTGGGCAGCAATATGATCGCAAATATAACACGATTTATGACAATAGTCTGTTACACATTTAACACGATTTTGATATACAAATAAGGCAAAAATATCGGGAGCCAATGCACAACTGTGTACTAACCGAGAACGTGTTATAGTGAAGCGTGTACTACCGAGTTCACAGTCGGCAAATTACGGACATAGCAAACTATGATGGGGAAAATACAGACAAAAACGTCCAAGGTACGAATAAAAAAACAGTGTGGGGGAATAAATAACAACAACAACTTTGCGAGTTTTTTTTTAGTTTTTTTTGTTTCATTTTGTTAGGAAAATTGGGTGCGTCTTATAATCTCATGTAGACATTTTCCCCCAGATTTTGGACTGAAAATAGGGGTGCGTCTTATGCACTCTTGCGACCTATAATCGCAAGAATATGGTATAAAGAAGCACACAGTAATAGCTCATTATTCGGCAGAATAATTGTAATAGCACAAAGTCGTGCTCTTGATACGAGAAGCTCTTCTCCCACCCACATGGTCCGCTACCATGGACATTGGCAACCCCCGAAGGGACCCCGAGGAAAACAACGAAAGCTGTTGTGTTGGCCAAACACTTTCAGAAATTATCAACACCAGCAAATTCAGCAACAGTACTTGATGGAATGAGTTTAGTCCAGAAGGTGAAGCCCAACATCTCAACTTTTGATGATATTGCAATATCCATCCATGGCATGATATGTAAAGAAGGCTCGGAAAGCAACCGGATAGATGTTTTGTTTGACACATATGAAGAATGAGACGAAGGGCAAAGTCTCCAGTTGCACAATATCAGCTCAACACAAACAGTACGACAGTGGAGATCATTCTTAAAACAAGTCAACAACAAAAGTAGCTTAATAGAGTTTCTTGTTCATGAGTGGCAGAAGCCAAAGTACACACAAGCTACAAGGAAAGGTCGTAATCGTGACACACGTGGAAAAGTGTTGGCAGATCAGATAATTGTTGTGAAGAGATTTATGCATTACAGAGTACACACGAAGAGGCAGATGTGTGATTACTGCTTCATGCGACACATGTTGCAGATGCAGGGTACAAAGCTGACGTCATATGCTCAGATGACACAGACGTGCTTGTTCTATGTCTAGGATTTTGTGAAAGCATTAGTGTACCACTTTTCATTAAAATGCACACGATTGATTAACGTTGAAACAATCACTGCAGCTATTGGACCTGGTGTTTGCGGTGCACTTATTGGAATGCATGCATTCACTGGCTGCGATACCACGAGTGCATTCGCTGGGAAAAGGAAGCTCAGGGCCTTGCAGATTATCAAGGCAAATCCAGATGTAAGGGAAACCTACACACAGAAGCATTTGTTTGCCTGCTCTATGCAGTAAAACCACAAACATCCAACATAAATGACTTGTGGTACAATATTTTCTGCTCGAAAAGGGGGAAAATTGAATCCCATCAAATGCCACCATGCAGGAACTGCCTATTTAAGCATGCATTACGTGCAAATTACCAGGCTGCTATGTGGAAGCGAAGCCTTGTAGCAGATCCAGAAAGGCCATCACCACAGAGACACATGGTTGGAAGGACAGCGTCATCTCAACATTGGCTGGATGGACGGATTACCAGCTCCTGAAGCGGTTTGGAGCTGCTGTCTTGCAATTGTGCTCGGCTGTGCAAATTACCATCTTGTGTCTGTCTGTCAAATGGACTGAGATGCACAGACATGTGTCGACTAAGAGACTGCACTAATCAACGTTCTGACGAGTTTGAACCCAAGGGGACTGCAGAAGTTGACCTTTATGATAGAGATGAAGACGAACTTCACATTTGAATACAACATAGTATTGATGTCATGTGCAGGTATAATGGACATTCGGTTATCGACAATTGACATTAAGTCGTATTATCAATCGTATTTGTAAGCACCATTGGTTATAGCATACATGTTGTTTAATTACATAGTTTGTATTAATAACATATTTTGTGAGCACTTTTAGCAATAGATTACTCGATAAATAGTTACATAAGTATACACAATTACCTTGGTTGGTATTGAATCCTACATCGTTTCTTTTTGAAAAAGTTGTATCTCAATTAATCTGCCAAACATAACATGTTTCCGAAATTTTACTGGTGGCCATCTTGGATTTACCCACATCAAACTATTTGGTATAATTATGTATCTATACATGATAAACATGGTCAAATATGTGGTACTATGTACATTGTATATGTTTGAATAACAATTGTATCATCATATATGCATATTTGTAATAAAAGTGCATTTTTCCTTTACAATACATAAACGTAGTTATTTATGGCAGCCATTTTGTTTTGTATGTAACCAACTGCTGGAATTAAGCAATTCGGACTTTTTCAAACATAAATGCAATGAAATTGTACATTTAGAAACCCACTCCATTGAAAAATTTGTACTACTAGCATAATTTAAGTACACATAGTAAAATTAGTGTTTTTTGGCGGCCATCTTGGATTTTGAGCAATTGTTAACTCTTTACAGTTTAAGAGTCATTAGACAAACAATTTCAGTAACTTTCAAATCAATTGAATGTTTTTCAGTGTAGTTATTAGCAGTAGTTGTTAAAACTGTGATTTTTTTATGGGGCATTTTTTTCATCGAGGGGGGTCTACAAAACATGCCATAAAACCGTTAAGCTACAAGATCCAAACTGCTATCATGCAGTTTTATTATACTGAGATATAGACCTGACCATAAATCATAGTGACAATTTGCCCCCCCCCCCAAGTGGTAGTGGTCACCCCCTCTGGCTCACCCACTATAACATGGATGTATTGATACATGGTTTGACTTCCGGGGACATTGAAAAGTAGAGCAAAAAAGAGTCCACCTGTTTAGTTGCCATGCCAGGGACGATTGGCTGCCTGTAGTGGTCTCAATGTGACTGAACTAGTTAAAATAGACTATTTCTGAGATAGGCGGCCATTACGTTGCCTTGATACGCAAGAGGGCAAACTTGATTAAGCTAAAATTGCGTTTGGAAAGACTCGTCTGGGACATCCTTGATTACGATAAACAAAATGTTAATAATATGTGAAATATATACACCTAATTCTACTATTTATGTATATTTTATTGGATTTTAAATGGCTAAATACAGATAGGAAAATACATCTTTTCGTTAGAAAAAATCAACTATTTCGATTTTATTGCCGCATTGGTCAAGCAGAGCGGTCTGCTGGTTTGACCACAGAGCGCAGCGTAAAGCGGTCATTCTTTTGCAGTTTAAAGAAAAAAAGGAGCGTAAACCGCAATTAAAAGCGGATATAAGTATTGCAATTCCACAACCAACTCTTTGACCGCAGTGACATGATTGCAGTCCGATTGCAGTCCAATCGCAATTAATGGGAACGCGAATTGCAATCCTGCGCTCCAGGAATTGCAATTCGCCTGGGCCCGGTTGCTCAAAGCTTCTGTTAGCTTAACAGACTGTTAAATCCTTAGCAATGCTAAGGATTTAACAGTCTGTTAAGCTAACAGAAGCTTTGAGCAACCAGGCCCTAAGGATTTAACAGTCCGTTAAGCTAACATAAGCTTTGAGCAACCGAGCCCTAAGGATTTAACAGTCCGTTAAGCTAACAGAAGCTTTAAGCAACCGGGCCCTAAGGATTTAACAGTCTGTTAAGCTAACAGAAGCTTTGAGCAACCGGGCCCTAAGGATTTAACAGTCTGTTAAGCTAACAGAAGCTTTGAGCAACCGGGCCCTAAGGATTTAACAGTCTGTTAAGCTAACAGAAGCTTTGAGCAACCGGGCCCTGGTAAGAGAACCGCAGGCCACTCTGTAATACGTCCCTTTTTTTCAAAAGGGCGCATAAAATTTAATAAATTTATTCTTAAATTGAAAATTTCTCCCTCAAAGTGTACTTAGCAAGATAAGTATACTTTGCAATTTTGGTGAAATAGGCTACTGGTGTTTTAGGCAATCCCAAGGTAGGAACTACCGTTAACTTACGCCTCCACGTTTGCCCGACCAACCAAGCACTTGTATTCCAAAAGAGTCAACAAACTATATTAATGTGCACCACATTCGCACGCAAAATAGGAGAAAATGGCTTTGAAATATACAAATTTTGCTTCATTTTCTAATTCTGATTGAAGGACCTCACTGGTAAAGTTGCAATTTTCACAGTGTAGATATAGTTGCAAGGAATTTTGTCCCTATTCAGTGTATACACAACCCCCTGCATTAATCTCTGCCAGATTATCAACGCTTCTCAACATCCATTGGCAATGCCAACTCGCAATCAAACAAATAATGTGTCACTTACCGTAATTGTTGTTTGTAGGTGGGTACTCGCTGTTATCAAATTGGCTTCCTTGGCTATTCTGGTTTTGGTTATTCGGGTACTGGTTATTCGGGTACTGGTTATTCGGGTACTGGTTATTCGGATATTGATTATTCGGGTACTGGTTATTCGGATATTGATTATTCGGGTATTGGTTATTCGGATATTGGTTATTCGGGTTGTATGGCGTAGTCTGAAATGAAACACATTGTGGCCAAATATTATCAACATCGGTGAAGTGAAAAATGAAACGCCCACCCACACTGGAATTGCTTTAACCCTTTCAACAGCACAGGCCTGTATAGTGGTATTGGCAAAACGTGTAGATCCAGATGAGCCGGCTCGTAACGAGCCGTCTCTTCAGGATCTGCACTTTTTGCAAAGTAATTTTCATATTTTTTGAGAACAAAAACACCCCCTTTTCATAAATGGACTACAGTAGAACTTCGATAACTAGAACAGGTCTGGCTCGAACACCATGGAAAACTCGAACTGGTTCGACAGTCCCGGCAAATTTCCTATATAATTCATGTAATAAAACAGCTTAAACTCGAACTATGAATTACTCGAACAGTCGAACCTGTGGATTAGTCCCGTGGACGGTCAAACAGTGGTAATTACCGCTAATAACTCGAACAGGTAAGTCTGTGATCAGCTGTTTGTCTAACGAGGTGCGAATTCCACCATTGCGGGCGGTCGCGTTGAGTAGTTTCCCTTGACGTGGGATGACATTAAATCACGAATCGCAAACAATAGCGGCGTGAATTACAGGCGTTATGTGTCATGAACAAACATTTACTTAAATTTAACTTTGATCGAGATCATGGAATTCTTCAGGCGTTAATTTATAGTGTTTATAATTGTATACTGACATTGTCTCGTTTAATTATATTTTCCGTTTGTATATTTATTCCAACCACTGTGCTATGTGCTATTTTTAGACACTGGGAATACCAGTATTATGTATAGACGCAAAGCGGAACATAGCGGTTTATTTGACGTATAATTACATGTAAATATTGAATAAAACAGCAACTTTACAATTGTATTTCTTATTTTTCATTTCTCCCTCCAAATGTAATGCATATACAATGGCATGTCACATCGGTCATCTCATATATTCACATAAGTGATTTTATTGACTGAATGTGACAGTACATTTTTCAAACTTCATTCCCTCGAACTATGGATCGCTCGAACTCAAACTCGATTCCGTTGCCGGTTCGAGCGATCGAAGTTCTACTGTAGTTTGAATATCATTTTGTGACCATTGGATTGGTAGTAAAATTAACGTATCAAAGTCGACAGCTAGACACATCTGTGAGTGAAGAAATTGGCATTATTTCCATTGCGGTCAAGGCAACACAGTTATTTCATGCTCTGCACTGTCTGCCATAGTGGTATTGGCAAAACGTGTAGATCCAGATGAGCCGGCTCGTGATGAGCCATCTCATCAGGATCTGCAGCATTTTCAAGTAATTTTTGAGAACAAAGACTAGTCTGAAATTCATAAAGGGTTAAAGGTACATGCCCACGTGCCAGGCTATAATATAGGGAGGCATATTTTGTTCGTCCATACATTAGATATAACATTGTTCGAGCAAAATGAACAGTCATGAACCATTTTCGGACGATACAATTGGCATTTTTATACTGAATTTTCACACTGATATCAGGGGCGATAACCGTGTTTCCTTAAAATATTAACTGACATTACTATTTCTTCTTTGTAATTACTTTTTGATGTGCAATGATCATACTTATTAATCTGTCGAAAATATTATTTTTTCAGGTGATTCATTTAATTAGTATAAATAATTAAAAAATACCATGCCTCATTTGCATATGAAAATAGCCTGATACCACCGCGTGTCACTATCAGTAAAATAAATATTACTAAATGATTATACAGGCTACGCTCGTTTACTCAAAGTCGCTTACGTCGAAATCACCGGTTACGTCGAATTACTAGCACGGTCCCGTTTAAAATCCTATTATTTTCCATATAACTAAGTTCGGTTAAGTCAAATTTCGATAACTCAAATTTTCCGTTTATTCGAAGGTATATTTAGGTCCCGAAAACGTAAATCTACTGTATTTCACACTCGTTAAGTCGAAACGTCAATTTGCTGAGGTTAGTAGAAGTTTGTCACCTGCAGTTTACCTGATCAAAGTCGGGTATTCAGACCGTAAAGGTGTTTGCGCTGACACTGATTAAACAGGCCTCCCGAAATGACCGTCGGTGATCATTAAGTGGTGAGCAATAAATGGCAACTATTTTAATTGGACTGGCATTAAATGCTTTTACTCGAACGTTAATTAAAGTGAACACAAGTTGCGTGATTAGAAATGAGTGAAATATTTCACACTCGATCGTGTGTATATATCTCCCGAATGTGACAGCATCCGTATAGGGACGAAACATTGAATGGGCGAGTTTTATGTTCTAAACATTATTAGTTTGTACAATCAAGTCTGGTCAGAAATAATCATTTATAATAGTGTTTCTTGTTGTTTTGTGTTGTTTATATAATTTATTAAAATAATTCATAAAATATTATGTTCTTGTTATTATTTATTTCATTGGTGAACTGAATATGTACATATCGCTACATACACATGTCACGTGTGCCACATCCGGGTTATCTATTAATTACACACAGACATGCATATGTGTACATTATTTGTAAACAAACCGAAAGTGTTTAAATATGATTTGTCTTAGAAACAGCATTTAACATGTATCCATGTACATTTAATTGCTAAAATAAATCATATTTACTACTCAAGGCTACATCAGCAAGTAATCATTTGGTTCTAACTGTCAATAAAATAGTTTGTTGTCCGACAGGTTGCGTACTACGGATACGTCAAACTACGGTTAACTCAAAGTATTTTTTTATCTCCCCTCGAATTCGAGTAAGTGTGGCCTGTATCTGTATAGTGGGTACTCGTAATTTTTATAACTGGTGGAATAATGACACAATTATACACTTATTTAATTCCTATAAAGAACATTTTGTGCCTACTGAGTGGGCATGTATCTTTAATATGAGACAAGCTATGTGACTTTGTACCTTCAGACATCTAACTAATTTCATTAAATACGTTTACAAAATTTACAATAATTTTTCATAAATAAAGTCAAAAGTTGAAAAAAAAATTAGAGTACATGCGGAATATAATTCCGCATGTACTCTAATTTTTTTGTCAACTTTTGACTTTATTTATGAAAAATTGAAAATTGTGTCACGGGCACTCGTAATTTTTATAACTGGTGGAATAGTGACACAATTATACACTTATTTAATTCCTATAAAGAACATTTTGTGCCTACTGCGTGGGCATGTACCTTTAAACACAACCATACGCACCTGTCCGGGATATTGTGTTGTGTATTGATTGTTATTCCCGCTATTCACGTTCTGCAATTTTGACTTATCTCGGAACGGAAGTTGGGTGATGTACGCCTGATTCATACCCAGAGCCGCGTCCTGGAGGTACAGCGCCATACCAATCCTGTTCAGCTCAAGGTATGTTCGGCTGAATGAAAACAAAACGTGAAAGTGAATGGGTTTAACGTCCCACCAACAGCTAAGGTCATATAGAGACGGGACCACAGTTTAAAGTCTCATACGACAGACCAGCGGGATGGAAATATCTTTTTAGTGTTTGTCAGGCCTTTTATTTAACCGTGCCCAATTCAGGTTAAGTATTAATATGTCCGAGTTTTCTATGTCCGTGTTTGGTTTTAGTAAAACGTGTGCTGTGCGAACTTCCGTTTTGAGAATAAATGTTTACCAAAGAAATGATTGACCTTATTTGAATCAGTTTATGATGGGAACGCAATAACTTTGAAACTATTTTTGATGCCTAAGGCGAGGTTTGAACCCACAAGGTTGGAAGTCAGGTGTTCTAACCCCAAGGCCCCAATCCATCCCTCGGCTGAATGGAGAATAATAGACATGCGTCATAAAAAATTTAGATTATTTTTATTTTTCACCCAAAGTGTATGTTGTTACCACTCATTTTAACCGTCTCAACGAGACGGTCCAACTGAGTGGCAACAACATATACTTTTGATGAGAAATGAGAAAAATTGCAGAAAAATATTTACTATCTGTATTGCACGTTTTTCTGCCGCCGAACTTTTGGCTATTAAACACAATCAATTTAAAAAATATTTAAATGTTGAAAGTACTTTTTTACCAATAACAAAAGTCACTCTCCCTAAAAAATTTTGTTTGATGAAATTCCATATCATCAAATATTGATTTTATAACGAAAAAAATATTTTCTTATGGGAATTTAACATTATGGGAAAAGAGGTCGAAGGGGTGGAGGACGAGTCAAAAGAAAATAAACAAAAACTTGATATCTTCTCACAAACGATTGTAGTTATCATTAAAAATCACGAAGTTTGAATCAAACTTCCTGATGTTGAACACGAGAAACTACCCGTCCCTTTATAAAGCAAAAAGAGCTTTATTTCCATTGCGGTCACGGCAACACAGTTATTTCATGCTGTGCACTGTCTGCCATAGTGGTATTGGCAAAACATGTAGATCCAGATGAGCCGGCTCATGACGAGCCATCTCATCTGGATCTACACGTTTTGCCAATAGCGTATGTATTGTAATTTGTGGGTGTCAAAACGTGGAAAATAGGATCAAAGTATGTTATTGTCACCTACAAAAATCATTTAGAACAACAATGTATTAAATGGCTTTTGTATTAGAGGGGGCTACTATTAGAGAGGGGGCTACTATTAGAGAGGGGGCTTCTATTAGAGAAGGGGCAACTATAGAGAGGGGGGACTATTAGAGCTAACTATTAGAGAAAGGGGAAACTATTAGAGAAGGGGCAACTATTAGAGAAGGGGCTACTATTAGAGAGGGGGGCTACTATTAGAAGAGGGGCTACTATTAGAGAAGGGGCAACTATTAGAGAAGGGGCTATATTAGAGTGGGGCTATTAGAGAGGGGCACTATTAGAGAAGGGGCTACTATTAGAGAAGGGGCTACTATTAGAGAATGGGCAACTATTAGAGAGGGGGCTACTATTAGAGAAGGGGCTACTATTAGAGAAGGGGCTATGAAGGGGCTATTATATAGAGAGGGGGATACTATTAGAGAAGGTGGGTACTATTAGAGAGGGGGCGAGGGGGCTATAGTAGAGAGGGGGTACTATTAGAGGGGGACTATTAGAGAAGGGGCTACTATTAGAGAAAAGGGGTATATTAGAGAAGGGGCACTATTAGAGAGGGGGCTACTATTAGAGAGGGGCTACTATTAGAGAAGGGGCTATGAAGGGGCTTATATTAGAGAGGGGGTACTATTAGAGAAGGTGGGTACTATTAGAGAGAGAGGGGGGCTACTAGTAGAGAAGGGGTTACTATTAGAGAGGGGCTACTCTTAGAGAGGGGGTACTATTAGAGAAGGGGCTCTATGAGAGGGGGTACTATTAGAAAAGGGGCTACTTTAGAGAGGGGGTACTATTAGAGAGGTGGCTATTATGAGAGGGGCTACTATGATGAGGGGGCTATAGAGAAGCTAGAAGGGCTTATATTAGAGAAGGGGGCTACTATTAGAGAAGGTGGCTACTATTATAGGGGGAAGAGGGGGCTACTATAGAGAGGGGGGCAGGGGGCTATATTAGAGAAGGGGCTACTATTAGAAGAAGGGGCTACTATTAGGGGGAGAGAGGGGGTACTATTAGAGAAGGGGTTCTATTAGAGGGGGGGACTAATAGAGAGGGGGGGGCACTATTAGAGAAGGGGGGCTACTATTAGATACGGGGTACTATTAGAGGGGGCTACTATTAGAAAAGGGGGCTACTATTAGAGAGGGGGCTACTATTCGAGAAGGTGGCTATTATAGAGAGGGGTGCTACTAGTAGAGAGGGGGGCTACTATTAGAGAAGGGGCATGAAGTGGCTATTATTAGAGAGGGGGCTACTATTAGAGAAGGTGGCTAACTATTAGTAGGAGGGGAAGAGGGGGTACTAGTAGAGAAGGGGTTACTATTAGAGAGGGGCTACATTAGAGAAGGGGCTTACTATTAGAGAGGAGGGTACTATTAGAGAAGGGTGCTACTATTAGAGAGGGGGCTACTTTTAGAGAAGGTGGCTACTATTAGAGAGGGGGCTATATTAGAGAGGGGGCTAATATTAGAGATGGGGCTACTATTAGAGAGGGGGCTTCTTATTAGAGGGGGGCTACTATTAGTAGAAGGGGCTATGAAGGGGCTTTATTTTAGAGAGGGGGTACTATTAGAGAGGTGGTACTATTAGGAGGGGAAGCGGGTGCTATAGTAGAGAAGGGGTTACTATTAGAGAGGTGGCTACTATTAGAGAAGGGGCTTCTATTAGAGAGGGGGCTTTACTATTAGAGAAGGGGCTACTATTAGAGAGGGGGCTACTATTAGAGAAGGGTGGCTACTATAGAGAGGGGGTGGGACGGGCTACTATTAGAGAGGGGGCTACTATTAGAGAAGGGGCTACTATAGAGAGGGGGTACTATTAGAGAAGGGGTATGAGGGGCTTATATTTGAGAGGGGGTATATTAGAGGTAGGTGGCTACTATAGAGAGGGAAGAGGGGGCTATAGTAGAGAAGGGGTTACTATTAGAGAGGGGGGCTACTATTAGAGAAGGGCTAGAAATGGGCTTATAATAGAGAGGGGGCTACTATTAGAGAAGGTGGTACTATTAGAGAGGGGAAGAGGGGGCTACTAGTAGAGAAGGGGTTTACTATTAGTGAAGGTGGCTACTATTAGAAGAGGGGGCTAAAATTAGAGAGGGTATCTATTAGAGAAAAGGGGGCTACTAATAGGAGAGGGGGTTCTATTAAAGATAAGGGGCTACTATTAGAGAGGGGGCTTAACTATTAGAAGAAGGGGGCTACTATTAGAGAAGGGGCTTATATTAGATGAGGGGCTACTATTAGTGAGGGGGCTACTATTAGAGAGGGGGTACTATTAGAGAAGGGGCTACTATTAGAGAGGGGGCTACTATTAGAGAAGGTGGCTACTATTTAGAGGGAGGGGGCTACTATTAGAGAGGGGTACTAAAAGATGAAGGGGCTACTATTAGAGAGGGGGCTACTATTAGAGTAACTATTAAGGAGAAGGGGCTATGAAGTTTAGATTAGAGAGGGGGCTACTAGTTAGAGAAGGTGGGGCTTACTATTAGAGAGGGGAAGAGGGTGCTACTAGTTAGAGAAGGGGTTAATTTTAGAGTGGGGGCTACTATTAGAGAAGGGGCTACTATTAGAGAGGGGGCTACTATTAGAGAAGGGGCTACTATTTAGAGGAGGGGGCTACTATTTAGAGAAGGAGGCTACTATTAGAGAGGGGGCTACTATTAGGAGGGGGGTTACTATTAGAGAAGGGGCTACTATTAGAGAGGGGGCTACTATTAGAGAAGGGGCTATGAAGGGGGCTTATATTAGAGGAGGGGGCTATATTAGAGAAGGTGGCTACTATTAGAGAGGGGAAGGGGAAGAGGGGGCTACTAGTAGAGAAGGGGTTACTATTAGAGAGGGGGCTACTATTAGAGAAGGGGCTATAAATGGGCTTATATTAGGAGTGGGGGCTACTATTAGAGAAGGTGGCTACTATTAGAGAGGGGAAGAGGGGGGGGCTACTAGTAGAGAAGGGGTTACTATTAGAAGAAGGTGGCTACTATTAGAGAGGTGGCTAAAATTAGAGAGGGGGCTACTATTAGAGAAGGGGGCTACTATTAGAGAGGGGGGCTACTATTAGATAAGGGCGCACTATTTAGAGAGGGGGCGGGCTATATTAGAGAGGGGGCTACTATTAGAGAAGGGGCTACTATTAGAGAGGGGCTTACTATTAGAGAAGGTGGCTATATTAGAGAGGGGGCTACTATTAGAGAGGGGGCTACTATTAGAGAAGGGGCTACTATTAGAGAGGGGGTCTATTAGAGAAGGGGCTATGAAGGGGCTTATATTAGAGAGGGGGCTACATATTAGAGGAAGGTGGCTACTAATTAGAGAGAGGGGAAGAGGGGGCTACTAGTAGAGAAGGGGTTACTATTAGAGAGGGGGCTATATTAGAGAGAGGGGGCTACTATTAGAGAGGGGGCTACTATGAGAGAAGGGGCTACTATTAGAGAGGGGGTACTACTATTTAGAGAAGGGGCTATGAAGGGGCTTATATTAGAGAGGGGGCTACTATTAGAGAAGGTGGCTACTATTGAGAGAAGGGAAGGGGGAGGGGGCTACTAGTAGAGAAGGGGTTACTATTAGAGAAGGTGGCTACTATTAGAGAGGGGGTAAAATTAGAGAGGGGGCTACTATTAGAGTAGGAGCTACTCTTAGAGAGGGGGCTACTATTAGAGAAGGGGCTACTATTAGAGAGGGGGCTACTATTAGAGAGGGGGCTACTTATTAGAGGGAGGGGGGTACTATTAGAGAGGGGCTACTATTAGAGAAGGGGCTACTATTAGAGGAGGGGGGCTACTATTAAAGAAGGTGGCTACTATTAGAGAGGGGCTTACTCAATAAAGCAGGGGCTACTATTAGAGAGGGGGCTACTATTAGAGAGAGGCTACCATTAGAGAGGGGGCTACTATTAGAGAGGGGGCTACTATTAGAGAGAGGCTACTATTAGAGAGGGGGCTACTATTAGAGAGGGGGCTACTATTATAAAAAGGGGCTACTATTAGAGAAGGGGCTACTATTAGAGAGGGGGCTACTATTAGAGAAGGGGCTACTATTAGAGAGGGGGCTACTATTAGAGAAGGGGCTACTATTAGAGAGGGGTCTACTATTACAGAAGGGGCTACTATTAGAGAGGGGGCTACTATTAGAGAAGGGGCTACTATTAGGGAGGGGGCTACTATTAGAGAAGGTGGCTCCTATTAGAGAGGCAGCCCTTCCAGCACAGTGAAACAAAATATAGGATTTTTTTTCAAAACAAATATAGGACACTATATCTGGCCTCCCAACACCCCTTCTAGCCAGCCACGTTCCACCACAAATCATTTATTTGTGCAAATAAGTCATTTACCTTAACTTATTACATTAAAGAAGGGATTTTTGAAAAACAATTAAGAATGAATTGGCACACATCATGGTACTACATAAATTAATTTTGTTGAAATGATGTCAACATCACATTAATAAATAATTATGGATGTCCTTTAAATTGCATGATGAATTTAGTGCAACAAATTTAACAAAAAAGTTCTATTTTAACCAAAGAAAAAGCAACCTTTTGCTTACCCAAAAAATATATAGGAATTATAGGAATTTTGCCAAAAATATAGGATAATATAGGACATTTTGAAAAAGTCTGAAAAATATAGGAATTATAGGAATTATAGGACCGCTGGAAGGGCTGGAGAGGGGGCTACTCAATAAAGCAGGGGCTACTATTAGAGAGGGGGCTACTATTAGAGAAGGGGCTATTATTAGAGAGGGGGCTACTATTAGAGAGGGGGGCTACTATTAATTAGAGAGGGGGCTACTATCAGAGAAAGGGCTACTATTAGAATAAATACAGTACTCTTGATTTCGAGCACGAGTACCCACATGTCTACTCACTAAATATAGTCATCGTAGTAGATAACGCCAGGGATGTCCATGCTCGGCACACCCAACACCTCGTCAATATACTGTAGACGTCCAGTGAGCACCTTTATGTCCGGTCGAGTTATCCTGGCTCTAACATTGCCACCATTCACCCACGTGTCTGTGGTCAAACAAGGAATCAGTAGGTTATTAACTCTTTGCATGCTGGGAAATTTGTGGGCTATAAATAGTTCAAAAATAGCAGATGACAATTCATTATATTTTCTTGTATTTCTCCCTGTAAATATCATGAATATGTCTTGGAATGGAATGGAATTGAATGGTGCTTAACGGCCCATCAACACAAAAGAGTATCATTTAGGGCCAAGAATATGTCTTGGAATTTCATTAGAATTGTGTCCAGAGGACACAATTCTAATGAAATTTCAACACATATTTACAGAGAGAGACATAAAACATATACTCGTAATTCGTTTGGCGGATATTTGCACCGCTAGCATGCAAAGAGTTAACCCTTCGACCGCTACACACAACAATTGTCATCTGCTGTTGCTTTTATATCTTGCCTTATTTCTCAATAACGACATGGTTTGACCGCACTTCCATTGGAAATGATTCTGAAGTGCTGTCAAAGCATGTTGTCAATTATTCTAATGGAAAATAGAAAATAAACAGCAGACGACAACAAATTAAAATAGCGGTGTAAGGTTAAAGGCACATGCCCACTCGGTAGGCACAAATATATTCTTTATAGGAATTAACCCTTTGAACCTGAAATCACGCTATATCGGTTTATGCAAAAAGTGCAGATCCAGATGAGCCGGCTCGTAACGAGCCGTCTCATCAGGATCTGCACTTTTTGCAAGTAATTTTCATATTTCTTACAACAAAAACACCCCCTTTTCATAAATGGACGAATCTGAAAATCATTTTGTGACCATTGGATTGGTTGGAACATTAGCATATCACAGTCCATTCCAGTTCCTTAGGGTTGAAAGGGTTAAACAAGTGTGGCGTAATGGAGAATGAATGTGTATTTTGCCAGAAAATGTCTCAAGATGATGTATCTGATATAAAGAACATTTTGTGCCTACTGAGTGGGCATGCATCTTTAACTAGATGGCCATGGCAAGTATATCATGCTCACTGAGGTATTTGATGGTCCCAGTATGTATGTAGCCGTTTAGAGCAATCCCATTGTGATACACAGATATTACAAAAACTTTAACGCAAATTTCACCTTGAGTAATTTGACCTTGACCGTTCGGCATGGGGGCCGCATGGATTGGTCAATAGTTTGACAAGAGTTGTCAGAAGACAACGAAGTGCGCCCAGTGGTGGTTTAGTTGAAATGAATATCAAGAAGCTGTGTGAAAGGAAACAGAAATTAAAAAACATTTCCCCTAATGCTAAGTCTGTGAACGCACTTAGATTGTGTGACCTTGGCCATTGTTATGGGGCGAGATAGAGAATAGCGAGTTGTCAGAAGACAACGAAGTGTACCCAGTGGTGGTTTAGTTGAAATGAATATCAAGAAGCTGTGTGAAAGGAAACAGAAATTAAAAAACATTTCCCCTAATGCTAAGTCTGTGAACGCACTTAGATTGTGTGACCTTGGCCATTGTTATGGGGCGAGATAGAGAATAGTGAGAGAAACATGTGTGAATTACCAAGAATCATGCTCCAGATAAGGAATTAGTAATTGAGTATTGTCACTCCATCATTTCTGAAGCAATTGGGTATTTCAAAATTTTAATTGTGTAAAATAGAATCACACTACTATTTACTACTGTTTACTACTGTTTACACATCAGCAGACCACACTTATTGAATAGTTTGCTTCTTAATGAAAACACATGTTGGTATTTCATTAGAATTGTCTCCTTGGAAATACGCACCTTATCTGGAGCTCTGAAGAAGTGAAGTGAAAAGAAACAGAAATTATAAGAAATTTTCCTCAACGGTAAGATTATGAATGCACTAAGATTGTGACATTGACCTTGGGGTTAGCGGGGTATGATGGTTATAGACTTTCTCAAAGCATAATAATCATTAGTGAAAGACAAGTGTGAAATATCAAGACGTGTGGTAAAAGCAGAGCTCCAGATAAGGTGTGTATTTGCGTAAATACCCAATTAAAATTGCCAAAAATCCAATTGAAATCAGAATTAGTGAATATCAAAAAGCAATGAAAAATTTGTGGTATCTTTATTATGCTACAGAAAACAATGAACAGACAACACATATAGCATATTTAGGAGACAATTCTAATGAAATACCAAGATGTGTTTTCATTTTGAAGCAAACTATTCAATAATTGCGGTCTGTTGATGTGTAAACAGTAGTGTGATTTTATTTTATCCCGTCAAGACAGTGCGTATGTGACATGAAACACGGTGCCGTGAAACATATTTGATATCCAGTCAATACTATTTTTGCATTTTAAAGCCATTTGTAGGTGTTGACGGGATAAATAGAATAGTAGGTTAGTGCCGTGAATGGGAAAAAAATAACTGGCACGGCACGGAAACGGGATATTTTTTCCCATTCACGGCACTAACGTACTATATTCTCTATTTACCCAATTCAAATTTTGAAAAAACCAATTGCTTCAGAAATGATGGAGTGACAATACTCAATTACTAATTCCTTATCTGTAGCATATTTCATCAACATTGCAAAGTATACTTTACTAGCAAAGTATACTTTGAGGGAGTAATCATTTATTTTTCCTGAACTGCATTATTTCATATAAAACTAACAAATGCATATATTTCATGATTAAAAGTATGCAGAATTATTATACAGAATTTATTACATTATCACAGGCAAATTGGCTGAGATAATGTAATCAATTCAGTATAATAAAAATTAATAAATTTATCATAAAATTGAAAATTTCTCCCTCAAAGTATACTTTGCTAATAAAGTATACTTTGCAATGTTGATGAAATAGGCTACAGGAGCCCTGCTTGTGGTGTTGAAAGGGTTAACAGGGTCGTACCTCTGCATACGGGCAACTTTATCACACTGACCACAAGCTGGTGTGATAATAAAAGTATTGTATCCATAGACTTGGGCAATAGACTTGGGCGGCAATAGACTTGGGCAATAGGCAAAAGTAAACGAGATGAGTAACACAGTACTATTTCTGTCGTTGTAGATCACAAGTCTCCAGTTATTGTAGCGCGATCTCCGACGCTGGCGACCGTCATAGTTGGACGTCATCTGTGACACTTCCACGCTGCCATCTTGCACCATGCATAGGTTCACAACCTGGTGAGTTTCCAATTAAAGCATTAATTTTCATAGTTTTGCTAATAGAAACAAAATTATATTTTATTCAAGTGAAAGTGAATGGCTTTAACCCATTCCTTACGGAATACACCTTTTTTACAGGTATGAAATATTTTATTTTTGTTATTTCTCATTTAAAGTATATGTTGTGACCACTCATTTGAACCGTCTCAACGAGACGGTTCAAATGGTGGTCGCGACATATACTTCTGAGTGCATAGAAGGAAAATATTGACGATTTCCCGAAAACGAATTCAAGTGAAAGTGAATAGCTTAAATCCATTCCTTACGGAACTATTTTATTTTTATTTTTGTTATTTCTCAATGAAAGTATATGTTGTGACCACTCATTTGAACCGTCTCAACGAGACGTAATGGCGCGTTCTAGTAACGTCATGAGACACATGGATTACGTAGGTGTTGGCTTGGCCCCGGATTGAGCATTGTCTACAGCCATGGTTAAACAGCATGCGCTGTACGTTTGAACACGGCTGTCAGCGGTGTGAAACAAAACGGCAGCCATGTAACAATAACCTTTAAATATGCAATAAACATATTACCATATTCATGAGTGTTTGGTTGGACGTGTATTCGATCCAAGGCTTGAATGCCGAGTCCAGCGGAACAAACATATTCATGCCGCTCGAGGCTGAGACCAACGCCGAAACATCCGATGGCACCAGGTCCAACATCTTATGGAATTTCCTGCCAGACATGATTGGTTGATTGGATGATTGATTCATTGGTTGGTTAATTGACTGACTGATTTATTGAATGATTGGTTAGTTAGTTGGGTGACTGGTTGGTTGATGGGCTGATGGTAGGTTGGTGGGTGGTGGAGTGGTGGCTCATTGGTTGGTTGATTGGTTGACTGACTGATTGATTGGTTGATTGATTGCTTTATTGGTTGACTGATTGTTTTATTGATTGATTGCTTGATTGGTGGTTGGTTGGTTGGTTGCTTGATTATCTTATTGATTGGTTTGTTGGTTGTTTGATTTGGTTGGGTGGGTGTTTGGTTGGTAAGTTGATTGATTGATTAGGGTGCATATGCAGCATAGGAATGTTTATTTTGAGCAAGTGTGTAGCGAGTCATTTTTGTAAAAATAATAAAATTATTTTGCTTATTCCTCCATGAAGGTATATGTTGTTACCACTTGTTTGAACCGTCTTGTCGAGACGGTTCAAACAAGTGGTAACAACATATACTTTCGAGATGAAATAAAGAAAATAGGGATTTTTTCTCATAACAGTTTCATACTACTACAGTTGTAAGTAAATACAAGTTCAGTAAAGTTTGTAAAAAAATAAATAATTATTTTGCTTATTTTTCCATGAAGGTATATGTTGTTACCACTCGTTCGAACCGTCTCGTCGAGACGGTTCAAACAAGTGGTAACAACATATACTTTTGAGATGAAATAAAGAAAATAGGGATTTTTTTCTCATAACAGTTTCATACTACTACAGTTGTATCGCGTCTTTAAAGGTGCATGCCCACTCAGTAAGCACAAAATGTTCTTTATTGGAAATAAGTGTATAAATGCGTCGCCTGAAAAAATAATATTTTCGACAGATTATAAAGTATGATCATTGCACATCAAAAAATAAATACAGAGAATAAATAGTAATGTCCGTTAACATTTTAAGGAAAAACGGTTATCATCGTCCCTGATATCAGTGTGAAAATTTTCGTCTAAAATAAAATGTATAATAATGCTAATCAATACGTGGGGTAATGGTGAATGAATGTTTATTTTGTCAGAAAATTTCATACGTACAGAATACACAAAAGTATCTGTATCACTATATTATAACCTACTGCGTGGGCATGTACCTTTAATGGGTTAAACGTGCTCAACTTCGAGTAACGTGTAAGGCCATTGTTTTTCTCTGTTAAGCGTCCACCCGGATGGCCAAACCCTACTTACATATCCAGTAAAAACAAGCAAGGCCTTGCAAAAAACGAATGTAAATTTAAATTTTTAACATAAATTTAAATTGCCGCTAAACAATAAGAAAACACTCTTATTAAACGTATTAAGTGTAAATTTGTGAACGGATTTAAAACTAAGACAAGTCCCAAATCAATTTTCATATTACTTAACCAGTAAATAGTGTAAAATAGCATACACAGTTTGTTGGGTTTTTTCATAGAACCACTCTCAAAACCTACCCGCACGCGGACGCTTAACCCATTTCAGCATAAGGATACTATGATTTTTGTTGAAAAAATCTCATTATTTTGTTCATTCATCGATAAAGGTATATGTTGTTACCACTCATTTGAACCGTCTCATTGAGACGGTTCAAATGAGTGGTAACAACATATACTTTCGAAAGGATATAAAGAAAATAGGGATATTTTTTATCTCAAAAGGTTCATACTACTAAAAGTGTATCTCTAATAACATTTTAAGGACACATGATTATCGCCCCTAATATCAGTGTGGAAATTTACGTCTGATATAAAATGTTTGTTTGTTTGTTTGTTTATTGGTGTTTAACGGCCTATCAACAGCTAAGGTCATGTAAGGCCAGGCAAACAGGTTCGATCCCGTTTTAACCTGCTGCATTGGGGGGAAAATCCCAAAATCAGAACGGAATATTTACATCGAGATACAACATATTCAGCCCTGAAATTAGAATAACCTGACCTGGTGCCAGGTCCATACTGCACCAAAGTCACTTGGCCCCTTCCCCTATTTAAAAGGAATACCGGTAGGATTACTCTTATAAGGGGTATAACCAGATTCAACTGTCACATACAAAATGCCAAAGACGTATGTGAGGGCCAAACCAGGTCTCCAGTCAGGATTCCGGTAAGGATGAACCCCGATCGTTAAATTACCCATCGCATGCTCCCACCTGCCACCCACCTGATATAAAATGTATAATAATGCCAATCAATACGTGGGGTAATAGTGAATGAATGTTTATTTTGTCAGGAAATGTCTCAGATGAAGTCTCCGATATAAACAACATGTTGTGCCCACTGAGTGGGCATGTACCTTAACGATGGCAAAAGAAGCCATCATATGAGACAAGGCCGATCACTGGGGAGTGTCTCACCCACTAAACAAGGTGATCTCCAAGGTCACCAAGGTCAAGGACACAATATGAGCAAGTCCAAAATTATTGATACAAAGGTCACAGTCATCAAGGTCACACAAATGACCCTGGGTGGATAGCTATCAATGTGAGGAAGCTATTGGTGAATTTTGTTATGATCCGACTAACACAATGTGCAGCACTACGTATACTGTCTGTTCCACGTTTTGCTGCCGACGAACTTTTGGCTATTAAACACATTAAATCTAAAAGATATTTAATTGTAAGTAGTTTTTTATCAATAACAAAAAAGTCACTCTCCAAAAAAATTGTTTGATGAAATTCCATAAAATATTGATTTTATTGCGATTTTTTTTAATTTTAAATTCCTATGGAAATTAAACATGGGGGGGGGGGGGGGGTGGGGGGGGGGGGGGGGGGGGGGAGGGGGGGGGGGGGGGGCGGGGGGGGGGGGGGGGGGGGGGGGGGGGGGGGGGGGGAGGGGGGGGAGGTGGCTAAACTAAACTGTTTTCTTAATTACGTCATTTTCAAGCTATCTTGCCAGGTTTCGGAGTCAATTTCCAATTTTTTTTGTTTTTTGATCCTTCAGGATAAAAAAAAACGAAAAGTTTTGGAAATTGACTCCCCATGTTAAAGGTGCATGCCCACGCAGTAGGCACAAAATGTTCTTTATAGGAATTAAATAAGTGTATAATTATGTCACTATTCCACCAGTTCTAAAAATTACGAGTGCCCGCTATACAAATATAATCATTTATTAATTATCAATTTACTGTTAGCGACGTGCGGCGGTAACAGTCTATTTTGATAATGTGCGGGGACTACTACTTTCACATCACGGCTTGCGGTGCGCATGCGCAGTATACTACGCGCACCAGTAGGCTTCCCAATATGTCGAAACGTCCAGGACGGAAATTGTGTGAAACGGCGTCGGCCAAAAAAAAAGGCGAAATGTCTGAGGGACAGGCAGTACAGAGAGAGAGTGGTTAATATTGGCGACCAGATCACCAAATGGAAAGAGTTACGTGGAGATTTACATTTGGACTCGAACAGAGATTTTTCTTCTCAACTTCCGATACTTCACTGCGCATGTCAAAGATGTGATATGATTGACCGTGTCACGTGATGCGTATTGGTAACAAGAAATGCGTCTGTCGAACGCGGATGCCACCTGCAGCATATTTGAGAAACTGTGACAAAGTGGTTAAGTCATTTAAGTAACCTGGTGAAGGTCAAAAGGCGAAGGTCATATAAATTATGAAAAGGCAGGTGTGGCACACATACCAATGAATGAAGTGTTGAAGTATTGAAGCGATTAAGCAACTTATGTAGATGATATGGCCAGTTTGAGAAACTGTGACGAACTGGTTAACCAAAATTGTTAAGTCATTTAAGTAACCTGATGTAGGTGAAGGTCAAAAGGCGAAGGTCATATAAATTATGAAAAGGCAGGTGTGGCACACATACCAATGAATGAAGTGTTGAAGTATTGAAGCGATTAAGCAACTTATGTAGATGCTATGGCCAGTTTGAGAAACTGTGACAAAGTGGTTAACCGAAAAGTGTGACGGGACGGACAGAGGGACGGACGGACAGACGGACGGACGGACGGACGGACATTCTTACAGTACTATACTTATGTGGCTTATCACATGTTAAATATTAGCCACATAAAACGATTTTTAGCCACATAAAAGGATTTTTTAGGTGGCTAATTGTAACCAACCCTATCCTTTACCAAGTCCATAACCCTGTGGAGCTAGCCACATAAGTACCCTAATGTGTGCCCGGACAGACGGACGGACGGTCGGACGGACCAAACACTATATGCCACCCGTTTCTTCGAAACCCGGTGGCATAATAATAAAATCAATGTTATGTTATTTCATCAAATAATTGTTTTTGGGGAGGGTGAATTTTTTTTTATTAATGAAAAAGTACTTACTTTTTAATATTTTTTAGATTTAATGTATTTAATAGCCAAATGTTTGGCGGCAGAAAAACGTGGAACAGACAGTAGTAAATAACCGATAAACGAATTGATTTTTTATTTGTAATTTATTATTTATAAATATTCAATACGCCATAACAACTTACGGTGCATCTCTCAAAATCTGTTCCCGGGCCGTGTAATACACAAATCCCAGCATCTTGTCGATAATGTGAATCACGCCGTTGCTAACAGTGATGTTTCCCCGCTCAACAAGGGCCGTCACTCCGCCACTAATTACGTACACTGCGGTATAAATGAGAGAAAGTTACGGTACTTGGTACAACTAGATTGGTCAGTAAGCAAGGCTTACAGAATACCCCCCCCCCCCACCCGCGTGGGCCCAGGTACCCCTAAATATGTAAAATTGTCCAAGTGTGTGGGCCTATGACCTTGACTCTGGGCTTAGCATGAACGTGAATTTGTCACAGGGTGGTAGAGGTCCATTGGAGCAAGGCGAGTGTGAAATGTGAAGCAGATCCGAGCAAGGAAATAGAAGTTATAACCGATTTCTCTGATGTTAAGTTTTGTAAAGAGATTAAGTATGTGACCTTGACCTTGAGATCAGCGGGGATATGTCACAGCATGATAGTAGAGCCTTAGAGGAATGCATGCATGCATGAAATATTAAGAATTTGCAATGAAGCAAATAGAAGTTATAACATATTTCTCTGATGTTAAGTTTTGTAAAGAGACCAGAGCTCCAGATAAGCTTTGTGTCTAAAGCGTACCATACCCCCTGTTTTTAAAATCATTGCGTATTTCAGTTTCACAAATTAATTATTGATTTTCTTCACTACCAAATAGGGAACAAATGATCAAACATATAACAAATTTAAACATTCACTTATTTGAGCTGCAAAAAGCAAACAATGTTTGCTTTTTGCAGCTCAACTAAGTGAATTTTCAACTTTATGACAGTATTTTCACTACTCAATTTGAAAATCAATGCGTATTTAGCTAAAATAATTGCGTAAAATACGCCAATATGCACCTTATCTGGAGCTCTGAAAGAGACTAAGTATTTGACCTTGACCTTTGGATCAGCGGGGGTTGGACGGTCGTGGATTTGGCACAGCATGGTAGTAGAGCCTTACAGGAATGCATGTGTGAAATATTAAGCATTTTAGATGAAGGAAATAGAAGTTATAACAATATTTCTCTGATGTTAGTTTTGTAAAGAAACTAAGTATTTGACATTGACCTTGGGATCAGCGGGGGTTGGACAGTCATGGATTTGGCACAGCATGGTAGTAGAGCCTTACAGGAATGCATGTGTGAAATATTAAGCATTTTAGATGAAGGAAATACAAGTTATAACATATTTATTGTTTTGTAAAGATTTTGACGTTGACCTTGGGATCAGTGGGGGTTGGACGGTAATGGATTGGCACAGCATGGTAGTAGAGCCTTACAGGAATGCATGTGTGAAATATTAAGCATTTTAGATGAAGGAAATAGAAGTTATAACATATTTCTCTGATGTTAAGTTTTGTAAAGAGACTAAGTATTTGACCTTGACCTTGGGATCAGCGGGGGTTACACGTTCGTGGATTTGGCACAGCATGGTAGTAGCCTTACAGGAATGCATGTGTGAAATATTAAGCATTTTAGATGAAGGAAATAGAAGTTATAACAATATTTCTCTGATGTTAAGTTTAGTGACGGACGGACGGACGGACGGACCAGGGTGGCGTTAAGAGAGGTTCCACTGTAAAACAGACGGATGACCACTTCAAGACACTCGTTCTTTGCGGTTGCGAACATATATTATCATTGAAGGTAAATAGAAATGAAATATATGGAAATTAATTAAGCACAACCAGGTAAGCTTTCTCTGTGTCTGGTTTAGAGATGTTTGACCGATAGAATTGTTATACAATGACGCGTTTTCCCGCGATTTGACGTTAACGTTGTGTGATGTCAAATGTGACGTCATGTAAACTTTTTGAAATCCAAATTACGCAGCTGTTTCTAAGAACCAGATATATTTGAGTGCATGTTTGGAATGTGTTCAATCACATTAACATTCTAGATTAGTCGAGACCCTTTCCAAATTTTCAAATAACTTTATTTTGACTGTAATCAAATATAAACATTTTGCATGGTACATGTAGCTCGTTACTGTGCATTACAATTCGCAATAAAATCATGTAAAATTATATTTAATGCATTTATAGACCTTGGTCTGTTTAATACATCAATCTGCGAAACTAACCTGTATCTTCGAACCGACGGAAAACGATGTTTGAAGTTCCCAATCCGCTCGGGAAATTTTCCGAATTCTCGACGTACGACGTGTATACAACTTGGTTAGGTATATAGTGCATCTTTATGAACTGAAATACACCATGAACATTTGAAGTAAAACTCACTTCCCACAGATCCAGATAAGCATTGGCGTATTCCCAGTAGCTTCACCAACATTGCAAAGTACCCGGTATACTTTTCTAGCAAAGTATACTTTGAGGGAGAAATTTTCAATTTTAGGATAAATTTATTAATTTTTTTTTTATTATACTGAATTTATTACATTATCACAGCCATTTTGGCTGTGATAATGTAATACATTCAGTATAATAATTCTGCATACTTTTAATCATCAAATACATGCAGTGGTTAGTTCTATATGAAATAATGCATTTCGGGAAAAATAAATGATTACTCCCTCAAAGTATACTTTGCTGGAAAAGTATACTTTGCAATGTTGATGAAATCGGCTACTGATGCAGCCAGATTCTAGGAATATAAATACTGAAAACAAACATAACTACTGTCTGTTTCCCAAAACTTTCCAAAATTTTACGGCTATATTATAAACAATGCAAAAACAATTATTTTTTTTGATAATATTAAATTTTATAATTGTTTTAGAATGAGCCTTTTTATTTTGTGAAATGTGGTCCAATATTGATTTTACTGCGAAAAAACAATTTCCCCATGTTAAATCCCCATAGACATCTTCACGGAGTGAAGATGTCTATGGGGATTTAACATGGGGAAATATTTTAGAATTTCAGAAATACTGGACCGATTTTTAAAATTTAACTTTTGTTTTCTTAGTTAGATCATTTCCAAGCTATCTAGCTAGGTTTCTGAGTCAATTTCCAAAATGTTTCGTTTTTTGACTCGTTTTTTGCGAAACAACAATTTCCCCATGTTAAATCCCCACGGAGTGAAGATGTCTATGGAGATTTAACATGGGGAAATTTGTTCAGAAATAGTGGACCGATTTAAAAACTTTCTTAAGTTAGATCATTTCCAAGCTATCTAGCCAAGTTTCGGAGTCAATTTCCAATTTGTTGGTTATTCAAATTAAAATACATACATTTATTTGACCAAATTTCGCGAAATAAAAAAGAAATCTCATTCTTAAACTTTGCTAAAATTTAATTTTATTAAACAAAATATTGTTTTTACATTGTTTATATAGCCGTCAAATTTGGGCAGCTTTCGAGGTAGGTACACCAGAACAGAGCTCCAGAAAAGCTTCGTGTCTAAAGCGTACTATACCCCCTGATTTCAAAATCAATGCGTATTTTACTTTTACAAATGAATTATTGATTTTCTTCATTACTAAATAGGGAACAAATGATAAAATAAATTATAACAAATTTAAACATTCACTTATTTGAGCTGCAAAAAGCACTGTTTGCTTTTTTGCAGCTCAACTAAGTGAATTTTCAACTTTATGACAGTATTTTCACAACTCAATTTGAAAATCAATGCGTATTTTCACATTGATGTGCATATTTTGTACTCCCACTTTTGATAATCAATGCGTATTCAGCTGAAATAATTGTATAAAATACGCCAATACGCATGTGTTTTTGTAATTCCTGCAAAAAAGAACAAAATTGTCAAACAAAACCCATGCATTTCATTGCCTACTTGCGGAATAAGTAATTTAGCGATTCTGTAACCTTTAGCGATTGTAACCATGGCAACCTCTATTAATCCAGTCAACAAGCCCTCGCCTATCACCTAATCATGCGAAAACTAATATATCCATTGAATTTGAATCTATCTAGCTTAAAGGCCATAAAAAATGAGTACATGTACTTTGGTTCTCAGGTACGGGGTTCTGGAATGAGTACATGTACTTTGGTTCTCAGGTACGGGGTTCTGGAATGAGTACATGTACTTTGGTTCTCAGGTCGGGTTCTGGAATGAGTACATGTACTTTGGTTCTCAGGTACGGGGTTCTGGAATGAGTACATGTACTTTGGTTCTCAGGTACGGGGTTCTGGAATGAGTACATGTACTTTGGTTCTCAGGTACGGGGTTCTGGAATGAGTACATGTACTTTGGTTCTCAGGTACGGGGTTCTGGAATGAGTACAGTACTTTGGTTCTCGGTACGGGGTTCTGGAATGAGTACATGTACTTTGGTTCTCAGGTACGGGGTTCTGGAATGAGTACATGTACTTTGGTTCTCAGGTACGGGGTTCTGGAATGGTCTCAGTACTTTGGTTCTCAGGTACGGGGTTCTGGAATGAGTACATGTACTTTGGTTCTCAGGTACGGGGTTCTGGAATGAGTACATGTACTTTGGTTCTCAGGTACGGGGTTCTGGAATGAGTACATGTACTTTGGTTCTCAGGTACGGGGTTCTGGAATGAGTACATGTACTTTGGTTCTCAGGTACGGGGTTCTGGAATGAGTACATGTACTTTGGTTCTCAGGTACGGGGTTCTGGAATGAGTACATGTACTTTGGTTCTCAGGTACAGGGTTCTGGAATGAGTACATGTACTTTGGTTCTCAGGTACAGGGTTCTGGAATGAGTACATGTACTTTGGTTCTCAGGTACGGGGTTCTGGAATGAGTACATGTACTTTGGTTCTCAGGTACAGGGTTCTGGAATGAGTACATGTACGTTGGTTCTCAGGTACGGGGTTCTGGAATGAGTACATGTACTTTGGTTCTCAGGTACAGGGTTCTGGAATGTGAAGCGGGAGGCGAACATCTCAAACAAAAAGAATATGTTCTATAAAGTTACTATAACCTCTTTAGACGTGAAAAATCACAAGATTTTCGTCAGACATGATTAGATTTAACATATGTTTGCATGGTAGTGTTTTTTATTGATCATATGGCGAATTTATAGTACAATTTTGTTTCTCCCTTAGACCGCTACACACAACAATTGTCGTCTGCTTTTGCTTTTTATATCTTGCCTTATTTCTCAATAAAAACATGGTTTGACAGCACTTCAGAATCATTTCCATTGGAAATGATTCTAAAGTGCTGTCAAAGCATGTTTTTGATGATAACAAGAGTTGTCAAGAGGACAACGAAGCGCGCCCGGTGGCAGCAAAGGAACCGAGGGCACATTTGAATGTGGATTTGCCACATCGCAGTAGAGGACCCTTGGAGCAATGCGTGTGTGAAATATGAATCAAATCCAAGCAAGGAAACAGAAAATATAGGTCATTATTTACCCGAGCGACTGAGCGTTAAGGTTTCGAGATGCACAAAGTATGTGACCTTGACCCTGGGCTTAGAAGGGGCGGCACGGACGTGGATTTACCACAGCGCAGTAGAGGACCCTTGGAGCAATGCGTGTGTGAAATATGAATCAAATCCAAGCAAGGAAACAGAAAATATAGGTCATTATTTACCCGAGCGACTGAGCGTTAAGGTTTCGAGATGCACAAAGTATGTGACCTTGACCCTGGGCTTAAGAAGGGCGGCACGGAGCGATTTACTTACAGCGCAGTAGAGGACCCTTGGAGCAATGCGTGTGTGAAATATGAAGCAAATCCAAGCAAGGAAACAGAAAATATAGGCCATTATAATTTTTGAAGACAGACGGACGGACGGACAGACAGATGGACGCCTACGACGCCAAGGGTATGCCATAAGTACGGAAGGTGCACTAAAAATGGAAAATAGAACATAAACAGCAGACGATAAAAAATTAAGATAGCGGTGTAAGGGTTAATATGGAATATTAGACAAGGCATGTGATTTTGTACCTAAAAAGATGTGCGACATCTCATGAAAAATATTAGAAAATTTACAATATTTTCTGTAATTGACAGAAAATATTGGTTTCATTAAACATCTTGTTAGGTACAAAATCTCATGGCTTGTCTTGGAAATGTTAGTATTAAAAGCAATTAACACAGAGAGAATAGCAGAGCTCCAGATAAGCTGCGTATTGGCGAACTTTACGCAATTATTTTAGCTGAATACGCATTGATTATCAAAAGTGGGAGTACAAAATACGCACAGCAATGTGAAAATACACATTGATTTTCAAATTGAGTAGTGAAAATACCGTCATAATAAAGTTGAACATTCACTAAGTTGAGCTGCAAAAAGCAGCTCAAATAAGTGAATGTTTAAATTTGTTATATTTTTTATCAAATTTTGTTCTTTGTAAAAGAAAAATACGCAATGATTTTGAAATTTAGACACAAAACTTACCTGGAGCCCTGGAATAGCACATTAAATCTAAGAAATATTTAATATAGGAATCGGGGTATAAACTTGGAAAAGTCGCGGGAATACTGGACGAAGGCCGGAAGGCCTCGTCCAGTATTCCCGCGACTTTTCCAAGTTTATATCCCCGATAAATTCCACAAAAAGGCCATTCATTCCTTATAATTCCAGCATTTGAAATAAATTCATCAAGAAAATGTGTTTATCATTTTCCGTTTTCTTAAGAATTATTTTAACTGCGCCTCAAGGTTATGGAAAGTAGGTCGGCATTGGAGTTTACTGGGATATAAATTTTGGACAGAGACTTGCTACGGACCAATCAAATGTTAGGGAATTGTGTAAATATTTTTGTGCTGGAATTATTTAAATGTAAGTACTTTTTCATAAATAACAAAAATGTCACACTTCCCAATTTTTTTTATTTGGATTTTATTGCAAAAAACAACAATTTAACTATAGGTTTTTTAAAATAATTTTGGAATTTGTGGAACAATTTTCAAAATGTAACTTTTTCTTAGTTACATCAATTCCAAGCTATCGAGCCAGGTTTCAGAATGAATTTCCAATTTTTTCATTGTTCTACTCCCCGTAACTCCCCAGCTACTTTTTGCCCCATGTTACATGGAACCTGTTAAATTCCGATAGGAACATTTTTTATTCTCTTTAAAATCAATATTTGATAAAAGTTCATTAAATAAAACAAGAATTCTGCCACGGAAGCGGTGTCGATCGCGCCTGCCGAGGCATTTGACTGTAACATGATGATGGGCATGTGCTAAAGTAAGCACCACAAAAACAGACAGAGAAGTGCAACATGGTTGAAGAAACTTTTTGAATTAAAAAAAATGGCTAAGTGTTTCCACAAAAATGTGTAGGTAAAAAAGGCCAAGGTCATGTTAATGTCGGCATGAGTGTGTTCCAAATGCTTACATGTACCAAGTGTCAAAATATTGAAGCAATACGTCCAGTAATAATAAAGTTATACCATGATGACAAAGCTTGTACAAACGCTTTGACGCAAACAAATGGATAAATGTTTCCGCAAAAATGTGAAGGTAAAAAATGGCAAGGTCATGTTAATGGCGGCATGAGTGTGATCCAAATGCTCACATGTATCAAGTCTCCAAATATTGAAGCGATCTGTCAAGTAATATTAAAGTGACTTTTTTTTATTAATGAAAAAGTAATTAAATTTATATATTGTTTTAGATTTAATCTGTTAAATAGCCAAAAGTTTGTTGGCAGAGCAACGTGTAACAGAGAGAGTCTTTTTATATCAGTAGCCTATTTCATCAACATTGCAAAGTATACTTTACTAGCAAAGTATACTTTGAGGGAGTAATCATTTATTTTTCCCGAAATGCATTATTCATATAGAACTAACAAATGCATATATTTCATGATTAAAAGTATGCAGAATTATTATACTGAATTTATTACATTATCACAGCCAAATTGGCTGTGATAATGTAATAAATTCAGTATAATAACAAGAAACGAGGCAAAGCCACGAAGGCCAGGTTTTTTCCAAGCATAGACACTTGGATAACATAATTATACCCACTTTTTGTAGACTAGATGGCCGTGGCCTGCATGTCGCGCCTTGGGGCGAGGCATGGACACTAAAAAAATAGATATAGTAGATGGAAAAAGTTTAACCAAAAAACTTTAACCGGACACACGGACGAACGGACGGACGTATGCCAAAATGCCGACGATATCGCGCGTTCTGCAAGCAGGTGTGACAATGATGATAAACACCCATGTGAAGTATCAAGGTATTGGGTGAAGCAGTTGCAGAGATATAGTACGCGAAAAAACTTTAAAAAAAAAATTCAAAGTAATTTGACCTTGACATTGGGCACAGGATCGCCCTTTCCGCAAGAAGGTGCAACAATGATGATAAACACCCATGTGAAGTATGAAGGTATTGGGTGAAGCAGTTGCAGAGATATAGTACACGAAAAAACTTTAACAAAAAAATTCAAAGTAATTTGACCTTGACATTGGGCACAGGATCGCGCTTTCCGCAAGCAGGTGCGACAATGATGATAAACACCCATGTGAAGTATGAAGGTATTGGGTGAAGCAGTTGCAGAGATATAGTACACGAAAAAACTTTACAAAAAAAATTCAAAGTAATTTGACCTTGACATTGGGCACAGGATCGCGCTTTCCGCAAGCAGGTGCGACAATGATGATAAAACACCATGTGAAGTATGAAGGTATTGGGTGAAGCAGTTGCAGGAGCAGATAGTACACGAAAAAACTTTAACAATTCAAAGTAATTTGACCTTGACATTGGGCACGGATCGCGCTTTCCGCAAGCAGGTGCGACAATGATGATAAACACCCATGTGAAGTATCAAGGTATTGGGTGAAGCAGTTGCAGAGATATAGTACACGAAAAAAGTTTAACAAAAAAATTCAAAGTAATTTGACCTTGACATTGGGCACAGGATCGCGCTTTCCGCAAGCAGGTGCGACAATGATGATAAACACCCATGTGAAGTATGAAGGTATTGGGTGAAGCAGTTGCAGAGATATAGAACACGAAAAAACTTTAACAAAAAAATTCAAAGTAATTTGACCTTGACATTGGGCACAGGGGCCGCACGGTTGGGGGTTAGAATGAAAATATGGATGATGATAAACACCCATGTGAAGTTTCAAGGTAATGGGCGAAGCAGTTGCAGAGATATAGTATAACGAAAAAGTTTTAACCAAAAAACTTTAACCAGACGTACGTTAAAAAGTTAACGTTGAAAATGGCTAAGTCAATTACGTAGAAATAATAGGTGAAGGTGAAAAAATTGTCACATGTTGGATAGTTGTATGTGGTAGGCACCCCTTGGTTATGAAGCTGTGAAAGTTTGGTGGTCCTAGGTGGTACAGTACCAAAGAAATGGACTTAAACACGAAAACTTAACATTGTAAACGCGAAAACTTAACATTGAAAATGGCTAAGTCGACTGCGCGGAAAAAATGGGTGAAGTTAAAAAAAAAGTAACATGTTGGATAGTGATATGTGGTGGGCACACCCTTGATTATGAAGCTGTGAAAGTTTGGTGGTCCTAGGTGGTACAGTACCAAATAAATGGACTTCAAACACGAAAAACTTAACATTGTAAACGCGAAAAACTTAACATTGAAAATGGCTAAGTCGACTACGCGGAAAAATGTCAAGATAAAAAAAAAGTAACATGTTGGATAGTGATATGTGGTGGGCACCCCTTGATTATGAAGCTGTGAAAGTTTGGTGGTCCTAGGTGGTACAGTAAGAAAGAAATGGACTCAAACACGAAAACTTAACATTGATTGTGGACGCCGCCCGCCGCCCGCCCGCCCGCCCGCCCGCCCGGCTTTCGCCAATCCAATAGCCTGGATTTTTTTTCAAAAAACCTGGCTAAAAATTAATAAATTTATCATAAAATTGAAAATTTCTCCCTCAGCTTTTAGACTAAGCTCAGAAATGTTACATGCAGGAATTCTGAAGTTCCCCAAGGAATTCCTACCATTTCCCAGAACTCCAGATAAGCTGCGTATTTGCTCAACCCTTTCAACACCAAGTACCTTAATAGGATGTTCCATGCCAATGTTTCACGCTATTTCATTAATTTTGTTCATTCAAATTATCCCATTCTTCTAAAAGGGTAATCTGTACGACGTTTAAAATTATTAACAAACAGTGGAGATCCTGATGAGACGGCTCGTTACGAGCCAGCTCATCTGGATCTGCACTGTTTGCAACCATTGTCTCTATAGAGGTCTGTGGTGTTGAAAGGGTTAAATACCCAATTAAAATTTCCAAAAACCCAATTGAACTCAGGAGTAGCGAGTATCAAAAGGCAGTAAAAAATTTGTGGTACCTTTACCATGCTGCAGAAAACCATAAAAAAAACACAAATATAGCATATTTTTCTTATTTTCCATGAAAACACATCTTGGTATTTCACTAGAATTGTCTCCAAGGAGACAATTCTTCTAATGAAATGCCAAGACATGTTTTCATTCATTTTGAAGCAAATTATTCAATAATTGCTGTCTGTTGATGTGTAAACAGTAGTGTTATTTGATTTTACCCAATTAAAATTTTGAAATACCCAATTGCTTCTGATATCAACATTGATTAGTAAAGCAAGCCGCAGGTGGAAGTAATGGACCATGGTCTATAAGTACATTAAATACATCAAAAATCATCAATAAGTGAGGAAAAACTAGAAAATGTGTTCATAGAACACGGATGCCCCACATATCGCTTTGATAATAAATGAGGCCAAATTCCAAGTAAAAATTTTTGTTTAACTTAGCGTTAAAGTTTTTGAAGCACCAAGTATGTGACCTTGACCCTGGGCTTGGCGGGGGTAGGACGAACGTGGATTTGGCACAGGGCGGTAGAGGACCATTATAGCAATGCGTATATGAAGTATGAAGCTGATCCGTGGAAGGGAACAGAAATTATAAGTTATTTACTCGAGCGTTAAAGTTTTTGAAGAACCAAGTATGTGACCTTGACCCTGGGCTTGGGGCAGGAGAAAAGTGGATTTGGCACAGGGTGGTAGAGGACCATTAGAGCAATGCGTATATGAAGAATGAAGCTGATCCGTGAAAGAAAACAGAAATTATAAGATATTTACCTGAGCATTAACGTTTTTGAAGCACTAAGTATGTGACCTTGACCCTGGGCTTGGCAGGGGAAGGACGAACGTGTATTTGGCACAGGACAGTAGAGGACCATTAGAGCAATGCGTATATGAAATATGAAGCTGATCGGTGAAAGCAAACAGAAATTATAAGATATTTACCCGAGCGTTAAAGTTTTTGAAGCACCAAGTATGTGACCTTGACCCTGGGCTCGGCTGGGGGCAGGACGAACGTGGATTTGGCACAGGGCGGTAGAGGACCATTACAGCAATGCATATATGAAGTATGAAGATGATCCTTGAAAGACAACAGAAATTATAAGATATTTACCCGAGCGTTAAAGTTTTTTAAGCACTAAGTATGTGACCTTGACCCTGGACTTGGCGGGGGCAGGACGAACGTGGATTTGGCACAGGGCGGTAGAGGACCATTAGAGCAATGTGTATATGAAATATGAAGCAGATCGGTCGAAGGATGAAGAAATTTTGAGACATTTACCCGAGCGTTAAAGTTTTGTGACGGACGGACGGACGGACAAGGGTAACACTAAATGCCCCCTCCACTATCGTGGTGGGGCATACAAATACCGTATTTATTCTAATAGTAGCCCCCTAATAGTAATAGTACTACCCCCTCCCATATTTTCAGTAAAAATATGTTCTTTTCACATTGTATAGTCATTGCAAACATCAAAATTAATGTATTTTGTGCCATAATAACACACAAACAAACGCAGAAAATGGCATAGCCCTGGGAGCATTTATTAAGAATAAATATGGTTAGCTAAAAAAAATCTTTACTATAGAAATGAATGGCCTTTTTGTGAAATTTATCAGGGTATAAACTTGGAAAAGTTGCGGGAATACTTTCCAAGTTTATATCCCTGATAAATTCAACAAAAAGGCCATTCATTCCTTATAATTCCAGCATTTGAAATAAATTCATCAAGAAAATGTGTTTATTTTCCGTTTTCTTAAGAATTATTTTAACTGCGCCTCACGGTTGCGGAAAGTAGTTTGGCGTGGGAGTTTACTTGGAAAAAAATTTGGACAGACTTGCTACTGGCCAATCAAATGTTAGGGAATTGTGTAAATATTTTTGTGCTGGAATTATTCCCTCCTATCACCGGGAGTGAAGAATTTTGTTCTCTCACTTGTTGATACTTGTTGGCATATTTAATATTACATGTGTGATAGGGAGCAAATAAGATGGGCCGCGCTCTGTGAAAACCAGCCTTAATGACAACAATTTATTGCACTTTTTTACATTTTGTTTATGCGGCCATCTTTCAAAAACAATATGCTGAAAAGAAAATGCAAATATGTTTCATCGTTTTATCTCACTTTTTGTAGCACCATATAATTCCAGCACAAAAATATTTACACACTTCCCTAACATTTGATTGGTCCGTAGTAAGTCTCTGTGCAAAATTTATATCCCAGTAAACTCCCATGCCGAACTACTTTCCGTAACCGTCAGGCGCAGTTAAAATAATTCTTAAGAAAACGGAAAATAAACACATTTTCTTGATGAATTTATTTCAAATGCTGGAATTATAAGGAATGAATGGCATTTTTGTGGAATTTATCGGGGATATAAACTTGGAAAAGTCGCGGGAATACTGGACGAGGCCTTCTGGCCTTCGTCCAGTATTCCCGCGACTTTTCCAAGTTTATACCCCGATAAATTCCACAAAAAGGCCATTCATTCCTATAATAAATCCCAAAATCTGAACTGGGTTTGTACAGCGTGTATGGTTCCGTCTTAGACGGCCGAAAACACCATAATTAGTATAAAGAGCGCAATATTTCTTAGATTTAATGTGCTATTCCAGAGCTCCATTGCGTAAAGTACGCCAATACGCACCTTATCTGGAGCTCTGCTATTCTCTATAGTGAATCACGCAAGGAAAAAAAAGTAACATCATCGAGAAACTGACTTTATTGAAACGCTGACGTTTGTACAATGCAACACAACAGCCTACAGTAGACAATGCGTGTTCATAGACTCATTGACTGTGCTTGCTGTAAACTGTATTTGCTGATAAGTTGCACTAAATGTATCTATAAGTGTTAGTATGAATACTATCAAACATTGAACATAATAAAACTATGATATGTACATGTAGTGAACAAACCAAAACGCACCACTATCAATGTTAAATCTATAATTAGCCGACATGTGACTTCGTAATTTGCTACTATCGCCAACTATCACATATTATGCATACACATCAGGCATGGGAGTGGAACACTATCCCCAATCCTGAAAATTGATTTGAGCAGCTGATTGCGCTGCGATTTACTAGGGGGGTCTGGGGGAATGCCCCTCCATATTTTCTTTTCAATTCTAGATGCTCTGTGCTTCATACCGAGGTATATTTAGCATTAAATAGATCACATTTTCCCCTGAAAAAATATGCTATAATTAGGAAAAATTGGCAACATAATCCATTTCAATTTAAAATAATATCAACAAGAAGTCAGTACATGTATAACAGGGATTCCGCTGGGGAAAATAAAAGAATCGCCACTTAATTTCGAAAATTGTATTTTTTTATCGCCATTCTCAACGGATTTACAAGATTCACAAAAGTGGTCCCTGGATTGGATTTACATTTATTGAGCAGCCTATGCTAAATAAATGTAAATCCATCAATTGAAATTTCCAGATGATCCTAGAATTGCACTTACGAACATTTTAGTCGTACGAAGTTTAGTGAAACGGTGGCTACAATTATGTTCGCACTAAATATGCCTGTGACACAATACCAACACACGAAATACTAAATAATAAAACATGTTTGGCCCAGTGTCAACATGATGTGATATGCCAGGAGCCGCGTAATTAGCACTACCATAATTTTTATCTGTGATACGATTATTTTTCTGACAATTTCCAAATTTTATTTTATGTTGATATTCAACAGGTGAACCAGTAAATCAAATGAATTAAGACCTAGGCCCAGTTCTATTCGTGGCCAATTTTATCCAGAATACGTGTCCCAGTTAATGAGCCAACTGTTTACATTTTCTGCACACTTTCACGTAGAGCGGGGCCGGGTCTGATCGGCCGTCGGCACTAACCGCCCAACATCAGTAAACACGTTTAAACCTAAGTCCATATCTTATATTGCGCATGTTCATTTCCCCGTGAGTTTTAAATTTGATACAAACAGTGCAGAAAGAATTGACAATACAAATTAAATCTGTAAACCAAGACCTTTCATAAATATGATCATGCAATATGTAGATCTACGTAACACAACAATTAAGTCATGAATACATGAATTTACTGAGTGCGTCTACATATTTCGAAAAACAATATTGTATTAAGGCTTGTCACGTTCAAAATGCGTAATGCAGTCTAATCTATAAATAAATCCCAAAATCTGAACTGGGTTTGTACAGCGTGTATGCACAGGTTGAAGTAACGGACCGAGGTCTATAAATATATTAAATATGCCTAAAAGCATCAATAAATGAAGAAAAAAAAATTATTTTTTTTACCCCATCCATCTAATCTTAATAAGATATTTATAGACCTCGGTCCGTTACTTCAACCTGTGCGTGTATGGTTCCGTCTTAGACGGCCGAAAACACCATAATTAGTATAAAGAGCGCACACATGCCCCGGGTTCGATATTCAAGTTGTAAGTACATGTATATCTGATGGTGGTTGCCAGACAGGATAAGTTTGTTTTCTGTGAGTATTCAGGTTTCAACCCAAATTAAGAAACATGCAGACGCCTCCATCTATGCCGACTACAATTTTTCTCGCGTTTGTTTGTAATTGTTATATAAATATATAATTCCAGCACAAACATATTTACAAAATTCCCTAACATTTGATTGGTCCATAGCAAGTCTCTGTCCAAAATTTATATCCCAGTAAACTCCCACGCTGAACTACTTTCCGTAACCGTCAGGCGCAGTTAAAATAATTCTTAAGAAAGCAGAAAATGAACACATTTTCTTGATGAATTTAATTAAAATGCTGGAATTATAAGGAATGAATGGCCTTTTTGTTGAATTTATCGGGGATATAAACTTGGAAAAGTCGCGGGAATACTGGACGAGGCCTTAAAAAATTACAATTTTCGAGAAAAAAACAAAAACAAAAAAAACCCGATAAATTCAACAAAAAGGCCATTCATTCCTATAATAAATAAAGTTTAAAAGAAATATTAGCATTATCTTTACATATTACTGATTTTGTTATGTCTTATCTAAAACTACCGGTCGTATGGTTATTTAGTTTCAAATGTCATTTCACAAGTCGTCCATATAATATATTATAAAAATCATAAATGTAATATGCCCATTTGTATACAAATAATCGACAAAAATACCTTGAAGGAAACCGAAGAAAAAAAAGACAACTATCTGAACCACTATGAAAACAACTGTACAATTCTGCCGCGCATATCCAACATTAAACTATTTGTGAGCCGTAAAGCGTACGGCTATAAATAGGACAACTTATTGCAATGACGCAACAATTCCAAGTGTCAAAATCCGACGTGTCGTTGGTAAATTTATGTGCCGGTAACTTTGCGATGTCATTTTCAGCCTTTCATGACGTGTCATTAAGGCTGGTTTTCACAGAGCGCAGCCCATATGTTTTAGCTTATATTTTTTTTCACTTATTGATGCTTTCTGGTATATTTAATATAATGTGTGTGATGGGAGGGAGCAATTTTTAGCTTATTTTCTTTTCTTATTGATGCTTTTTGGTATATTTCATATATGTCAAAGAGTGTCATATACTGCCATCTGAATTTCAAAGATATTGTAGTCCCCTGGTTAGCCCCTGGGATGTTTCTGCAGGTCGTAAAACATATTTACACAGAACATGAGAAAACACTTGTTACTGTGTCATAAGAATTAGATATTTCATTCGGTAGATCCTGCTTCTGGGTTTGGCAAAATTTAATTTTTACTTTAATTTCAGTTATATTCAGCAAATAAACAAAATAAAATCTGATTAGGGGCTACGTTATTAATTTGACATTGTGTGGTGCGGTATCGTACTGTAGACTTTGTATTTTGCTGGTTGTGTATAATGAAACTGTATAGGTCAAATTTTTTTTAATCTCCCTCAAAATCGCTACTAAAATTTCAGTATGGTACATAAGAAAAAACAATTGAAATCAGAAGTAGTGAGTATCAAAAAGCAATACAAAATTTGTGGTACCTTTATCATGCTGCAGAAAACAATAAACAGACCACAAATATAGCATATTTTTCTTATTTTCCATGAAAACACATCTTGGTATTTCATTAGATTCTCTCTAAGGAGACAATTCTAATGAAATGCCAAGACATGTTTTCATTTCGAAGCAAACTATTCAATAATGGCGGTCTGTTGATGTGTAAACCATAGTGTGATTTTATTTTACCCAATTAAAATTGTGAAATACCCAATTGCTTCAGAAATGATGGAGTGACAATACTCAATTACTAATTCCTTATCTGGAGCCCTGTAATGGGGTTATAAATAATCCTCTATTTAATCCTTGCAAGTTAAGTTGATAGATTGATAGATACATGCATTAATAGTGCTGCACTCCGCACCGGCTTAAAATGTTTCATGTCGAAATATGCACCAGTTTCCTGACTCGGCTCCACTTAGAGCTATCGCATAAACACATTATTCGTCTAGCAACCGGCACAAATTTCTTGCTGCGGTTACCACACAAAAATATTTATATGCAGCCAGAATATTTGTTTGTTTAATGGTGTTTAATGGCCTATCAACAGCTAAGGTCATTGAAGGCCAGGCCAACGGGTTTGATCCTGTATTTAACCAGCTGTATTGGGTCAGGCAGCATGTAGCTAGCTGAAAGGGAAATCGTCAGGAATCCGGCGCCTATTTCGACACTAAATATTTTACGCTGGCACAGAACGCAGCTCCAGTGTCAGTATACAGTAGGTGGACAGAAGTAATTTCCCGAAAGTTAAAATCCCAGACTTACATGTATACTCAAGGTGCATGATCACGTGGTTACAACAGCAATGGCTGAAAGTGTTGAAAGCGTGCCCACTCCAAAGTAAGTATTATTTGATATTTTCCTTAACAGGCAACGGATTTTGATGAAATATGGCGCAGCAAATCCATCTTAATGAGCTGCATTTGGTGGTCCCCGGAGTTCTGCACATTCTTATGTCATTTTTTTTACGAAACGACAGAAGCTTGGGCCAAAGTACCGAGACCACCAAATGTAGCTTTAAAAGATTTGTTTGATGCAGAATATGAATGTTTTGGTTGCTGATTATCACAAGCATGGCGTAATTATTTGACGTCACTTTTCAAGCGACGTCACAATTGACGTTAATGGGAACAGGATTTCCAAACATTTCCCATATTTAACTGCATGCATCTTGTAAACTACTTTGAATATTGAATTCACAGAATTTATTTGATTTGTAATTATGTGAATCTATTGGCTACTCAATTCAATTTATTTCATTAAAATCTGTACAGTATCAGGGATTCCGCCGGAAAAATTAAAAAAATCGCGTTTGAAGTGGCGATTTTCTTTTCGAAAATTGTAATTTTTTATCGCCAATTGTTTGTTTTTATCGCCAATTGCGAAAGTGGCGATCGCCAGTGGAATCCCTGCAGTATATTTGAAGTAACATGCTAACAAGCACAATTACAAATACATGTAAGGCTATGGGATTTCTACGGAGCCCCGCAGGGGCCATGGATTTTTTTTATTTATTTGTTCCCATGAAATAACAATTCATTCCCTCAAGTTAACAATTTGTTCCGTCAAATTAATAATTTGTTCCCATGATATAACAATTTGTTCCCTCGATTTAACAATTCGTTCCCATGAAATGACAATTTGTTCCCGCAATTTAACAATTCGTTCCCTCGAATTAACAATTCGTTCCCATGATATAACAATTTGTTCCCGTGGGAACAAATTGTTATTTTGTGGGAACGAATTGTTAAATTGTGGGAACAAATTGTTAAATTGAGGGAACAAATTGTTAATTCGTGGGAACCAGCGGAATCCCTGCAACCTCCGGATTGGAAGTCAGGTGTTCTAACCACTAGGCCACAATCCATCCCTACTTTATTAAGAAATGTAAGCTGTTACGCATGCACATACATACATTATAAGTTATTGTGATTCTACAAACAAGAATTCCGCGGAATCAAATGTCTCGCCTTGTTCCGCCTTGACCTTGACCCTGGGGCCTTGACCTTGACCCTGGGGCCCCGGGAATAGTCCTATATTCATCTACATATCATAGTAAAGGTATGTATAAAGTTTGATGACTGTAGCTGATAAAGTGATGAAGTAATGACCGTAACACGAAAACTTAACATTGAATGATGACGACGCCGCCGCCGCCGACGACTCCGGAAAAGCAAAACCTTAGTCTCGCTTTCCGCTTTCGCGGGCGAGACAACCAGGGCCCGGTTGCTCAAAGCTTCTGTTAGCTTAACAGACTGTTAAATCCTTAGCATTGCTGAGTATTTAACAGTCTAGTCTGCTAAGCTAACAGAGGTTTTGAGTAACCGGGCCCAGATTATCATGAAATTGTGGTGAAGGACAAGATGAAGGGAAGACTTTAACCCTTCACATGCGGAGGGTACAACATTATGTTTGCGCAAAATCTGAAATATTTTCCTTCGATATGCTCAGATGTATATGTCGCGACCACCATTTGAACCGTCTCGTCGCGACGGTTCAAATGAGTGGTCAGAACATATACTTTCATTGAGAAATAACAAAAATAAAATATTTAATAAATTTAATACCCATAAAGGTGTATTCCCAAAGGAATGGGTTAAGGTGGGAGAATGGCCATGGCTCGCAATAGGCACAACACCAGAGCTCCAGATAAGTTTTGTATATAAAGAGAATTATACCCCAGATTTCAAATTCATAGCATATTTGACTTTTTACAAATGTATTATTGATTTTCTTCCTTTTACAAGGGAAGTGGGCGAAATTCTCTCCTTAAATTGACTGACTTCTCTCCATTTTGAGTTGAAGGGGAAGTTTTTCACTATATAAAACAGAAGTTTCGAAAAAAATGGTATATTTTCTCAAATTTTTAGTGAAAACTTCTCCCTATTTTGAAGGGCTAGCTTGAACCCTGAAATACGCCAATGCACACCTTATCTGAAGCTCTGCAACACTGGCCATGTATGTGACTGGGTTCAAAATTGATCGACTGGGCAGCGCCAACTTACATCAGCCAGTTGTTGCCCTAATAAGGTACGACGTTTTAGACTAGGGATCGCGCTCAGGGCTTTTTGACTGGGTAGGAATAGCGTGACACGCTCGTTATTGAGAGGAGTGATCGTGTCCGAATAGTAGTTTCCTTCTACCTCCTTTAACATTTCCTCGAAATATCTGAAACGATTCGATGTGGTGTGATGCCATGCGACGTATTGTGTTTGCGTGTGAAATGGCAGCCATCCATGTGTGTACATAGTCGTCGGTGTATGTTTTCAGGGTTGAAAGCATTTTTCCGTATCAGATATAGAGAATAGTAGGCTAGTGCCGTGAATGGGAAAAAATATCCGGCAAGGCTGAAGAATTTCTTTATGTCTCATCAGAAGTATATGTTGTGACCACTCATTTGAACCGTCTCGCCGAGACGGTTCAAATGAGTGGTGACAATATATACTTTGGTTCAGAAATAAGGAAAATAGATAGAGAATAGTAGGTTAGTGCCGTGAATGGGAAAAAATATCTGGCAAGACTCAGGAAACGGGATGGGCGAGGCTATGCCGAGCACACCCCGTTTCCGTGCCGCGCCAGATATTTTTTCCCATTCACGGCACTAACCTACTATTCTATGTATCCCGTCAACACCTACAAATGGCTGTAAAATGCAAAAATAGTATTGACTGGATATCAAAAATGTTTCACGGCATCGTGTTTCACGGCACATACGCACTGTGTTGACGGGATAAAGCAATATATTAAGCTGCGTATTGGCGAATTTTACGCACTTGTTTTAGCAGAATACGCAATGATTATCAAAAGTGTGAGTACAATATACTCACAGCAATGTGAAAAATGTTTAAAAAGTAAAATATGCATTGAATTTGAAATCTGGGGGTATATTACTCTTTAGATACAAAACTTATTTGGAGCTCTGAGACGGTACCAGAGTTTTTAGCGGTGTTAATGGGCCACAACAAATGATGCACCATAGGTCACGAGTCGCCCTCTGCATTTTGGGGAAATTCTGTTACAAGGCTTCGAAATATTGATTTTGTGAACGAAGTAGATTGTCGTGATACAGACATACACTGACTGCATGGACAAACACCAAGGAATTCCAATTCACACGCCATTTTTAACCCATTACATGCAGAATACACCTTTACGGGTAGAATTTAAAAAAAAAAAAAAAAATCATTTCTGAATGAAAGTATATGTTGTGACCACTCATTTGAACCGTCTCGACGAGACGGTTCAAATGGTGGTCGCGACATATACTTCTAAGCACATTTAAAGTAAATATTTATGATATTCCCCCATCAAAATGGCGTACCCTCAGCATGAAATGGGTTATTAACCCTTACAAGGCGGAAAAAGAGTTAATTTTCATTTGATTTCTTCACATAAAACGTGTTTTGGCAGTAAATGAGAATCGTCTCAATTGTGGCAATTCTCGTGTACATGTTTTATGACGGAAAATAATATAATATAAATGGCAAAATCAGCATTGTAAGGGTTAAGAAACAAAATATGTGCTGCGGTAAGTGGCTGTTCCATTTTATGGTGTGTAAATGTATTATGTCACATGATTTCATGCACCAATCAAATGACAGAAAAGCCAATTACCTCAAAAGGAGGCCAGAATTTGTCAACTTTGTTGGCTTCTCAGAAATCCCAAAAATATTATATGCAACTCAGAAATGGTAATTATCTCAGATGAAGTGATTGATTAACTAAAATTAATTAAAACAAGAAACGAGGCAAAGCCACGAAGGCCAGGTTTTTTCCAAGCATAGACACTTGGATAACATAATTATACCCACTTTTTGTAGACTAGATGGCCGTGGCCTGCATGTCGCGCCTTGGGGCGAGACATGGACACTCAAAAAATAGATATAGTAGATGGAAAAACTTTAACCAAAAAACTTTAACCGGACACACGGACGGACGGACGGACGTATGCCAAAATGCCGACGATATCACGCTTTCCGCAGGCAGGTGTGACAATGATGATAAACACCCATGTGAAGTATCAAGGTATTGGGTGAAGCAGTTGCAGAGATATAGTACACGAAAAAACTTTAACAAAAAAATTCAAAGTAATTTGACCTTGACATTGGGCACAGGATCGCGCTTTCCGCAAGCAGGTGCGACAATGATGATAAACACCCATGTGAAGTATCAAGGTATTGGGTGAAGTAGTTGCAGAGATATAGTACACAAAAAAACTTTAACAAAAAAATTCAAAGTAATTTGACCTTGACATTGGGCACAGGATCGCGCTTTCCGCAAGCAGGTGCGACAATGATGATAAACACCCATGTGAAGTATCAAGGTATTGGGTGAAGCAGTTGTAGAGATATAGATCACGAAAAAACGAAAAAACTTTAACAAAAAAAATCAAAGTAATTTGACCTTGACATTGGGCACAGGATCGCGCTTTCCGCAAGCAGGTGCGACAATGATGATAAACACCCATGTGAAGTAACAAGGTATTGGGTGAAGCAGTTGCAGAGATATAGTACACAAAAAAACTTTAACAAAAAAATTCAAAGTAATTTGACCTTGACATTGGGCACAGGGGCCGCACGGTTGGAGGTTAGAATGAACATATGGATGATGATAAACACCCATGTGAAGTTTCAAGGTAATGGGCGAAGCAGTTGCAGAGATATAGTATAACGAAAAAGTTTTAACCAAAAAACTTTAACCAGACGTAGGTTAAAAAGTTAACGTTGAAAATGGCTAAGTCAATTACGTAGAAATAATAAGTGAAGGTAAAAAAATGGTCACATGTTGGTTATGAAGCTGTGAAAGTTTGGTGGTCCTAGGTGGTACAGTACCAAAGAAATGGACTTAAACACGAAAACTTAACATTGTAAACGCGAAAACTTAACATTGAAAATGGCTAAGTCGACAGCGCGGAAAAAATGGGTGAAGTTAAAAATGTTGGATAGTGATATGTGGTGGGTACCCCTTGATTATGAAGCTGTGAAAGTTTGGTGGTCCTAGGTGGTACAGTACCAAAGAAATGGACTTAAACACGAAAACTTAACATTGTAAAAGCGAAAACTTAACATTGAAAATGGCTAAGTCGACTACGCGGAAAAAATGGGTCAAGTTAAAAAAAAGTAACATGTTGGATAGTGATATGTGGTGGGCACCCCTTGATTATGAAGCTGTGAAAGTTTGGTGGTCCTAGGTGGTACAGTAACAAAGAAATGGACTCAAACACGAAAACTTAACATTGATTGTGGACGCCGCCCGCCGCCGCCCGCCCGCCCGCCGCCCGCCGCCCGCCCGCCCGGCTTTCGCCAATCCAATAGCCTGGATTTTTTTTCAAAAAACCTGGCTAAAAATTTAAATAAACTTATCAAATATAAAAATTAGCTGTGAACTATCTTGAAAATGTGGTCTGTCGACGCACTTAGGTGATTTGAAATTTTTTACAAAAACTTTCAAAAAATAAACACAGACAGACAGGCGTGCGGGCCCGGACGGACGGACGGAGACAGACGGACAGACAGACAGGGTTACTCAAGTATTCAGGGATTCCGCTGGCAATTGGCGATAAAAATAAACAATTGGCGAAATTACAATTTTTAAAAAAAAATAAAATAAATAAACAATGTTCCCGAAAATTGTAATTATTTTATCGCCAATTGTTTTATTTTTTTTGAAGTGGCGATTTTTTTATTTTCCCCAGCGGAATCCCTGAGTAATGCAATATGAAGATATTAGCTGAAGAGAAATAGAAATCATAGGTGATTAGAGGGTACGATAAGTAGCGAGGGTAATTGTATTAAAGGTACATATTGCCCACGCAGTAGGCACAACATGTTCTTTATAGGAATTAAATAAGTGTATAATTATGTCACTATTCCACCAGTTCTAAAAATTACGAGTGCCCGCTATACAAATATAATCATTTATTAATTATCAATTTACTGTTAGCGACGCGCGGCGGTAACAGTCTATTTTGATAATGTGCGGGGACGACGACTTTCACACCACGGCTTGCGGTGCGCATGCGCAGTATACTACGCGCGCCAGTAGGCTTCCCAATATTTAAACAATAATTAATATCAACATGTCCAAACGTCCAGGACGGAAATTGTATGAAACAGCGTCGGCCAAACAAAAAGGCGAAATGTCTGAGGGACAAGCAGTACTGTCAGAGAGAGAGAGTAATTAATATTGGCGACCAGATCACCAAATGGAAAGAGGTACGTGGAGATTTAGATTTGGACTCGAATAGAGATTTTTCTTCTCAACTTCCGATACTTCACTGCGCATGTCAAAGATGTGATATGATTGACCGTGTCACGTGACGCGTATTGGTAAAAATAGCACGAGGTCGGAAAACACCCTTTCTGGTTGCGGCATATAAAATGCGATTTAACACCAATTAACACGTGCCGTAATTAAAAATAACTCGTTAGTGGGTAGACAAATGGCTCATATAAGGCACGACAGAAAATGAAAAGTAGTAGTACAGTGTAACCTGCTGCGTGGGCATGTACCTTTAACTCTTTGCATGCTAGTGGTGAAAATATCCGCCAAACAAATTAGGAGTATATTTTTTATGTCTCTCTGTAAATATGTCTTGGAATTTCATTAGAATTGAGTCCTCCGGAATAAATAAAAGAAAATACAATGAATTGTCGTCTGCTATTTTTGAACTATTTATAGCCCAGAAATTTCCCAGCATGCAGAGTTAATGTGGAAAGATGTATCATTACTACTAAGTGCGGTAAAGCATGTCTGCAATATGAAGATATTAGCTGAAGGCAAACAGAAATTATAGGTGATTTGATAAACAGACATACAGACAGAGCGAAACCGATAGGGCACCGCCGATTCTTGGCGGGTCCTAATCAAGGTGCATGATCATGTGGTTACAACAACAACAACGTTGCCCACTCCAAAGTAAGTATTATTTGATATTTTCCTTAATATGCAACGGATTTTGTTGAAATATGGCGCAGCAAACGCATCTTCATGAGCTGCATTTGCTGGTCCAGGGAGTTTGGCACAGACTTGTCGTTTTTGCGAAGAATCGATTTCCGTGTCTCTGACACGGAAATCGATTCTTCGCAAAAACGACAGAAGTTTGGGCGAAAATAAAGAGACCACCAAATGCAGCTTAACAAGACGCGTTTGATGCGCCATATTTCATCAAAATCTGTTACGTAATACGAACACTATAAAAGAATACGTACTTTGAATCGGTACTTGTTGTTGTTGTTAGTGCCACGTGATCATACACCTTGCTAATTAACCAATATTGTTTAATATCAGTTTGGATTTTTTTCTGGATTTATTTTTTTTCCACATCAAGTTCTGTTTGTAAGCATTTATATTATTTTGATAGAATATCGAAGAAGCCAAAAAAGTGTAAAAAAATCTGGCCAGTGATTATAAAACTTTCGGAGAAACTCGAGCACAGAAAATAAAAACACAAGTGTTGGAGGTCGCAATACACGCCTGTCGAAGCATGATCAGTCAAAAAAGTGAAAAAGTTTAATGTCCCAGCAACAGCTAAAGTCATATAGAGACAGGGCCGTGGTTTCTGCCAGTAAGGTGCGTATTGGTGTATTTTATGCAATTATTTTAGCTGAATACGCATTATCAAAAGTGGGAGTATAGAATACGCACACCAATGTCATTTGATATAGCAATTTGAAAAACGCTCTCCCCCGACCCCCCCCCCACCACCCCGAAAGAAAATTTGGGGAGCATAAAAAAATATTTGACTATAAAATATGGTAGAATAATTATAATGCCTGAAATGGTGTCTGAGCAAATTGTAATATTATAAATGTCATATAAAAAATTGTAAAAAAAAAGAAGACATTTTTTAAAATGTTGGTTCAATAATGATAATGCCTGTAATTGTGTCTGGTCTGTGCAAAAATAAATTCTGGATTTTCTGCCATGCTACCAAAATAAAAGTAAAAAAACATTTTTTTTTTATAATTTTATTTTGAGTAGCATGGCACCACCAAAATGAGACATGCCCTGGTGCCATGCGGAAACTGACAGGGTGAAACACCAGAGTCGAGAACACACTCAGAAAGTTTTATAATCAGCGAGGCGGAACTGAACACGAGTCTTACGTCTGCTAGTTGCTGGCCACGAAGGCCGTTTCTCTTAACAAGCGGTATGCTATTTAATGCCCTCTCGCTCGGGAGAAAAAACGTGAGAGCATTATCATTGAGCGGGCTTATCACTTGTGTATAATACTGCCCCTCAACCAGTCGAATCATCTCCGAAAATAGCCTGCAAACATAGAAACATTGCAACACGAAAACATACAAAACAGCATCATAAGATAATTGGTCCGGCGAATCTACTGGGTGCCCCCGCTACCTACCCAAAGTGTATGTTGTTACCACTCAGTTGAACCGTCTCGCCGAGACAGTTCAATTGAGTGGTAACAACATACACTTTTGATAAGAAAGGAGAAAATTGCAGAAAAATATTTAAATTCCGTTTTTTATTACAAATACAGTGGCCGGGCATGCCGGACATGTTTCAACGCCACTGCAAAACTAGAGAAAGTGAGCAGGGGCTCACGTATACCCCCGGCCGCCACCTGGACCGACAAATGAAAACTTTAACGCAAATATTTAAAAAACATAATGCAAAAGTAATTTGACCGTGACCTTGAACATGAAGGCCGCATGAATGTGGTATGGAATGAAAATATGGATGATGATACGGAAGTATATGAAGTTTGAGGTCAATCTGACTTACCATTACAGAGATAATGGGTACCCAAAAACAGACAGACAAACAGACGGAATTACGAAAACTATATACCCCTCCACATACTTTTAAAATGTGAAAGCGAATGGGTTTAACGTCCAAGCAACAGCGAAGGTCATATAGAGACAAACCAGTGAGATGGAAATACTATGCAAGTATTTTTCACGCCTAGAGTGAGGATTGAACTCAGCCTCCGGTATTGAAGCTCAATGTCATATCCCTCCGGCCACGCCCCATCCCTTTCTAGTGATGAAATGTTCTACAGGGCTCCAGATAAGGAATTGGTAATTGAGTATTGTTACTCCATCATTGCTGAAGCAATTGGGTATTTCAAAATTTTAATTGGTTAAAATAAAATCGCACTACAGTTTACATATCAACAGACAGCAATTATTGAATAGTTTGCTTCGAAATGAAAACATGTCTTGGCAAGATATGTTTTCATGGAAAATAAGAAAAATATGCTATATTTGTGGTCTGTTGATTGTTTTCTGCTGCATGACAAAGGTACCATAAAATATGTATTGCTTTTTGATACTCGCTACGTCTGATTTCAATTGGGTTTTTGGCAATTTTAATTGGGTATTTAAGCAAATACGCAGCTTATCTGGAGCTCTGGTTCTAACTAGAAAATGTGGTCTGTCGACGCACTTAGGGCCCCTATAGGTGATTTGAGAAACTCTTAGAAAAACTGCCAAAAAACTAGACATGGCATACTGCCACTACTGCATGGAGAAACTCTTACAAACATTTCGACTTTTCGACGGAGATGCACAAGGACGGATGTACGGATGAATGACGTCGCACAGATGTACAGAACCTCGAGAGAGAGATGCACATGGACTGATGTACGGATGAAGGACGTCGCACAGATGTACAGAACCTCGAGAGAGAGATGCACAAGGACGGATGTACGGATGAAGGACGTCGAACAGATGTACAGAACCTCGAGAGAGAGATGCACAAGGACTGATGTACGGATGAAGGACGTCGCACAGATGTACAGAACCTCGAGAGAGAGATGCACATGGACGGATGTACGGATGAAGGACATCGCACAGATGTACAGAACCTCGAGAGAGAGATGCACATGGACGGATGTACGGATGAAGGACGTCGCACAGATGTACAGACCTCGAGAGAGAGTGCACAAGGACTGATGTACGGATGAAGGACGTCGCACAGATGTTACAGAACCTCGAGAGAGAGATGCACATGGACGGATGTACGGATGAAGGACGTCGCACAGATGTACAGAACCTCGAGAGAGAGATGCACATGGACGGATGTACGGATGAAGGACATCGCACAGATGTACAGAACCTCGAGAGAGAGATGCACATGGACGGATGTACGGATGAAGGACGTCGCACAGATGTACAGAACCTCGAGAGAGAGATGCACATGGACGGATGTACGGATGAAGGACGTCGCACAGATGTACAGAACCTCGAGAGAGAGATGCACAAGGACTGATGTACGGATGAAGGACGTCGCACAGATGTACAGAACCTCGAGAGAGAGATGCACATGGACTGATGTACGGATGAAGGACGTCGCACAGATGTACAGAACCTCGAGAGAGAGATGCACAAGGACGAATGTACGGATGAAGGACGTCGCACAGATGTACAGAACCTCGAGAGAGAGATGCACATGGACGGATGTACGGATGAAGGACGTCGCACAGATGTACAGAACCTCGAGAGAGAGAGATGCACAAGGACGAATGTACGGATGAAGGACGTCGCACAGATGTACAGAACCTCGAGAGAGATGCACATGGACGGATGTACGGATGAAGGATGTCGCACAGATGTACAGAACCTCGAGAGAGATGCACAAGGACGGATGTATGGATGAAGGACGTCGCACAGATGTACAGAACCTCGAGAGCAACGCAATATGCCTATAGGGGGCATAATAAATGGACAGACAGACTGGGCGAAACCTACATGTATAGGGCGCTAATTATTATTACATTTTTTGATGGCTACATACCTTAAGCTGTTTGAATGTTGCATTCCGGATCTTTCAACCAGTCGTAAACGCACTTTGTACCGATCGGACTTACGATGTTTGTATGTTAATTAATATCACATGATTAACCCTTTGAACCCGAAAGCCTGCTATAGCGGTTTATACACTTTTCATAAATGGACTAGTCTGAAGACCATTTTGTGACGATTAAATTGGTCGGAAAATTAGCATATCACAGTCCATTCCAGTTACTTGGGGTTGAAAGGGTTAATTAATATCACATTCTTTGATGGCTACATAACTTACGATGTTTGTATGTTGGAATCTGGATCTTTCAACCACTCGTAAACGCGCTTTGTGCTGATTGGACTCGGAACGCTATCGAGCACGTGAATTACCCCGTTACTCGTCTGAATTTGCTCACGTGCGATCATTGCTCCGTTGACATATGTTGCCGAATTCCCCGTGGTGCCTCCACTGGTCTGTAGAAAACACAAACTAGACATTCAGGGATTCCGCTGGCGATCGCCATTTTCGCAATTGGCGATAAAAATAAACAATTGGCGATAAAACATTTAAATTTTCTAAAAAAAAAAAATTTTTTTTTTTTTAGTTTTGAAGTGGCGATTTTTTAATTTTCCCCAGCGGAATCCCCGGATATTATGTTTGTAAAACATGGAGAAGCCCCCGTGGCATTCTGGGGCCCGTTTCATTAAACTTTGTACGACTAAAAAGTTTGCAAGTCGATTTTGGAAAATCTTTTGTAGATGTGCTACATTTAATGACATGAATGGAACAAATGGTAGCATTAGAGAAACATGTTAATGGGAAAAGCAAATTCATAGAAATCTTCGTACAAACATTTTTATCGTACAAAGCTTAGTGAAACTGGCCCCTGGACTCTAACTGGAGAAACTCTTACAACAAACTTGTTGACATAAATGCACACGGACGGACGTACGGAAGTACGAACCTCAACTGGAATTCTTGTTATTACCAGATCTCCAGATACGGTGCGTATTAGCGTATTTTATGCAATTATTTTAGCTGAATACGCATTGATAATCAAAAGTGGGAGTACACAATATGCACAGCAATGTGAAGATATGCATTGATTTTCAAATTGAGTAGTGAAAATACTGTCATAAAGTTGAAAATTCACTTAGTTGAGCTGTTTGCTTTTTGCAACTCAAATAAATGAATGTTTAAATTTGTTATATGTTTGATCATTTGTTCCCTATTTAGTAATGAAGAAAATCAATAACCAATTTGTTAAAGTAAAATACGCAATGATTTTAAAAACAGTGGGTATAGTACTCTTTAGACACAAAGCCTATATCTGGAGCTCTGTATTACGTGGACAAGCTGTGCCTGCCCGTCCGTCGGACACCCGCCCATACAAGGTGAATACATAATATGTCCAATTTTTTCAAATGGGCATATACAAATAACTAGCTTTGCAAACGATAGATGTTTTTCAGTATTATTTATTAAATTTATCAATCCCCATTTTACGACTTATAGGTAAACCCAATTCTCATGCAGTGAAAAAGTATATTCTATGAAAGGTGTTAATTGAAACTTATTTAAAAAGGTGTTTTAAGTTGTTTTCCACGGTTTTATAAGTTACAGTTACCGGTACATACAATTGTGATTTACCACCTATTTTGTGATTTTTCTACATACTTCCTTAATCTGAAGAGGGTCTGTTCGCAAATTATGCATAAAATGTGATATACAGTGGAACCCCTCTAAACCGGACACGAAGATAATGACGTAATGCCTTATTTAGAATGATGTAATGCCTGATTTACAGTGAAACCTCTCTAAGCCGGACACCCTGGGGACCTCCCAGGGTGTCTGGTTTAGAGAGGTTCCACTGTATGTTGATTTATAGGCGAATTTGGACTTCACCATTTATAATGTGATGCATCTAGGCAGCAACACTTCTTCATTGTATGAGTGATCAAGGAATATGTCACTCAAATATGCAAAAAGTTGTAGGGCACGAACCTGATATCATGAGAAGTTTCAAATTCAATTAGGTGACTTGGGTGGGTTATTTCTGACCCGTTTCCTATATAATTTAATCATTTTTGAACGCTTCAAACAATAAATTCCAATCGCAAATTTAAATGCAGCGACTATATTTGGGTGCAGAAAATCAAAAATTAGATTAATTTTTCCCTAATTACTTTCCAGGGCTCCAGATAAGCTGCGTATTTGCTTAAATACCCAATTAAAATTGCCAAAAACCCAATTGAAATCGTAAGTAACGAGTATCAAAAAGCAATTACAATTTTGTGGTACCTTTATCATGCTGCAGAAAACAATAAACAAACTAGAAAATGTGTTCATAGAACACGGATGCCCCACATATCGCTTTGATAATAAATGAGGCCAAATTCCAAGTCAAAATTTGTTTTTACCTGAGCGTTAAAGTTTTTGAAGCACCAAGTATGTGACCTTGACCCTGGGCTCGGCGGGGGAAGGACGAACGTGGATTTGGCACAGGGCGGTAGAGGACCATTACAGCAATGCATATATGAAGTATGAAGATGATCCGTGAAAGACAAAAAGAAATTATAAGATATTTACCTGAGCGTTAAAGTTTTTGAAGCACTAAGTATGTGACCTTGACCCTGGGCTTTGCGGGGGCAGGACGAACGTGGATTTGGCACAGGACAGTAGAGGACCATTAGAGCAATGCGTATATGAAATATGAAGCTGATCCGTGAAAGCAAACAGAAAATATAATATATTTACCCGAGCGTTAAAGTTTTTGAAGTATGTGACCTTGACCCTGGGCTCAGCGGGGGCAGGACGAACGTGGATTTGGCACAGGGCGGTAGAGGACCATTACAGCAATGCGCATATGAAGTATGAAGATGATCCGTGAAAGACAACAGAAATTATAAGATATTTACCTGAGCGTTAAAGTTTTTGAAGCACTAAGTATGTGACTTTGACCCTGGGCTTTGTGGGGGCAGGACGAATGTGGATTTAGCACTGGGCGGTAGAGGACCATTAGAGCAATGTGTATATGAAATATGAAGCAGATCGGTCGAAGGATGAAGAAATTCTGAGACATTTACCTGAGCGTTAAAGTTTTGTGACGGACGGACAGACGGACGGATGGGACGGACGGACAAGGGTAACACTAAATGCCCCCTCCACTATCGTGGTGGGGCATAAAAACAATAAACAGACCACAAATATAGCATGTTTTTCTTATTTTCCATGAAAACATATCCAAGGAGACAATTCTAATGAAATGCCAAGACATGTTTTCATTTCGAAGCAAACTATTTAATAATTGCTGTCTGTTGATATGTAAACAGTAGTGTGATTTTATTTTACCCAATTAAGTTTTGAAATACCCAATTGCTTCAGAAATGATGGAGTGACAATACTCAATTACTAATTCCTTATCTGGAGCACTGACTTTCCATGCAAGTATGAGACTGAGTACCAGCTTAGATATCAGTTTGGTTTTTCAACTTAGATAAGTGAATTTTCAACGTTATTTGAGAATTTTTTTACGAAAGAGTTAACCCTTAGACTGCTACATGTATCTTAATTTGTTGTCACCTGCTGTTTATTTTCTATTTTCCATTCTTATCATCAAATGCGTCTGTCGAACGCGGATGCCACCTGCAGCATATTTGAGAAACTGTGACAAAGTGATTAACCGAAAAGTGTGACAGACAGACAGACGGACAGACGGACGGACGGTCCAAACACTATATGCCACCCGTTTCTTCGAAACCCGGTGGCATAAAAACATGCTTTGACAGCACTTTAGAATAATTTTCAATATGCTTTGACAGCACATCAGAGTCATTTCCATTGGAAATGATTCTGAAGTGCTGTCAAACCATGTTTTTATTGAGAAATAAGGCAAGATATAAAAGCAACAGCAGACGACATGTGTTGTGTGTAGCGGTCTAAGGGTTAATTGCACAGAATTACATACTTACCCAGTATTGGCGGCTCCGTTTAATGAAGTACAACTTCCGACCCAGTAAGGAGTTCATATGGCCTGGATTAGGAAGTTGATCAACGGTGATCCGACTGGCCACTGTAACATGATTGGTCGATGTGAAGGTCATCAACATGTTGGTCGATATGTAGGTCATTAAATATGTTTGATTGGTCGATGTAAAAGTCTTTAAACATTTTTGATTGGTCGATATGCAGGTCATTAAACATGTTTGATTGGTTGATGTAAATGTCGTTAAACATGTTCGATTGGTCGATATGTAGGTCATTAAACATGTTGATTGGTCGATGTAAAAGTCATTAAACATTTTTGATTGGTCAATGTAAAGGTAATTTAACATGTTTGATTGGTCGATGTAAAGGTCATTTAATATGTTTGATTGGTCGATGTAACTCATTAAACATGTTTGATTGGTCGATGTAACGTTCACTTAAAATGTTTGATTGGTTGATGTAAAGGGCAATTAACATGTTTGATTGGTCGCTGTAAAGGGCATTTAATATGTTTGATTGTTTGATGTAAAGGGCATTAAACATTTTTGATTGGTCAATGTAAAGGTAATTTAACATGTTTGATTGGTCGATGTAAAGGTCATTTAATATGTTTGATTGGTCGATGTAACTCATTAAACATGTTTGATTGGTCGATGTAACGTTCACTTAAAATGTTTGATTGGTTGATGTAAAGGGCAATTAACATGTTTGATTGGTCGCTGTAAAGGGCATTTAATATGTTTGATTGTTTGATGTAAAGGGCATTAAACATGTTTGATAGGTTGATGTAAAGGTCATTTAACATGTTTGATTGGTTGATGAAGGTCATTAAACATGTTTGATTGGTCGATATCATTTAACACGTTTGATTGGTCGACGTAAAGGTCATTTAACATGTTTGATTGGTCGATGTAATTCATTAAACATGTCCGATTCGTTTATGTGAACTTGGCATTAACCCTTAAAATGCCGAATTAAAATGTGTCGTCTAGCAGATGTTTACTTTTTATTTTTCACAAATATAACGCAACTTTCATTTGACCTGGAGCACAAGGACCACCCACAATGATGGACTATATAATTAAACTAGAAAATGTGGTCTGTCAACGCACTTAGGGCCCCTATTTGTGAAACGGTTATAAAAACTTTCAAATAAATAAACAGACAGACAGACATACGATCAGTAGCGAGGGTATGTTTTTAATGTGGAATGATGTAACGTTACTAAGTAATGCTTGTATGCAATATAAAGATATTAGCTGAAGGCAAACAGAAATTATAGGCGATTTTAGAAACTGTTACAAAAACTTTCAAATAAATAGACTGATGGACAGACGTACGATCAGTAGCGAGGGTATACATTGTATTAACTGATGTGTAGTTACTAAGTAATGCATGTGTGCAATATGAACTTTCCAATAAATAAACAGACAGACAGACGGACATACGATCAGTAACGAGGGTATTTTGTATTATGTGGAAGGATGTATCATTACAGTAATGCATGTGTGCAATATGAACATATTAGGCTTATTAGCTGAAGGCAAACAGAAATTATAGGTGATTTGAGATACTGTTACAAAAACATTCAAATAAATAAACAGACAGACGTACGATCTGTAGCGAGGGTATTTTTTATTAATATCGAAGGATGTATCGTTACTAAGTAATGAATGTGTGCAATATGAAGATATTAGATGAAGGCAAACAGAAATTATAGGTGATTTGAGATAATGTTACAAAAACTTTCAAATAAATAAACGGACAGACCGACGGACGTACGATCAGTAGCGAGGGTAATTGTATTAATGTTGAATGATGTATCGTTACTAATTAAGTACCGTAATTACCTTAAATATTCGGACACCAAAACCAATTGTTATAAGTGTCATAAACATTTATCATGTTGATTATGTTGTCCAATGAGGCCTCCGAAGCATTCTGTGAAAATGGCAAATAGTGCAGACCCTGATCAGACTGCTCCTTCAGGAGCAGGCTGGTCTGGGTCTACACTGTTTGCTCACATATTGGTGTCCAAATAATTAGGGTAATTACGATAATCCCTGTGTGCGATATGAAGAAATTAACTGAAGGCAAACAGTAATAGGTAATTTGAGAAACTCTTACAAAAACTTTCAAAAAAATATACGGACGGACACTCAGACAGACACAGTGAAACCTATAGGTCACCGCCGATTCTCGGCATGGCCCTCAATTTGGATTATGGCAAATAAGTATACGAGATTTCAAGCCATTCCACAGGGCTCCAGATAAGGAATTAGTAATTGAGTATTTTCACTCCATCATATCTGAAGCAATTGGGTATTTCAATATTTTAATTGGGTAAAATAAAATCACACTACTCTTTACACATCAACAGACAGCAATTGTTGAATAGTTTGAAAACATGTATTAGCAACGTGACAATTCTAATGAAATACCAAGATGTGTTTTCATGGAAAATAAGAAAAATATGCTATATTTGTGGTCTGTTTATTGTTTTCTGTACCACAAATTTGTTATTGCTTTTTATACTCGCTACTTCTGATTTCAATTGGGTTTTTGGAAATTTTAATTGGGTATTTACGCAAATACGCAGCTTATCTGGAGCTCTGATTCCAACTCACAGGTTAAAGTAACGGACCGAGGTCTATAAATACATTAAATATACCTAAAATCATTAATAAGTGAAAAAAAAGTTTAAAAAAAAAACATTCTTTAGTCCCTCATAGTCATATACACAGAAGTCTGAGGTCTATAAATACATTAAATATACCTAAAAGCATTAATAAGTGGGGGAAACAAATAATTTTGGACAGAGACTTGCTACAGGCCAATCAAATGTTAGGGAATTGTGTAAATATTTTTGTGCTGGAATTATTGTACAATGTATTTATAGACCTCAGTCCGTTACTTCAACCTGTGATGAATAGATAGGGTGGTGACTAGATGTAACCCTTTTTTTTTGTTCATGGTACATAAAATGGAGCTCCAGATAAGGTGCGTATTGACGTATTTACAAACTTATTTTAGCAGAATACACATTGATTATCAAAAGTGGGAGTACAAAATACTCGCAGCAATGTGAAAATACGCATTGATTTTCAAATTGAGTACATGTAGTAACAAGAAACGAGGCAAAGCCACGAAGGCCAGGTTTTTTCCAAGCAAAGACACTTGGATAAAATAATTATACCCACTTTTTGTAGACTAGATGGCTGTGGCCTGCATGTCGCGCCTTGGGGCGAGACATGGACACTAAAAAAATAGATATAGTAGATAGAAAAACTTTAACGAAAAAACTTTAACCGGACACACGGACGTACGGACGTATGCCAAAATGCCGACGATATCGCGCTTTCCGCAAGCAGGTGCAACAATGATGATAAACACCCATGTGAAGTATCAAGGTAATGGATGAAGCAGTTGCAGAGATATAGTACACAAAAAAACTTTAACAAAAAAATTCAAAGTAATTTGACCTTGACATTGGGCACAGGGGCCGCACGGTTGGGTGTTAAAATATGGATGATGATAAACACCCATGTGAAGTTTCAAGGTAATGGGCGAAGCAGTTGCAGAGATATAGTATAATGAAAAACTTTTAACCAAAAAACATTAACCAGACGTACATGTACGTTAAAAAGTTAACGTTGAAAATGGCTAAGTCAATTACGTAAAAAAAATGGTCACATGTTGGATAGTTGTATGTGGTAGGCATCCCTTGGTTATGAAGCTGTGAAAGTTTGGTGGTCCTAGGTGGTACAGTACCAAAGAAATTGACTTAAACACGAAAACTTAACATTGATTGTGGACGCCGCCCGCCCGCCCGCCCGACCGGCTTTCGCCAATGCAATAGCCTGGATTTTTTTTCCAAAAAACCTGGCTAAAAAAGTAACATGTTGGATAGTAATATGTGGTGGGCACCCCTTGATTATGAAGCTGTGAAAGTTTGGTGGTCCTAGGTGGTACAGTAACAAAGAAATGGACTGAAACACGAAAACTTAACATTGATTGTGGACGCCGCCCGCCCGGCTTTCGCCAATCCAATAGCCTGGATTTTCTTTCAAAAAACCTGGCTAAAAAGTAACATGTTGGATAGTAATATGTGGTGGGCACCCCTTGATTATGAAGCTGTGAAAGTTTGGTGGTCCTAGGTGGTACAGTAACAAAGAAATGGACTCAAACACGAAAACTTAATATTGCAAACGCGAAAACTGAACATTGAAAATGGCTAAGTCGACTGCGCGGAAAAAATGGGTCAAGTTAAAAAAAAAAGTAACATGTTGGATAGTAATATGTGGTGGGCACCCCTTGATTATGAAGCTGTGAAAGTTTGGTGGTCCTAGGTGGTACAGTAACAAAGAAATGGACTCAAATACGAAAACTTAACATTGATTGTGGATGCGCCCGCCCGCCCGGCTTTCGCCAATCCAATAGCCTGGATTTTTTTTAAAAAAACCTGGCTAAAAAGTAACATGTTGGATAGTCATATGTGGTGGGCACCCCTTGATTATGAAGCTGTGAAAGTTTGGTCCTAGGTGGTACAGTAACAAAGAAATGGACTCAAACACGAAAACTTAACATTGTAAACGCGAAAACTTAACATTGAAAATGGCTAAGTCGACTGCGCGGAAAAAATGGGTGAAGTTAAAAAAAAAAGTAACATGTTGGATAGTGATATGTGGTGGGTACCCCTTGATTATGAAGCTGTGAAAGTTTGGTGGTCCTAGGTGGTACAGTACCAAAGAAATGGACTTAAACACGAAAACTTAACATTGTAAACGCGAAAACTTAACATTGAAAATGGCTAAGTCGACTACGCGGAAAAAATGGGTCAAGTTAAAAAAAAAGTAACATGTTGGATAGTGATATGTGGTGGGCACCCCTTGATTATGAAGCTGTGAAAGTTTGGTGGTCCGAGGTGGTACAGTAACAAAGAAATGGACTCAAACACGAAAACTTAAGATTGATTGTGGACGCCGCCCGCAATGGCTAAAAAATGGCTAAAAATTAATAAATTTATCCTTAAATTTAAAATTTCTCCCTCAAAGTATACTTTGCTAGATAAGTATACTTTGCAATGTTGGTGAAATATGCTACAGATCTGGCGATACAGTTTCAGTTCTTTCAGTACTTTGATTATAAATGGATTGGTCTGAGAATTGTTGAAGATGCTTGAATTGGTCAGAAAATTACCATACCAACATCCATTTCAGTATTTTAGGGGTGAAAGTGCTAAGCAAACTGTTTTGTGTTACCAAAGGGATATGGGTTGTGGCCTAGGGGTAGAACACTTGACTTCCAATCCGGAGGCTGTGGGTTCAAACCACGCCTAGGTTATCAAAAAATACTTTCATAGTATTTCCACTATCGGAAATACTACCGAAGCTCTGCACGCGTACTTACGAGTGTAGCTCATTACATAGTTTGACTTCTCCATCGACGACAGACTCTGATACATGATCTTTGTGGTACTGACGAGGTTATTGAAGACAGTGTCATTAAAGGCGAACACTGTCCGCTCCTCGTTACCGCTGAATATATGTTCATTGTCACCATCGCTGATCCATTGAGCAAACTGAAATACATAGAGGATATTCATATTTTTGCAACGAATATGTGGTGTGGAATGTCCAAATTTCACGAGTGCTGTTAGGCACGAGTGAAATATGGAAAGTTCACACCACGAGATGAACATACATGTACATGTCATATTCGTTGCAAAAATATGAATATTCTATTTATTAATAATTATATACTGCTCCATGGAAATTAGCAGTTTTTTAGACTGTATGCGGTAATGAATGTGTATTTGCAGCCTATTTGCCGAAGCGCGTTATGAATATAGATAGCGGAAGTAGTCGTATTTTCACCGGAAGTTGTTTATTTCATCGATGAGAACATATTACTTTTATTTACATAGTATAACTATGTATTTCATGGGTAGATATATAATAAAATCATTTACTAATCCGCGTGAAGGCTGGGAACCATTTTTTGCAACCACCGAAAGTACAGACTGGTTTCGTGATTTACCTTGTGCCCGGCTCGCTAAATGTAACGCATGCGAAGGCCAGGAACCGTGTGTATTTCGCGGAATATGCGTGTGTTGAAACCGAAACCAGTCCGTACTTCCGTTTGTTAAAAAAATGGTTCCCGGCCTTCACGCGGATTAGTCACATACAATTAGCGAGCTGGTCAAAGGTAAATGACGTCACGTCCGTTGGTTGAAACAAGAATTCCGCGGAATCAAATGTCTCGCCTTGTTCCGCCTTGACCTTGACCCTGGGGCCGGATAAAAAAATATATTAAGTCGTATATCCATCTACATATCATAGTAAAGGGATGTATAAAGTTTGATGACTGTGTTGAAGTAATGACCGTAACACGAAAACTTAACATTGAATGATGACGCCGCCGACGACTCCGGAAAAGCAAAACCTATGTCTCGCTTTCCGCTTTCGCGGGCGGGACAAAAAAACACAATTTCAATGGATAGCAATCATTATCACATCCGTTTTTCGTTCATCCCACAAAGTGCCTATGGTGCCAGGGAGGCAGTACGATTTACCCAAATCTTCATTAAAAATAACATGTATGATTGTATTATAATATACTTGTTCTACAATATATCATTAGTATGTCATATCGATGGTCTAGTAACATAAGGTTACGACCTTATGTTACTAGACCATCGATAAAGCATAGCTAGCAGTTACGACCTTATGTTACTAGACCATCGATATAATAAGCACATTTTGAAAGAAAAAAAGAAGAATACACTGTATTAAAGCACACATTTCCGAGGGGAAGTAACTGATATTGCATTATTGTAAAGGGAGACTACCGTGATCGAGCCTCATTAATTATGTCTCAGTTGTCTAACTTTAAGTTATCAGATAGTTAATGATTGCATATAGTACTTACGTGGCTGTGACTGGAGAAATGGGGTTTATGGGTTTTGCGACCAGTGTAGATATAGATCAGGCCGTGCATCCGCACAGTCTGATAAACGTCTGCAACAATCGCCATTCCATAAATGAAAGACCTGTCATGGGTCTACCAAGCAATACAAGATCAATGAAGCCCATCAATATTTTTCAGTCTCCTAGGATGTCAACATTAGAGATTCTACTGTATTTTGATTTCAATAGAAAATCATTATTCCCATTTGGCCATATATAAAGTGGATTATCTTCCTTGGATCCTAGTATCAGGTAATCGCGGTACTCTCCCTTTATACAGGGCTTCACATAAGGAATTAGTAATTGAGTATTGTCACTCCATCATTTCTGAAGCAATTGGGTATTTCGAAATTTTAATTGGGTAAAATAAAATCACACTACTGTTTACACATCAACAGACAGCAATTATTGAATGGTTTACTTCAAAATGAAAACATAGAATTTTTTATTGTTCTGAGTACATAACTCTAATTACATTTCATTACATAAGAGTTATGACGTAGTTGTATTTGTAAATGTGCGTTTCAAGGCAGGTCGAAATAATGGTGTTTTTATACGTATGATGCTCAATTTACATATATACATAGTGAAGTAGGTTATACTTTATAAACCATATATACATGTCACACAAGTAATAATTCATAAAAATGGTTCTACACAGCAATTTCATGGATAAATTGAGATGTTTACTCTGGATCGCCAGTTCTTCTTACATTGCCGGGTGTCCGTATAGTTTCCTTCCTGCTGATCTATATATAACTTCGAGGGCGTTTCGGACCGTAACAGATTCGTTATTTATGTTTGATTTTTTTTGTCCCAAGTTTAAACTTAACGATATATTAACAGTGAGCATGCGAAAGGTTCATATATCATATGTGATAAAAAACTTTAGCGTATATGTTGATTACGCATAGTAAAAAATAACAAGGTTGTCCCGAAACGGTTTTCAGGTCCGAGCTTGCTAGCGTCCGAATCGTTAAAATACTACAAATTACTGATTGAGGCCTCGGTATGTCGTAATGAAATTGAAACACTTTATATTTTCAATGCATTTTAAATCTTAATTATATACTTGTACAAATTTAAATTCTGTAGTCTAAAAGTTGAGCAAGAAAGGGGTTTAAAGGAGATATAACAAGATTCTGTTTTCGCGATACGCTTATGTATTCATCATTTATATATCAAATAAAACAAATTTCACAGTAATCCGACCAAAATATCCGTTCTTTTACGGCCGGATTTCATATTCCGGACAGCCAGTTTTTGCAGCCGTCACTGCATGACAAACTTACCCTTATTTTGCTTACCACTAGGACAGATAAACAAAACGGATTCAACCAATCAGCATAGAACAGGTGTGGCTTCGTTGAATTCAAAATACACCTGTCCCAAAGCTTCCCTATTTGCCTCCGGTCAAATCATCGGATAAGTTGTTTGTTATGCTGAACTATTAATGACCTCCGGCGGCATCTGTTTGATCGTAGCTACACACGCGTACGTGTCACTGATTATTTCAGCTCAAATTCCATTTGTTTCTGATTCTGGCTCAGCTGTCTGCATGTTTAACCGTGAATTACAACACAATTCCGCACAGAGTCATCGCAGACGCAGGCGCAGATACAGAAATAATTGCAGGTCTAGACCTCCGCGAGCGTGAAGCTCGATGCTCATCGTAAAGTCTGGGGGTGCTCCCCCAGGAAATTTTTAAATGCCAGGTCGCTGCAGATGCGATTTTCTGACAACTAGGCCACAAAATAAGTCATTCAATTATTCGAGTATTGTAGATTTTCTTCTCTTTTTTTTTTTGCCGGGAGCAGGGCGGGTGGGGGGGGACCCCTGAACCCCCCCACCCCCCCCTGTAATTCGATTGAATTATATAGTAAAACTATTTGGTGGTGTCTAACCTGTACCTTTGGACATCTGCGTAATTTCACAAAATATATTTACAGAAAATGTAATGGGCTATTCCAGTTTATATAAGTGCCCCCTATGGAAGAGAAAACAAAATTGAGGGGGGTGGGGGGGGTATCCGGATAAAAAATTGAGGGGGTGGGGGTCATTTCCGTAGGTAAAAGTCTCTTCCATAGGGGGGTACTACTTATATACACTGGAATAGCCCAATATAATTATGACGACAGAAGTTGAAAAAATTGTCATTTTACTTTACTAAAGAAAACCATTTTTTTCTAATTCTAATTTTTCTACATGATTGTATTTATTGAAATTACGCAAATGTCCGAAAGTACAAAATCCCATGGCGTTTCTCATTTGACGCACACCTGTGATTTGACGATGCGATCTCTATACAAAAGTCTGTATCACGTTACGCGCGAGCCGTCTCGGGCCTCAAAACTGTGACCCCGATAATTATAAATAGACATCACGTAGTAGTCATGTGTGATCCATCTCCCGCCATATTGAAGATGTTCGGTTTACTTTCTGCTTCGTGTGAGAGTGACCTTAGCATTTTGCTAATCAACACTTTATTAGGTGAGTTTGCGATAATATGTTTGTGTCATATTGGAGTATAGTCTATCAATAACAATATAGCGAAGTATGAATGTCAACGCCCTGCAGGATTTTTCTATATTTTAGTGAGCGAATTGTAAATGCTATTACGCACATTTTTACTATGCAGCGTGGTGTAGCGAACAGGACAATTACCTGTTGCCTATAGTATAAAGCGGAATATGTGCAGTTAATTAGTGACATATATTATGTAAGTACAGTCCAAACATAGTTATTATGATGAGTACATCTTTATTTATTAACAAATATAGTAAATACATGAAGATTTGGGTAGATTTGGGTAAGATTTATGTATATTTGTGTAAGATTTGGGTAAATCGTGACACCCGGGCCAGGGTGCACATTTTGGGTCATAATATGGTTTTAAAACAAATGTTGGTGCCCTGATTTGAAAGACACTGATACTGAGAATATTATTTTCAAATACAAAGAACCTGTCACACTAAAAATGTATTGGGACGAGTTGGACTGGGCCCGAGTTACCTATAATCTGAGCACATCACAAGATTACAGCATACAGGTGCGAAACTAGTTCACGTACAACTTACCGTTCTCAAGCCTTTGGTCGACTGCAAAACCGACAGAATAGTCCCGCTATGTAACTGTGGGGTTACTGACGACACAGCGCACAGCGTAAACACCAAAATTACGGCGAATTTCATATTTGTTTTCTAGTTTCTATATACCTGAGATGACCTAATTATTTCAAAACTGAATTCCGCAAAGGGAGATAACTTTGATCCAATTCGCACCTGACTGGTTCCCTGAATGTAGTCCCAAACCTTTCACCAGCGAAACGTGAGCCGGGAGCCCGTATTAAGGAATGACTCCGATGTTGTCGTCGTTGACTCATCGCGACAAGCGGTAGACAGAACAGCCGAGCGGGTATTTACTGGGACAGTCGTCAAACGGAATGTCGAGGCCCCACATGGACGCACAGGGATTCGGCTTGCTGCGGCTTTCTTTTAAAGCCGAATCCTTGCGCATAGACGTTCATTGCCAATTTGTTTTTGGACCAATGTAGATCCAGATCAGTCTATGCATCTGCACAGTCTGATCAAGATATGCACCGTTCGCCATTCCATCAATGAAACGCCCGTAATGCTGCTAACAAGCAATAAAGATCGTTATCAAGATACAGGAATGTGCTATTTGATCAGGAGCTACGCTAGTGACGACAGGTGATTCTAGCGTGTCTTGTATGGTCAATTATTGTTTGTATATACATGAAACACCTTTCTAAGCAATGTACAAAATTAAACAATTCAAATGCGCCCGGTCTGATCGAAGATTATATAATCATGATAATTATGAAAGGTACAAAACTCGCATTCGTCACCATTGAAAGAAAAAACAACACGATTTCGTAATCGTTACTCGATCGCCTATACAACGTGTTACAGCGTGTCGAAACCGCTGCTTCGGGTGGGTTTTCGGCATATATTTTACAGTTGCTAATACATTAACATACATTTCAAAGATTTCGAGTGTAAACTGCACTAAAAACGCGTCTCGCTAACCTAAATTCGCTTTTTAAAAATCAAACACGTTCACTTCCGCATTATCAATGAATATTAGCCGTCATCTTTGAAAATATTTCAATCACGTACGGGTTTGGTTGGTTATTGGAGACTAGCTGACGTAATTTCCCATTAGCCAACCAAATCACTATATAGCTGCATATATATCACGTGATTCGATATACCTCAAAGCGCCGAACTGTTTCTGTGCAGTTAATGGTCGAGCCGGGCATAGTGGTCTCATCATATTGTCCAAGTTGCAAGAAGGTGACATATAGGTCCAATGGGCCGGGTGTAATTAGTATGATTATCAATGTTATATGTGTTCTTGTACGTTTACACATGTCACTATAATAAACAAATTACTTACTTATAGTCAATCAACAGAAGCTGGCCCTATGGGGACCAGCTATTTCGCCCTTAGGGCAGTAGATGAGCCAAGTCAATATGGCATTGGACATAACCCTGACAGACACACTTATATAGGCACGTACCCACAACATATACATACACAATCCAGATAAGGGCATCTGTGATTTTCATGCATACAGCTCACTCAAACACAAACCAGATGCGGTCCTCGCGGTGTAGCCAGACGCCTACGACACCAACAAAGAGAAGATCAGAACAAAAAAAAACAGACTTAGTCCCCCCTCCTCGGGGACAAGACATCGCTCGTGTCTACCACCCACTCAGTGGGAGCTAGGTGGCCTAGGCCTCTGTGGACCCGACATCGTGTCGTTTACTCTGTGTTGTATACTGGGCAGTGTCATGCTATATGCGCCTTGGGATCTGTGGCGGAATGAGCTGCTTGGGGTTTGCCAGTGGCGGCCTTGTGGGTGGCTTGGGCATGGCTTGCATGGCTCCTCGTCACTGCGGGTGGCGGTTGCGGTGCGGAGCCTCCGGTTGTCACTGGCTGCCGTGTCCCGGTCTGCTGTGGGTGGGTCGGTGGCTCGGCTCCGGCTCGGCCTGCGCTGTTGCTCCTCTGTGGGCGTTGGATTTGCCCATATCACGTGGATCCGTCTCTGCTTGGTCTGTTTTGCCTCGTCCAACCCTCTAATATCATTAGCAGGTAATATAACAATGTAACGGCTGAGTATCCATATATCATGTGCACGCACACTCGGCCCTCTTCACGGTCTGACATATCGGCATTGTGCAATAGGAGAATGAACTAACTAGGTCAAGCTCACCGCCTCATCGTCTCCTTCATTTAATGCACATATTTCGACTGTATCGCATATATTAGTAAATTCGGAAACAAATGGGCCAACGGCCATTGGCCTGATCATTTACGGGCACATGCCCGGGTATGGAAGGTCTTCGAGCCATTTCCCACCATTAAATATAAGAAATACGTGATTCGATATTTTTTAAAGATGGCGGCTAATGCGGACGAACGTGATCTAACTGTGTTATCACGTCTTCATGTCCACACATTCCCAAGTGCTGTGTAACTGCAGAAATAAAACTCGAAAAGGCATGAAAGATGTACATCGATAAAGAAACACACCTACAGGGGCCTCATTTATGTATACTGGATTAAGATAACGCCAATGATGTGAACCTCTCTGTTGTATTGACATTTTCGCTTGAGGTACGTACTGCACTGCGTGAAACTATATTTTTTGCACCATACAGTCATACCTGTAATATGCGGATGTGACTGGAGAAAGTGAGGCTTATGTGGTTTGCGACCAGTGTAGATCCAGCTCAGCCTGTGCATCCGCACAGTCTGATCAGGATCTGCACTGTTCGCCATTCCATCAATTAAACGTCCGTAAAGCTTCTAACAAGCAATACACATCGTTATCAGGCTACAGGAGTGTGCTACAATGCATTTGAACTGGATCTACGGTGGTCACAAATCTCATAAGCTCCATGTAAACACCACGGCAGGCGAAGTACGTCATGCGTTGTCTCTCTATATATATATTTCAATAACCCATACAAAATATGGGTATGGAAGGTGTTCGAGCCAATTCTCATCCTTCAAGGTACATACCCACTCAGTAGGCACAAAATGTTCTCTATAGGAATTAAATAAGTGTATAATTGTGTCACTATTCCACCAGTTCTAAAAATTACGAGTGCCCGCTATACAGATATAATCATTTAGTAATATATATTGTATTGATAGTGACGCGCGGTGGTATCAAGCTATTTTCATATGCAAATGAGGCAGGACATATTTTAATTATTTATATTAATTAAATGCGTCACCTGAAAAAATAATATTTTCGACAGATTATAAAGGATGACATTGCACATCAAAAATAAATACAGAGAATAAATAGTAATGTCCGTTAACATTTTAAGGAAACACGGTTATCGCCCCTGATATCATTGTGGAAATTTATGTCTGATATAAAATGTATAATAATGCTATATAAAGAACATGTTGTGCCTAGTGAGTGGGTATGTACCTTTAAATATAAGCCGAAAACAAAATATACATTTAATGTATTGGTTAGATGTCCTTTACCCGAGGGATCCACTAGTAAATGAACAGCAAAATCAGGTCATGGCCAATCGAGTACGTATGTGATTTGTCACGCACACTGTCTTATCTAGAAACAAAATTGCAAAATCAGGCCATGGCCAATCGAGTGAAAGCTATATTTCGTTATGTTGACTGTTTACATGGGAAAATGTTTCCCCTGTTCTTTTATTGTTGACAATTTACTAGTTCTACATCAAAGATTATTTGTTTAATGGTATCAAATATACAGTTTACTAAACTTGTACCTACATGCAACAGCTAGGTCTGGATATGCACTTCGGTTGCTCACATTTTTTGAATGGGTCAAATTGTAGCCGTAGATAATATATCGGAGGCTAATTATTGTAGCTATGTTTTATCACTCTGTGCAATTTCTGTGTCTTGTAGAAGTATGGGTGTAGCGCTGGCAGACGGACGGACAACAATATGCAATATTACGTACAATATATCTGCCGATCTGCCATCTTATTCATACGGTACGGAACGAATTGTTAATTCGAGGGAACTAATTGTTATATTGAGGGAACGAATTGTTATTTCGTGGGAACGAATTAATAAAAAAAATACATGTCCCCAGCGGAGCTCCGTATATTCATACCAATGACTTATAATACATACTTATCTGCACTGTTCACCATTCGACCAATGAAACACACGTCATGCTTCTAACAAGCAATATAGATTGTCACCAGGCTACAGGAGTGTGCTATTTGATCAGGAGCTACACTGGCCAGAAATCCCATAAACCCAATTTCTTCAATCACAGGTACATATATATTATATTGTTATGCTCCCTTTCTCAGTAGAGCCGGAGGCATATCGATGGTCTAGTAACATAAGGTCGTAAGTGCTATGCTTTAGCATAGCAGTTACGACCTTATGTTACTAGACCATCGATATAGTGTTTGGACTGTGTGTGTGTCTGTCCGTCCGGTCTCAAATTACCAGTCTGCCGGCATGGGCCGTTTGACCTTCTCAACTGTGCTTAATCACTTAGACGTTTTGATTAAGACGTTTGCCAGAGTATCTCAATTCTGTCATAACGGCAGCTTAAAAGGGACATTGGCAATTACCCCGTTCCCAACGAGATACCATCTCTAGGGAACGGGATGCTATGTCGTGGGGCATAGCTAACTCGTGGTAACGAAGATGCTATCTGGTGGGAACGACATAGCTAACTCGTGGTAACGAGACTCCATCTCGTAGGAACGAGATGCTATGTCGTGGTAACGAGATGCTAGGTCGTAGGAACGAGATGCTAGGTCGTGGTACCGAGATGCTATAGGTCGTGGGAACGAGATGGTACCGAGATGCTAGGCCGTGGGAACGAGATGCTATGTCGTGGTAACGAGATGCTAGGTCGTGGGAACGAGATGCTATGGGAACGAGATGCTAGGTCGTGGGAACGAGATGATAGGTCGTGGGAACGAGATCCAAGGTCGTGGGAACGAGATGCTAGGTCGTGGGAACAACTATTGCGGAGGTCCCTTTTAAAGGCGACATATCCATGCTTCCCTTCATATGACATTCTTCTTCTTCGTCTTGTCCTTCACTAGGCAAGGTGTAATCGCATATGATACTGTGGGTTTGTTAGAGAGCGCCTACGGCCCAGTATCACGGACTTCAGCGCTCTAGGATTTCTGTCGGGGTTACCCCACCGTTAACGTCTGGCTAAAGAACCGTCCATGGAAGCACAATGTTGTTTTCTGTTAGGGTTTTCTCCCGTAGCCTCTCCCGAGGGATCCACAAGGCAGTGGTGCTATTTACACAGAGCTCCAGATAAGCTGCGTATTTGCTTAAGTACTCAATTAAAATTGTCAAAAACAGAATTGAAATCAGAAGTAGTGAGTATCTTTATCATGCTGCAGAAAACAATAAACAGACAAGAAATATAGCATATTTTTCTTATCTTCCATGAAAACACATCTTGGTATTTCATTATAATTTTCTCAAAGGAGACAATTCTAATGAAATGCCAAGACATGTGCCAACGTAAAGGCACTGTATAGCACAGGCATTCGATGTGTTTCGGCTTTCATCGGTATAACTGTATATATAATAAATAATTAATAACTAGCTTGGCTTCTAACTTTGATCGGACACGACCTTGTATAGTAACACTAAAAGTGCACATCTCCATTTGAGAATGATTGCTATCTTGCTAAAATAACATAGTTAGAACATATTTATGAACATAATATCGAATTACAGTTTCTTTTCCTAGGTCGGACACAACCTCGTATTATAACAAATGAAATAATGTGTGTAAGGCTCTAAGGTCAATATTGTAGTGGCAAGTTCATATGATCATATGAGAATTATCGATATCCTGTAGAAATACATAGCATGCTTAGAAAATTACAATTTTAAACATGCTATTTTGTTATACGAGGTCGTGTCCGACCAAAGTCCGAAGCCTTGTTCATATATATAGAGTTATACCGATGAAAGCCGAGACACGCCGAATGTCTGTGATGCTTGTCTACAGAGAGGCTGTGTAAGAATCAAGGTGCATGATCACGTGGTTGCAACAACAACAACGTCGCCCACTCCAAAGTAAGTATTATTTGATATTTTCTTAAACGAGTCTTCATGAGCTGCATTTGGTGGTCCAGGGAGTTCGGCACAGACCTATGTCGTTTTTGCGAAGAATCAATTTCCGTGTCTTCGCAAAAACGACAGAAGTTTGGGCGTAAATTTGCCATAAATACAAGGACCAGCAAATGCAGCTTAACAACACCTTGACCTTTTGACCTTCACAACTTTACTTAAACACTTGGACGTTTACATTACAAAGTTTGCTGGAGTATCTCAATTCTCTCATAACTTCTATATTCCTGAAATGATTATTTCAGTACATCACACTTGTGCACAAATGTCACACAACCAAGCTTCCCTTAAAATTTCTTTGAACCTTTGACCTTCACAACTTTGCTTATGGACACTCCAGTCAATCTTTCATCGGGGGGGGGGGGGGGGGGGGGGGGGGGGGGGGGGGGGGGGGGGGGGGGGGGTGGGGGGGGGGGGGGGGGGGGGGGGGGGGGGGGGGGGGGGAGGCGGCGGTGGCTTCTACATATTGTGAACACATTGATGATAAACCCATTTGAAGACTTTGAAATGACTAAACTAGTCTCACTGGTCATAAACACATTTCTCTGGTCATAAACAAAACAGATTTCTCCGGTCACATATTGGCGTAGCTACAATATTTCGCCTACGATATGTTATCTATCAGAGGACAAGTATGCACTTCCAGTGATATAGCACATATATAAGCGTCAATGTAAAAGATAATACACTACCATATGTGGCCGTAACTGGTTAAATTGTGTTTTTTCAAGGTATTAGCATCCATTGCTGTTTTGCCATTCAGTCACACATGTTTAAGTAACGGACCGAGGTCTATAAATACATTCAATATGCCTAAACACATCAATGAAAAAAAGTAAGCTAAAAACATAAATAAAAAATATTAGCTTATTTATTTTCATTTAGGTCTTTAAATACATTAAATACGCCTAAAAGCATCAATAAATGAAAAACAAGAGCTGTAGGACAACAGCATAGCTCGACTACGAGGGTTGAAGTTTTCCAAGTACCGTTGCTGTAGGCCCAGGAGTATTACATATACAAGCTTGACTAAAAACCTTAACCAAGGGGAAATAACTACGTAATCCAAGGATTAAAGTAGGTCAAGGTCAACTATAGGTCAGGGATTATTGATGTACATCACTAGGAGATGAAGTTGTCCAAGTATGGTTGATGTAGGCCCAGGAGTATTGCATATACAAGCTTGACTATAAACATTAACCAAGTTTGAGTACAAACCGTAACCAAGGGGAAATAAGTAAGTAATTCAAGGTTAAATGTAGGTGAAGGTAAAATAGAGGTCAGGGGTTATTGATGTACATCTCTATCAGAAAAAGTTATCCAAGTATGGTGTCTGTATGCACAATAGTATTGCATGTATAAGCTAAAAACCTGACTAAAAACCTTAACCAAGGGGAATTAACTAAGTAATTCAAGGTTAAATGTAGGTCAAGGTCAAATATAGGTCAGGGGTTGTTGATGTACATCACTAGGAGATGAAGTTGTCCAAGTATAGTTGGTGTAGGGCCAGGAGTATTACATCTACAAGCTTGACTAAAAACCTTAACCAAGGAGAATTAACCAAGTAATTCAAGAGGAAATGCAGGTCAAGGTCAAATATATCCCTATGAGAAAAGTTTGTCCAAGTTTGGTGTCTGTACGCACAATAGTATTCCATCTACAAGCTTGACTAAAAACCTTAACCAAGGTTGACCTTAACCAAGGGGAATTAACTAAGTAATTCAAGGTTAAATGTAGGTCAAGGTCAAATACAGGTCAGGGGTTGTTGATGTGCATCACTAGGAGATGAAGTTGTCCAAATATGGTTGGTGTAGGGCCAGGAATATTCCATATACAAGCTTGACTAAAAAAACCTTAACCAAGGGGAATTAACTAAGTAATTCAAGAGGAAATGTAGGTCAAGGTAAAATATAGATCAGGGGTTATTGATGTACATCCCTATGAGAAAAGGTTGTCCAAATATGGTGTATGTATGCACAATAGTATTCCATGTACAAGCTTGACTAAAAACCTTAACCGAGGTTGACTAAAAACCTTAACCAAGGGGAATTAACTAAGTATTTCAAGAGAAAATGTAGGTCAAGGTCAAATATAGATCAGGGGTTATTGATGTACATCACTAGGAGATGAAGTTGTCCAAGTATGGTGTGTGTAGGGCCAGGGGTATTCCATATACAAGCTTCACTAAAAACCTTAACCAAGGTGACGGCGACGCCGACGCCGGGGTGACTACATAAGCTCTAACTATTCGAAGAATAGTCGAGCTAAAAATAAGCTAAAATAAATTTTTTTCATCTTATTTTTTTCTTAATTTATTGATGCTTTTAGGCATATTTAATGTATTTATAGACCTTGGTCCGTTACTTCAACCTGTGTTCAGTCATTGAAACTATACAGTGAAACCTCTCTAAGCCGGACACCCTGTGAGGTCCCCATGGTGTCCAGCTTAGAGAGGTGTCACTGTAAATCAGACATTTGATCCATAGGTGTGTGCTGTGCGATCACGAACAGACATTATCACATGATATAAATGACCAAGAAACTCATAACACTATACAGTGAAACCTCTCTAAGCCGGACACCCTGGGAGGTCCCAGAGAGGTGTCACTGTAAACCAGGCATTTGATCATTCTGATACATAGGCGTGTGCTGTGCGATCACAAACAGACATTATCACATGATATAAATGACCAAGAAACTCATAACACTATACAGTGAAACTTCTCTAAGCCGGACACCCTGGGGACCTCCCAGAGAGGTTTCACTGTAAACCAGGCATTTGATCAGTCCGAGCCATTGTTGTATGCTATGCGATCACGAACAGACATGTTTGTTTGTTTATTGGTGTTTAACGGCCTATCAACAGATAAGGTCAAGTGGGCTCGATCCTGTTTTAATCAGAACGGAATATTTACATGGAGAAAAAAGATATTCAGTGCCAGGTACCTGAGATAAATGACCAAGAAACTCGTCAAAACTAAGTCTGATTGTTTGTTTGTTTGTTTGGGTTTAACAGCCTATCAACAAGCTACGGTCATTTAAGGCCGGGTCAATGGGTTTAGTACTAAATCCTATATATTACCTGTACAAGTACCAGGCCCCTAGACACCCCACCCCCTGTATCCGCGCCTAAAATTGTGACATTGTCATGCAAATTACCTGTATATTAATGCATTTCAAGATTTGTTGAGATTACTGTTTGAAAAATAGCGGACCTCGGATAATTTAGGGGGGTGCGTACGCACCCGTCGCACCCCAAGTACATGTACACATGGGGGGGAAATGCCAAAATCACAATATTTACAATAAAAAAAACTATGTATTCAGCCCTGAAATCAGAATAATCCTGATCTGACGCCAGGTCCTCGCCACACCAGAATCACTTGGCCCCCTCCAAAAAGCAGTAGGATCAGTAATAATCTTACGACTTTTATAATGGGCAATAATCCAATTAAACTCCCAGGCAACAAAAGAGCCAAATATAAAACATTTACGCCGTCGCTTTCGCCCGACCACCACCCACTCAAGACTGATTATTTTACCATATACAGTGAAACCTCTCTAAACCGGACAACCTGGGAGGTCCTCAGGGTGTCCGGCTCAGAGAGGTTTCACTGTAAATCAGACATTTGATCATTCTGAGCCATAGTTGTGTGCTCTGCGATCAAGAACAGGCATTATCACCGGAGATAAATGACCAAGGAATTTATCAAAATAAGATCACATGTGTTTTCTTTGTGTCCGGTTTAAAGAGTTTCCACTGTACAATCGAACCTGTGGTAAAGACAACATTGGAGAAGCAATTGCCTGTCTATAGCAGCCACGTTTTTGTTCCCAATTACTCAATTGCCACCTTAATGGCCCTGCGAATAGAAAGTGAATGGGTTTAATGTCGTTCAAACAAAATAACAATTTGTTCCAACGAAATAACAATTTGTTTCCTCAATTTAACAATTTGTTCCCAATTTGTTTCCACGGAACAAATTGTTAATTTGTGGGAACGAATTTCTATATCTTGGGAACGAATTGTTAATTTGAGGGTTAACAAATTGTTAAATTGAGGGAATGAATTGTCATTTTGTGGGAACAAATTGTTAATTTGAGGCAACGAATTGTCATTTTTTGGAAACAAATTGTTAATTCGAGGGAACAAACTGTTAAATTGAGGGAACGAGTTGTCATTTCGTGGGAACGAATAGTTAATTCGAGGGAACAAATTGTTAAATTGAGGGAACAAATTGTTATTTCGTGGGAACAAATTAATAAAAAAAATCCATTTGGAAAATGAAAGGGCATGTTAAAAAAGGTAAGTTAAGGCTTTTGTGGTTAGTGTAGATCCAATCATGAGACGCGCCATGTGATTTTTCATCTGCGTAATTTCTTGAAATACATTTACAAAATTTACAATATTTTTTGTAAATAAAGTAAAAAGTTTACAAAATGTTCAGAGATAATTCTGAAGATTTTGTTAACTGTTGACGCCATTTACGAAAAATATAAAACGTATTTCATGAAATTACGCAGATGTCCGAAGCTACAAAATCACATGTCGTTTCTCATATGCGGTACTTTCTATGTGGTATAACGTGACACGCAGGTCATAATTATCCATTTTTCACCACCCCTGACGTCTTCTTTGAATGTGTGTTTGTGTGTGGCGATATTTCTCGCACATTCAAGTCTATGGATACAATGCATTTCATTGAATAAATCTGATTATTTTCTTTATTTCTGTATAAAATTATATGTTGTCACCACTCATATGAACCGTCTCGTCGAGACGGTTCATATGAGTGGTGACAACATATACTTTCAAACAGAAATAGAGAAAATAGCAAAATAAATATATAAACAAAATTCATACTACATGTACTTGTACTGTGTACTGTAATTGTGTATCTGTAAAGTGGTTTTAGTTGAAGACGCTGGTTTGTTTCTATTTCCACCCATATACATGTATGTACATAAATATCGGATTTCCTATCTTGTTGCATTCATATATCTTAGTATCGTCATATATCTTCAATATCTTAGTATCGTCATATATCTTCAATATCTTAGTATCGTCATATATCTTCAATTAAACCACTTTACACAGGGCATGATGAAAACACTTTTTTACTTTTTATAGTATTTTTTTTATTAAAAATCCTGATATGCCCCCTTAATAACAACATGTATTTATTTAGTTTTGTTTGTTTGTTGCGGTTTAATGGCCTATCAACAGCTAAGGTCATTTAAGGCTGGGTCAATGGGTTTAGTACTAAATCACGTATATTAGTATTTATTTATTAAAAGTTGAACATTTTTCAGATTTTATATGTTTAATTTTCCAAAAGTACTGTAGAAAAATTACACAGAACAGTACACTACAGCCTGCACTAATCTCGCCAATATTTGTCAATTATTTCATTTCAAAATACTTGGAATACTGTGCTTTAATTCAAGCAGATTTATTGGATGAGCCTGAGCTGTGCTACAGCTCAGGCTCAAACCAATCAAACTGCTTGAATGCGAGTTGAGATCGTCAATAGATGTTGGGAAACGTTGATAATCTTGGCAAGTTTATCACATGTGGTTGTGGATACAGCTCAGGCTCAGCCAATCAAACTGCTTGAATGCGAGTTGAGATCGCCAATTTATGTTCGGAAACGTGGATAATCTTGGCAAGATTAAAACAGGCGGTTGTGTACATACATCGTAACAAACATCAGAGCTCCAGATAAGTTGTATATCTAAAGAGTATTATACCACCATATTTTAAATTCAATGCGTATTTTACTTTTACAAATGTATTATTGATTGTCTTCCTTTAATATTAAATAGGGAACAAATGATAAAAAATAAAACAAATTTAAAAATTCACATATTTGAGCTGAAAAAAGCAAACACTGTTTGCTATTTGTAGTTCAACTAAGTAAAATATTAGCTTTATTACAGCATTTTCACTACTCAATTTGAAAAATCAATGCGTATTTTCGCATTGCTGAGAGTATTGTATACTCTCACTTTTGATAATCAATGCGTATTCTGCCAAAATAAGTGTGCAAAATAAATCAATATGCACCTTATCTGGACCGCTGAAACATACAGGTATAAATAGGAATTTGCTCAGCAAAATTGTGTATAAATACATGTGCATGTTATTACATAGGGACACAATCACGGTAGATCTCAGGTGGAAGACTCGGACCTTTGATACAAAAAACAAATCCCATTGTAAAACAAAATCCCATTACCCCACCCACCTGGTGTCATTCTGTACGCCACGTTTCCTTACAAATGTAGTGTACAGTAAAACACCAGGGGCCCGTTTCACTAAACTTTGTACGACTAAAATGTTCGTCAGTGCAAAATTATGATATAGTCTGTAAATTTCACATTAACAATGTTTTCTTGTAAACAATTATTGGATTTACATTTATTGATCATAGGCTGCATACATGTAAATCCATCAATTGAAATTTACAGACGATCCTACATTTGCACTTACGAACATTTTAGTCGTACGAAGTTTAGTGAAACGCACCCCTGGTGTTTTACTGTACACTACATCTGTAAGGAAACGTGGCCTACATAATGACACATGGTGGGTGGGGTAATGGGAATTTTTTTTATGTCACCGGTCCGAATCTTCCACCTGTGTTTTAGACATTTAGAAAACAAAAACATTTGCAGTCATAGCTTAGTCACTTTGTATTTACAAACTGATTAAACGATGACTAAACATATTTTTGTTTTCTACATATCTAAAACCATAAAAACAGTATATTACATGAGATACGCCTTCGGACATTTTGCGTAATTTCATGAAATATGTTAAATAATGTTTACATATTTTAGTGGCTTCTCCTGGACCTGTGGTTGATAGAAACTGGTCTGGGGGTCGTTTCATTAAACTTTGTACGACTAAAATGTTTGTAAGTGCAAAATTATGAGTCTGTAAATTTCACATTAACAATGTTTCTTGTAAACAATGATTGGATTTAAATTTATTGAGCATAGCCTATGCTCAATAAATGCAAATTCATCAATTGACCTTTCCAGACTATCCTAAATTTGCACTAACGAACATTTTAGTCGTACAAAGTTTAGTGAAATGGCCCCCAGATCTGGTCACAAACCCAATAAGCCCATATATTTTGTGGCAAATCACATGTTTATTATTGTTTTAAAACAAGAAAATGTGTTCATAGAACACGGATGCCCCACCTACCACTTTAATAGTACAAACAGCTTTATAATAATGGAAACATATTGTCCGAGCTACATGCCAAAGTTCTTAGTCCAAAATGGGGAGATAATCCTTGACCTGGGTATCGGAATCAAAGATCACTTTCAACATCATAAGGAAGCCACATACCAAGTATCAGGCCTCCATATATTACAGCTAAACGATTTTACGAGTTACAAGGCAAAATTTCCAATGGAAATGATTCTAAAGTGCTGACAAAGCATTGTTTTGGATGAGAAAAATAGACAATAAACAGCAGATGACAATATTTAATTCAGCAGTGTTTTGGAGTTCCACAATCTTTGTGATGGCATATAGAAGAATGGGATGAACGGACAAGGGTAACACTAAATCAAGGTGTATGATCATGCGACTAACAACAACAACAAGTACTGAAACTTCCAGAATCCATCTGATTCAATGTACGTATTCTTTTATTTTGTCCTTATTGCGTAACGGATTTTTATGAAATCTAGCGCATCAAACGCGTTTTCTGCGTCATATTTCATTAAAATCCGTTGCATATTAAGGAAAATATCAAATAATGGAATGGGCGACATTGTTGTTGTCGTTGTAACCACGTGATCATGCACCTTGTAAATACCCCCTCCACTATCGTGATGGGGTATACCATAATAACAAATAACATCATGATTACGAATGTACAAAGCTCCAGATACGGCACATATTGGTGCATTTTGTGCCATTGTTTCAGCTGAATATGCACCGATTATCTAAAGTGGAGGTACACACTCACAACAATTTGAACATAGAGTAAACATGCTCTAATAAAGTAACTTTAAGTTAAAAATGAGCTGCAAACAGCAACACTTTTTAACTTTCTTTGCTTCGTGTTTTTCTTTTATTCCCTATTATAGATCGGAAAAAATAAAATAGGCATTGAATTTGAAATCAGAGAATATAATACTCGTTAAGACGCACAGCTTATCTGAGGCTCTGGAAGTATTCACACAACAGCAGATTCTCACTTAGATACAGGTAATCATTTTACAAAGTGTCACGTTCAATAAAGATTTGCCTACAGAGTATCAAGTACATCCAAAATACAGTAGCAATATTTAACTGTATTTCATCATATATTCGTATCAAATCATTAATCAATGTAACTGCTTTATATCATGATGTGTATGTACACAATGGACCCTTTGCTGAAAGACAAGTCACGTAATAAAGGTAAATATTACTCCTTCACCCAATCACAATTTTTCGTTGATATGGATTTTGAAAAAATGCTGTAAATGACGTTGAAATTTCACACAGGGAGAGGATTTATATTTATCCCGTCAACACAGTGCGTATGTGCCGTGAAACACGGTGCCGTGAAACATTTTTGATATCCAGTCAACACAATTTTTGCATTTTACAGCCATTTGAAGGTGTTGACGGGATAAATAGAATAGTAGGTTAGTGCCGTGAATGGGAAAAAATATCTGGCGCGGCACGGAAACGGGATGTGCTCGGCAGAGCCTCGCCCATCCCGTTTCCTGAGCCTTGCCAGATATTTTTTCCCATTCACGGCACTAACCTACTATTCTCTATAAGCTTGCTTTCAATCCAACCCCATCTGTATAATTAATTTTGTAAAAAGTGTAGATTACGGTGACGCAGCTCAAAATGAGCCGCCTCGTGATATGAACCGTTTTCGGATAGTTTATGAATTTCTACACCATTACCGATTGTCTGACAGATGGAAGGCGAAACACAGATGTGCTAAGGTATTTATTATATATATATTTAATGGCCTGTCAATAGGTAAGGTCATTTTAGCATGAAATCAATCAATTTGATGAAATCGACAATTGGAGCAAAGTTTGAATTGATTTTCGGCACAAGCTAAGATTTTTGTTTCAATTTCTGAGGTCATTTATGGAAAATACAACTGATTTTCGAAATCCACATCAGTGATATACAACTATAACTAAGTTCTGGAGAAATAGGAAAAATGTGCGAATGACAAATCTGTTATTGTGATTCTACACAAGTTGACTGCGTAGAATCGCAATAACATACATATATTATTATCAATCGAGAAATATCCATGTCTGCGATTGGTCAGATGCTGGTCACATGATCTTCGATATTTATAGGTTATTTGATCAGTATGTGGATATATGCACGAGTTCCGCAGCGCGTGATATTGCGTGACTTTAGGAGCGCAATATCGTTGCGCGGTGGAACGAGTAGTATATATCCACATAAAAATCAAATAACATTTTTATTACATACGTACATGTACATCATTTCAACATTTTTACAAAATAAAATAAACATATTAGTGATGATTTACAAGGAACTATTTTGCGATGTAAAGCGTAGTTCCGGCACTGACCAATACGAACTCACGAGACGTCAATATGGAAAAATATGATATGGAAAGTATGTACGCTGTATATAAAAAATAAATAAAAATGCATATTGACCCGAGGAAGTTGATTCAAAATGTCATATTGACCTGAAGGCGGAGCGACGTTATGGATTGACTAACGTCACATCTTGGTATTTCATTAGAATTGTCTCCAAGGAGACAATTCTAATGAAATGCCAAGATATGTTTTCATCTGTGACGGCATTAAAATCCATGACGTTGCTAATCATATCACATTTCACCAGTGACGTCGCTGAACATGATGATTATGATTTGCGCCAAAAGCAAGATTAATCGTGATGTTCACAGCATTTACAAATGGAAATTCAAGCTATATTTTGAAAGGGGACACATATGGAAATTTCTCAATTGATAATAAAACAATTATTGCCGTGTCGTATCGGTCAATACGTGGTTTATCAACCTGATAAGTGATATAGATATCGGACTGCGTCCTCGATCCGCATCATGTTTATCAGGTCGATAAAATCACGTATTTAGCTCACAACGCGGCGATAAGTTGTATAATACTCGTAATATGACATGGGAGATAACTCCAACGCAGGGCTTGTTTGTTTAAGTGAGATCTGCAATCCTGCCATTACATCAAGGCGCACCCAGGTGATTGTGATTCAGTTATTTCTTGACACAACCCACCGTTCGCCGCCCGCTCAACCTCGCCGATAACCTGAAAGAAGAATTGATTGATTGACCAGTGTGGTTTTAGATCATACAAGTGAATATTATATGTTTTCATTTGATGAAATTTCATCAAATATTGATTTTATTGCGAAAATCGATTTTCGTATGGGAATTTAACATGGTGGCTAAAATTTGACTTTTTAAAATAATTTTGGAATTTGTGGACTGATTTTCAAAATCTAACTTCTGTTTTCTTAGTTACATCATTTTCAAGCTATCTCGCCAGGTTTCGGAGTCAATTTCCAAATTTTTTCGTTTTTTGATCAAAAACGAAAAATTTTGGAAATTGACTCCCCATGTTAAATTCCCATAGGAAAATCGTTTTTTCGCAATAAAATAAATGTTTGATGGAATTTCATCAAATTTTTTTTTTTAGGGAGGGTGACTTTTTTTGTTCTTAATGAAAAAGTCCTTACTTTTAAATATTTTTATTATACAGAGTATAGTACTTACATCTTTGGAGTTTGGAAAACCGTGTGTCTTCAGTTTGGAGAAGACCAGCTGTCCATTTATGGTTACCTCAAATGTCGCTGAAAACAATACATGTATATAGATTTAATATGACATTATATAGAGGAGCTTAGTGATGATTTAATATGACAATATATAGTGGAGTTCAGTGATGATTTAATATGACAATATACAGACGAGCTTAGTGATGATTTAATATGACATTATATAGAGGAGCTTAGTGATGATTTAATATGACATTATATAGAGGAGCATAGTGATGATTTTATATGACAATATATTAAGTGGAGCTGTAGTGATGATTTATATGACTTATATAGTGGAGCATAGTGATGATTAATGTGACATAGACAGGGCTTAGTGAGGATTTAATATTGACATTATATTGAGGTGACTAGTGATGATTTAATATGGACATATAGTGGAGTTCAGTGATGATTTAATATGACAATATTAGACGAGCCTTAGTGATGATTTAAATATGACATTATATTACAGGAGCTTAGTGATGAATTTAATATGAACAATGGTGGGAGTTTCAGTGATATTTAATATGACAATATATAGGACGAGCTTAGTGAGATGTAATATGACATTATATAGAGGAGCTTAGTGATGTATTTAATAAGACAATATTAGAGGAGCTTTGTGATGATTTAATATGAATTATATGAGGAGCTAGTGATGATTTAATATGGACAATATATAGAGCGAGCTTAGTGATGTTTAATATGACATTATATAGGGAGCTTAGTGTATGATTAATATGGACATTATAGTGGAGTTGCAGTTGATGATTTATATGACAATATATAGACGAGGCTTAGTGATGATTTAATATGACATTATATACAGGAGCTTAGTGATGATTTAATATGACATATAGTGAGTTCAGTGTTTGATTTTAAATATGACATATATAGACTGAGCTTAGTGATGATTTAATATGACATTTATAGAGGAGCTTAGTGATGAATGTAATATGACATATAGTGGAGTTTAGTGATGATTTAATATGACAATATATAGCAAGCTTAGTGTGATTTAATATGGACTATTATATAGAGGAGCTTAGTGATGTTTTAATGTTGACATATATGAGGAGCTTAGTTGATGATTTTATGTGACATTTTATATAGAGGCGCTTAGTGATGATTTAATGTGACATTATATAGAGGAGCTTAGTGAATGATTTAATGTGACATTATATAGAGGTGCTTAGTAATGATTTAATGTGACCATTATTTTATAGAGGAGCTTAGTGATGATTTAATATGTACATTATATAGACGAGCTAGTGATGATGTTAATATGACATATAGAGGAGCTTAGTGATGATTTAATATGACATATAGTGGAGTTCAGTGATGATTTAATGTGACATTATATAGAGGAGCTTAGTGATGATTTAATATGACATTATATAGACGAGCTTAGTGATGATTTAATATGACATTATATAGAGGAGCTTAGTGATGATTTAATATGACATATAGTGGAGTTCAGTGATGATTTAATGTGACATTATATAGAGGAGCTTAGTGATGATTTAATGTGACATTATATAGAGGAGCTTAGTGATGATTTAATATGACATTATATAGAGGAGCTTAGTGATGATTTAATATGACATATAGTGGAGTTCAGTGATGATTTAATATGACTTAAATAGAGACTTAGTATGATTTAATATGACATTATATAGAGGAGCTTAGTGATGATTTAATATGACATTATATAGAGGAGCTTAGTGATGATTTAATATGACATATAGTGGAGTTCAGTGATGATTTAATATGACAATATATAGACGAGCTTAGTGATGATTTAATATGACATTATATAGAGGACCTTAGTGATGATTTAATATGTCATTATATAGAGGAGCTTAGTGATTATTTAATATGACATTATATAGAGGAGCTTAGTGATGATTTAATATGACATTATATAGAGGAGCTTAGTGATGATTTAATACGACATATATAGTGGAGCTTAGTGATGATTTAATGACATTATATAGAGGAGCTTAGTGATGATTTAATATGACATATAGTGGAGCTTAGTGATGATTTAATATGACATATATAGTGGAGCTTAGTGATGATTTAATGACATTATATAGTGGAGCTTAGTGATGATTTAATATGACAATATATAGTGGAGCTTAGTGGTGATTTAATATGACATTATATAGAGGAGCTTAGTGATGATTTAATATGACATTATATAGAGGAGCTTAGTGATGATTTAATATGACATTATATAGAGGAGCTTAGTGATGATTTAATGTGACAATATATAGAGGAGCTTAGTGATGATTTAATATGACAATATATAGAGAAGCTCAGTGATGATTTAATATGACATTATATAGAGGAGCTTAGTGATGATTTAATATGACATTATATAGAGGAGCTTAGTGATGATTTAATATGACAATATATAGACGAGCTTAGTGATGATTTAATATGACATTATATAGAGGAGCTTAGTGAGGATTTAATATGACATTATATAGTGGACTTCAGTGATGATTTAATATGATATTTATCAACCCTTTCAACACCACAGACCTCTATAGTGGTATTGGCAAACAGTGTAGATCCATCAGGAACCGATACTTTTTGCAAGTAATTTTCAAATTTTTGACAACAAAAACACCATCTTTTCATAAAAAAGTGTGATGATTGGATTGGTCCTTAAATGAACATATCACAGTCCATTACAGTCACTTAGGGTTGAAAGGGTTAAACAGAGCTCCAGATAAGGTGCGTATTGGTGTATTTTACACAATTATTTTAGCTGAATACGCATTGATTATCAAATTGAGTGTTGAAAAAACTGTCATAAAGTTGAAAAATCACTTAGTTGAGCTGCAAAAAGCAAAAAAAGGGAATGTTTACATTTGTTAATTTGTTTATCATTTGTTCCCTATTTAGTAATGATGAAAATCAATAATCCATTTGTAAAAGTAAAATACGCAATGATTTTGAAAACAGGGGGTATAGTACGCGTTAGACACAAAGCAT
>CM055275.1:84998679-85050575 GCA_029237695.1 Conchocele bisecta | reverse complement strand
GACACAAAGCATATCTGAAGCTCTGTTTAAACTGTCGAACTGATTCATAAGAAACGATGGCTTATGAATAATAACAAGTAATAAAAAATACACATTGTTACTACAAGTTGTGAAAATCAATTTTATTACATTAAATGGGTTTTAACATGTGAATAACACAGTGTAATAAAGTAATTAATTGAGTAATTTCACTCCATCATTTCTGAAGCAATTGGGTATTTCAAAATTTTAATTGTGTAAAAATAAATTACACAATTAACTGTTTACACATCAACAGACAGCAATTATTGAATAGTTTGCTTAGAAATTGAAATAAAACATGCTTGGATTTCATTAGAATTGTCCCCTTGGATGTGTTTTCATTGAAAATAAAGAAAAATATGCTATATGTGTGGTCTGTTTATTGTGTTCTACAGCATGATAAAGGTACCACAAACTTGGTATTGCTTTTTGATACTCGCTACTTATGATTTCAATTGGGTCTTTAGTAATTATAATTGGGTATTTAAGCAAATACGCAGCTTATCTGGAGCTCTGCACTAGTGTAATAAATGCAAATTAGGCTGCTGCAGAAAACATGATAGATGCACCTTCAATGTACTATAATATGCTGCTTATGCAATAAATAGACGCTAAAATTTGTGTTGATTTAATACGATATTTATTAAACGTGTTGACCGATTTCATAAGAAACTCGGCATAAAATCAGCAAACTTGTTTAATAAACATCATATTAAACCATCACCCATGCAAGATCCTCTATGTAATGCAATCACATAAATTAACCTGTCTAGCTAGACCATGATATACACTGTTAACCCATACACTGCTATCTTATTGTTTTGTCGCCTGCTGTTTATTTTCTATTTTCCATTTTTATCATCACAAACATGCTTTGACAGCACTTTAGGATAATTTACAACATGCTTTGACAGCTGAAGTGCTGTCAAACCATGTTTTTATTGACAAAATAAGGCAAGATATAAAAGCAACAGTAGACGACAATTGTTGTGTGTAGCCTAAGCGGTCTAATGGTTAACTAGTAGTGTTGTATTAGCAATCATTGTATTGAAAATTGATCGCACAGAGTGATGTAATCAAGTCACAATACAAGTTTTTTGTGTTTGCAGTAATTTCTTAGATTATTAGGTGTTGTCTTTCTGCATATTTCTTTATGGTCGACCGATGATGAATCACTTTTGGGCTTGCAGATGATGATTATTAATATTTGTTTGTAAGAATGATGGACGGTCAGTCGGTCAGATCGTCCAAACTCTTTATTCCACCGGCTCATATGTGAGAAATGACAACTTCGAGGTGTGGGATCACGTGTTTCCGAACAGCGTGATGTCATGTTTTTATAGATGTGTATAAAGTAGATTTCCTTTAATATCTTTCTAATGGAATGACATATTTCATGAAATATATATGTTGCTAGAACTAGAACACGTGAATGTAAGACATAAACGATTCTTTGTGAAAGTTATATATAAGGTATTATACATAACTGTCAGAGCACCCATAAAACACATATGCCATCGTATAGATATAAAACAAGAATTCCGTCACGGAAGCGGTATCGCGCCTGCCGAGTCATTTGACAATAACTTTAACGCATTTGTCTTACAAAAAAAACAGGACGACGACGACGGAAAAAGCGCCGACTATAGTCGCGCCGCTGCTAAAGCAGGCGCGACAAAAAACTACTGCAATAATGACGTCACACATTATATCACGTCGGAAAATCGGGTGCGGAAACAACACGATCCCACACCCTGAACTTACAGTTGCGGCCCAGCTCGCCAGTAACTTCAGCGCTGGGGAATGCCGTCAGGATGTCCCCCATCAACCGTCGAAACTGGCCATAGTGACCTCATCCACTACTGCAATGTATGACCATAGAAAAAAAATTACCAGTAGCCAATTTCACCAAAATTGCTAAGCATACTTATCAACATTAGCTAAGTACACGTTGAGGGAGAAATTTTCAATTTAGCTTATTTCACCAAAATTGCAAAGTACAGGGGAGTCCCGTTTCTACGCGGTCATTGGGAGCCATGAATCATGATCGCGATATAGCCGGATCGCGAATTTGTAGCAATTGTTCTGTTAATGAAACCTGTATACTTATCTAGGAATGTAATTTTCAACTTAAGGATAAATTTATCATTTTTTAATATACCGGTACTGCATGTATTACATTATCACAGCCATATAATAATTCTGCATATTTTTAATCATCAAATATATGTAGTCGTTAGTATTATACATATGAAATAATGCATTTTGGGAAAAACAATTGAATACTCCCTCAAAGTATACTCAGCTATATATAAGTATGCTTAGCGATTTTGATGAAATAGGCTACATGGTCAGGGCCTGCAAATAGCACTGGTCCGAGGTCCTGGACCTGCACATTTTAATGTAGAACCTTTGCATTTTAAAAGCAAAAAGTCCGCCGGACATGTGATAAAATTGTGATCATCATTCAGTGGCGATGCTAAATCCGTTCTGATTATCGTCTTATAAGATAATTGGTGACAGTTGAGTATTTACACATGGTGTGAAGAGTCATTTAGTATGAAACACACACATACTTCTACAGTTTTTCTTACGAATATCCTCTTGGAGCTTCCCAAAAATTCATCGGACCTTTCACTTTTTTCCTTGTTAGGTCCCGGACCTACTGGTAAAAGCTGCTATTTTCAGGCCCTGATATTGTTGATTTCAATACAATTTATTACCAAATAAACATGTTTTTTTTTCTCTCAGATATTCATTTGGTCAATAAAAAAGATATTTTTTTTATAAACAATGAAAGCTTAAAATATTTCTCAACTACTACAAATGTATTTACATGCATATTGAAACAACCCACAAGTTTATTTAATTTAAAAATATGTAAATTTATCACTGTTTTTGAAAATTCCACAGGAAAATGCCACTTTTCAAGAGTACCTACATGTAAGACTACTCACTAGGCACATCACGTGACCCAATTTGTTTGGGGGTAACTCTACATTTTGCTCTAAAATACATTATTTTTATGCCAGAATATTTCACATTACGAAAGTACTAAATGGTGATAAGAATATTTTTTAATAACCATTTAACATAATAAATTTGATTCAGCAATTGGAATTTATTTGTTTGAAGTGTGCAAACATGATTAAATTACATAGGAAATGGGTCAGATTTCCACCTGCGCTCCTCGACAGGGGAGATAATTATAATATGCAGGTATGCGAAATGGATGAAGTTCCAGAAGCAGTCAATCTGCTTCCATCGATTCGCGAGGCACTGAAGGGTAGGTGCCGGTAACAACACGATTACCATTACACTATCACCAACTCGCGTTTGGGCCACGTTTGTATTACCATGATTACGGGCTGGACAGGGGTCATACCAGTTATCCGGAAAATCAGTTTATCGGACAAATGAAAATACATGTTAATTAAGCACATTCGTTTGATCAGAATTTGCAACAACTACATCTAAGTCACGCAGGTGCTTGCTGTTTCCATGCCAGTGTGAAGAATATACTGCCAAGGTAAACATTTTAGTAAGATTTGCAGAGAATATTCTTCAACTCTGTCCACAAGTTGTTTATAACGTCAAAAGTCTCGTGGGGGCTTGCAATCGAGTCAGTCCATTACGTCATTTTAGAGTTGTTCTATAAATACAATAAATTCTATAATACGTTGTTTTCCAAGAAGCGAATGGTGATTGTTTTTTCTGCAGAACTATACAATGCGTTTACACTGGTTTACAGGCGATTACAATTATGATTTCATGTTGAGAATACAAGTTATAAGACGAGTATAATAATGTTTGTCCGGATAACTGATTGTCGATGTTAATTTTGGGGCAATCTGTGAAAAGTACTGTAAAGATTCTAATAGAAGCCCGGGCGTCTATTAGAATCACCACTGGCCATGAAGTCCTGGGTGGGCGTTTAATAGAGGCAGGTGTTATACAGTTATACAGCAAAGGGAAAATGATAAAAAACATCCGATTTCTACTATCTGAACAAAAATATAACAACAGGACGTTACTCTCAAGTCTGAAAGACTTGGTTGTAATGTCTGTCAGTTTATGGACGTTTTTCACCCAGACGTTTCTGCCCACTTCGGTCATTTAATGATGGTAAACTCGGTAAAAATGTTAAAATACTGGTAATGTATATAGCAAGACAGCGTCAATCGTTAATGCTGATCAGATTTATGTTCCGGACTGTCACTGTTTTGGACCATGGACGTGTCGGCCTGTGGACGTTTCGGTCCGTATCAGTGCGATTAATTTCGGCCCACAGCCACGTCCAGAACAAGACATACCCGGTATTTATTTTTTGCTCATCTCGTAGGAAATATCGGCCAACAATCAAACACGATATCAATTTCGCCCATATTATACGAGATGGGTTTGAGATGCTTTGAAAATGGCGTCTCCATAACAGTGTAAATTCTGATCGCTGTGTCCGCGCAAATAGCTACTGCCGATGAGGAATTTACTGTGACACCAGAAAAAGTAAAATTTCGCTTCCGCTTTTGAAAGTGAAAGTAGCAGTTATAGCCCCAATTCTCATGGATTCGTGCCTTCTCATTGATTCGTGCCCCTAGAAAACAAGTGAATAAGCATATTCTAAGAATAGTGTTAATTGAACATTATTTTAAAAAGGTATTTTAAGTTGTATTCCACTGTTTTCTAAGTTACAGTTACACAGAATTGTGATTTACCACCTATTTTGTGATTTTTGTACATATTTCCTTAATCTGAAGAGGGTCTGTTCGCAAATGATGCATACAATGTGATAAATGTTGATTTCTAGGTGAATCTGGACTTCACCATATTTAAATTTGATTCATCTAGGCAGCAACACTTCTTTATTGTATGAGTGATCAAGGAATGTCACTCAAATGTGAAAAAGGTTGTAGGGCACGAACCTGATGAGAAGTTTCAAGATCAATTAGGTGACTTGGGTGGGTTATTTCTAGGGACTCCAAGACTTGCATAAACAATAATTTTGGTGAATTCCTTATGTGCACTCATAGTCAAGTGTTTGAACTTTATGTTATAAATGTATACATTTTCAGGAATTAATCAGAATATAATACACAATATGAATTTATGTGCTTAGGGGCACGGATCCATGAGAATAGGGACTATATGGTTTTTTCCCCCGATTTTCAAGGAAGTTAATTATCTTCGAAATACTGGAAAGAAAAGAAATCTAGTTGCACACTTCGCTAGATAATTTTGTTTCAAGTTAGTACTGGGCGTTTATTAGAGGCACTAATTTCGTGAAAATCAGCCAAAAAGTTGGTCATTTTCAACGTAAAAAGAGGGGGTGGACGTCTATTAGAGCATGGGCGTCTTAGAATCTTTACGGTATATGCCCGTAGCTTGCTATTTTAAGAAAAATGTCGTAAACAATTTTTGTCAGATAATTTGGAGGATCACTGTACTTGTGCTTTGATTTCAGATTTGCTGTTCCAAATCATGTTCCAAATTTTGAACCGAAAATTATTTAGAAAAATCTCGAAGGTTTGTTTTTCAAAAGATTTTCTGAATAAAAATTATGAAAAACTACCGAAATTGATCGGATGAAGACATTTATCTACAGTACAGAGACATGATGTCACTCACCAATATTCTATATGTACTTTCAGTGCTTGTTTTCCCATTCTGCTTTCTGTGTGGTGCTTTCTGTTCTGCTTTTCTTGTTGTCGTTGTTGTGTGTGCTGTGACCCAGGAATTTCAGCCGCTGACTTTTTCGCCTCAACCTCTAGTTCACATTGCCAACGGGCTCGTAACAGTGGAAATATACCATGTTACGAGCCCGTTGACAGTCACATAGCATATTGATTTATATTTCTGAATAGATCAAATAGGTTACCGTACTTAGGACATCACGAGTGACTTACACACTTCCTCCCCACTGTGAGCTACGAACAAGTATTAGCCACAACTTGAAGTGGAACAAACATATCAACGCTATCTCCTCTAAAGCTAATCAGACATTAGGTTTCCTTAAACGTAACTTAAGGATTAACTCGCCCTCTATTAAAGAAAGAGCCTAAAAATATATTGTCCGACCCAAACTGGAATACTGATCTACTGTATGGGACTCTAAGTGCACCATTAAGGACATAGAGACCGACCATACAACACATAGATTAGTCCATCAACTGGAGATGGTTCAGAGGAGGGCTGCAGGGTGGGTTTCCAATAGGTACCATAACACTTCTAGTGTGACCGACATGCTGCATAGTCTGGAATGGAGATCTCTTGAGAAAAGACGTGTCGATGCCAGGCTATGTATCCTCTATAAAATAAGAAACTCTCTTGTAGCCATTGGCGAAGATAATTACCTCATTAGAGGCACTGGCAGACGTCAACGTCAATACCGACAATTACGTGCTGACAAGGACTACACACGATTCTCATTTTTCCCTCGGACCCTTATCCAGTGGAACTAGCTCCCGTCTCACACTTGCTTGGCATAGTCGCTGGATTCATTCAAGACTCAACTAAAATTGAACACTCTTCTTTCTCTGTATTCTTTTCCTTTCTTTACTTTCTTCTATCTTTCCTAATTCTTCTGCTCTATCTCATCTTTCTCATATTTCACCATTGTTCCTTCTAAGCACTCACTGGTGATAAGCCTCAGTATTGAGGGTATACCAGTATACTGGCAAAAGCAAAAGTTATTGACGTCACATGAACTTGTCAGTCGCATGATAGTATGGTAGAGCAGTAGTGACATTACGAGCACAACAGTTTCAAGCTCTGCATACACCGTTTATCATCGCACAAAGAGGAGAGAATGTGCACAGGTATTTATCCCGTCAACACAGTGCGTATGTGCCGTGAAACACGGTGCCGTGAAACAGTTTTGATATCCTGTCAATACGATTTGGAGATGCGGCTGAGGTTATTTTTTTTGCATTTCAAAGCTATTTGTAATGTTGACGGGATACATAGAATAGTAGGTTAGTGCCGTGAATGGGAAAAATATCTGGCGCGGCACGGAAACGGGATGTGCTCGACAGAGCCTCGCCAATCCCGTTTCCTAAGCCTTGCCAGATATTTTCCCATTCACGGCACTAACCTACTATTCTCTATATAACCCGTTGTCCACTGTTTTTATGAAATACAGTTTGTATTGCATAGACATTTGTCTTCATAAATGGTATTCGAATTGTCAGAAATACGTATGCAAGTCAAAGATGGAAAATTATACTGAATTTATTACATTATCACAGCCATTATGGCTGTGATAATGTAATACATTCAGTATATTAATGACAAACCAAGTCAACTCCGCGATATGATAGCAGTAACATGGTTATATATAAATGTATAGTCCGCATCGGCAGATGTTACATGTACCATATCATATCCCATGGTCACCACACGCAAGGATTCACGTAGGTGACAACCCACCCTCCCCCCCCCCCCCGCACCGTTCTAAAATTCGGCGAATAAAAATATGTTTGCTCTAAAATGCGACAGAACGCAACAAAATGGGTAGAAACAAAATTGCTACCCTGCTACGCTATCTCTCCACTGGATACCATATCGTAGGCAACTCGTGTAGCTACAAAATGGGGTGTAAATATAACAAATATTCCGGATGGCATACCACCATACCACCAGTCCCGCCCTCCCCTGATACGTACGTGTGTGTACATGGGTTCGTCTGAATCGCTAACATTATCATTACACGTGCTTGCATCCAGATGTGCACGATTGGCATCATACATATCGAAGAGTGTATTCACCTACACGTATCCATATCGACGAGAAATCATGTACAAAACAATTCAAATGCGCCCGGGTGTAATAATTTATAGTACTTCTCAAGGTATAAAACTAGCATTCGCCACCATTTTGTTAGTAGGGATGTAGTTGCGAACTGTAACTCTTGCAATCTACTCCCGCGCCGTTCATAGCCACGGACGGTAAGGTTGTGGATTGCAAGAGTTATCGTTCGCAACCACTCGGGGTGATGATTTACGACCCACGTGCGACCGCCCAAGGTCAAGGTCACCGAGGACGTATGCTCACCTTGTTCGTAAGGCAAACATGTTAAGAAATGTTTTATTTTTATTTATTATTATCAAGGCTGCCAGCGAGGGGATTAGCTTCAAAGTGATAACGACGCCCTTTGTTTTTCTAAAGAATCATGCGTGAAATGTAAGAAAACGTTTATTTAACCAGGTGAGCTGATTATCTTGAAATAATGTCATAGTGCTTGGGTCCTACTGCTACAGAAACTCGTTTCGCTACGCTCACTCGTTTGTTTAACATAATGACCCAATAACTCGTGCATTATTTCACGATAATTATTAACGAAATATAGTTAATAGTATGTATACATTATTTGACTGTGATTGTGGTTACATTGTACGTGAATACAGATGAAGATTACATAGTTGGTTTGTAATGTGATTTGTGTTGACTGTTTGATTTTAGAGCGGTAGGCGAGTAACGTTTACAACTTTGCCATTACATATTTGTGTGCTTTGTAGCTATTACGGGGCGCCAAGTGGGACATGGCTCAATTTTGAGCCACAAAATTCATTTTTGTGCCACAAAATTCAATTCTGTGTCACAAAATTCACTTTTGTGCCACAAAACTCAATAATTCAATTCTGTGTCACAAAATTCACTTTTGTGCCACAAAACTCAATTCTGTGTCACAAAATTCACAAAATTCAATTCTGTGTAACAAAATTCAATTCTGTGTCACTTTTGTGCCACAAAACTCAATTCTGTGTCACAAAATTCACTTTTGTGCCACAAAATTCAATTATGTGTCACAAAATTCAATTATGTCAATTCTGTGTAACAAAATTCAATTCTGTGTCACAAAATTCAATTCTGCACATGCATATAAGAAGGACTACCATTGGTCAGAAACTGCACTGGAGAAATGGGTCACGGTCGCCGATCTACACATTCAATGTCGATGATTCATTTCTCATTCTGCCGATGATTCATTTCTCATTCTGCCATTTTGCTTCAACTATCTCCAAACAGCCAAACGTTGACAAACCCATTCGTAGTTATTTAAACTCTATTTGCGTTATAATTGTACACATAATTCATGTACAATGTAGATCTCCCGCGAGTACATACCTCATTTTAATATGTATCGCAAGGTACATCTGCCCCAGTTAAATCAATAATACACGCGCTGTGACCTGTGTTCTGACTGCTGTCTGTGTTTATAAACAGAATGTGTGTATTGGGCCATTTGAGGAAACCATTTGTAGTATTTGTGTAGATACCATGGATACTAAGATGGTGTATACTGTAAATAATGCATGTAGACACATACATAGTTGCGAATACGTAACTTCGCAACTAGTAGACACAGATCCAATACCATTTGTTTCACAAGGTTAGATCTACTGTTAGAATACGACGTCATCTAATGTCATTTTCGAGCATAAAACGTTACCTGATAAATAGAATACCAGACTAGTGTATTTTAATATCAAGTTTATCAGGCTCGGCTCGGAAACGGTAGGAATGCCTCGGCAAGCCTCGGAATTCCTACGCGTTTCCTAGCCTTGCCTGATAAACTTGATATCAAAATACAATAGCCTGGTATTCTCTATATCTGGACATGCTCTCAGGTCTAGCTATGTCCCGGCTACTTTATGTTTGACCCTGTTTACATAATTGAGGGAAAATTCTGAATATTTTTCTTATTTCTCCTTCAAAGTATATATGCTTATATGGTGTGACCACTCATTTGTAATCATAATATAACCAAAATAACTGTCCATAAAGAAGTATAATATTGATATATTGGGTTATATTTTCGCATTGAAATATTTAAACCTGCAAGTGTACTCCACCATCTAGTAAATGGACTAAGACCGATCTCAACCAATCAACGTAGAGATGACATAGACTATCCTACGCAAACTAATTTTTGTGGACAAAAATGAATTCTGTCCCACAAAACTGAATTTTCTTCACAAAACTCAATTCTGTCTTATAAAATTGAATCCTTTATAACAAAAATGAATTTTGTATACGAAACGTATGCAAAATTGAATTTTGTGACACAAAATTGAATTTTGTGACACAGAATTGACAGAATTGAATTTTATGACACAGAATTGAATTTTGATTTTGTGACACAGAATTGAATTTTGTGATTTTTAGTGTTACAAAACTCAATTTTGTCTGGACAAAATTGGTTTTGTACACATAATTAACCTGTCCTGCATGGCGCCCCGTAGCTATATACACATATGCAAAAACAACGTCAAAGTTTTCTAACAGCATACGTTAGTCGTACGTTGGTCGTACGTTAGTATAAGCCGTGTTTGAACTAATATATAAGGGTTCCACAAAATGTTTAGAGATTACACCTTTCCTCTATCACATGATACATGTTCACAATTTGCTGAGTCACTGCGGTTACCGGTTACCACACCGTGTGTAATACAATTCCTTCGTTACTGATACATGTAAGAGGTTATCAAATACGAAAGTGTATTGACTAAATGCAATATGACACACGTGAATTAAATTAAATCATAACCAAATACGCGCATAAAGCCAGGGACGCGCTATGCAACGTTTACAATGTGGCCATCCAACGTGACCGTTTGAATAAGGTACACGACGAATTTGGAAAACAGTCGCTCGATTCAAGGTAAGAAAATGTCGATTTCTCAGCTCGAACGTAACTGATTTTGATGAAATAAAGCGCACCGTAACCGCAAATACGGGTACTTTTCCCGACTGTAAATCTCAGTACGCTAACCCTTATATTTCAAACAGTCGGGAACTGTTTGCTCGGCTCTGAAAAGCGTGGATATGGTTCACACCGTCATATACTATGACATGTTATTTCATTCAAAACATAAGCGAGGTGTATGATCACGTGGTACTAACAACAACAACAAGTACTGAAACTTCCAGAATCCATCCGATTGAAAGTACCTATTCTTTTATTTTGTCCTTATTACGTAACGGATTTTGATGAAATATGGCGCATCAAACGCGTCTTGTTAAGCTGCATTTGGTGGTCTCTGTATTTTCGCCCAAACTTCTGGACACGGAAATCGATTCTTTGCAAAAACGACATAAGTCTGTGCCAAACTCCTGTACCACCAATTGCATCTCATGAAGACGCGTTTGCTGCGACATATTTCATCAAAATTCGTTACATATTAAGGAAAATATCAAATAATACTTACTTTGGAGTGGGCGACGTTGTTGTTGTTGTAACCACGTGATCATACACATTGATAAGTGTATCGTATGTGGCTCATACTTCTATAAATGAACATCGAATTACCTGTAGCCGATTTCACCAAAATTGCAAAGTATACTTTTCTAGCAAAGTATACTTTGAGGGACTAATCATTTATTTTTCCTGAAATGCATTATTTCATACAGAACTAATAACTGCATATATTTGATGATTAAACGTATTCAGACTTATTATACGGAATTGATTACATTATCACAGCCAAAATGGCTGTGATAATGCAATAAATTCAGTATAATAACAAGAAACGAGGCAAAGCGAAGGCCAGGTTTTTTCCAAGCATAGACACTTGTATAACATAATTATACCCACTTTTTGTAGACTAGATGGCCGTGGCCTGCATGTCGCGCCTTGGGGCGAGGCATGGACACTACAAAAAGAGATATGGTAGATGGAAAAACTTTAACCAAAACACTTTAACCGGACACACGGACGTACGGACGGACGGACGTATGCCAAAATGTCGACTATATCGCGCTTTCCGCAAGCGGGCGCGACAATGATGATAAACACCCATGTGAAGTATCAAGGTAATGGGCGAAACAGTTGCAGAGATATAGTACACGAACAAACTTTAAGAAAACAAATCAAAGTAACTTGACCTTGAGATTGGGCACAGGGGCCGTACGGTTGGGGGGTAGAATGAAAATATGGATGATGATAAACACCCATGTGAAGTTTCAAGGTAATGGGCGAAGCGTTTGCAGAGATATAGTATAACGAAACACTTTTAACCAAAACATTTTAACCAGACGTACGTTAAAAATTAACGTTGAATGTCAATTACGTAGAAATAATAGGTGAAGGTAAAAAAAATGGTCACATGTTGGATAGTTGTATGTGGTTGGCACCCCTTGGTTATGAAGCTGTGCAAGTTTGTACGTGGTCCTAGGTGGTGCAGTACCAAATAAATGGACTTAAACACGAAAACTTAACATTGTAAACGCGAAAAGTTAACATTGAAAATGGCTATGTCGACTGCGCGGAAAAAATGGGTCAAGTTCAAGCTCAAACACGAAAACTTAACATTGATTGTGGACGCCGCCCGCCCGCCCGGCTTTCGCCAATCCAATAGCCTGGGTTTAAAAAAAAAAAAAAACCTGGCTAAAAATTAACAAATTTATCCCAAATTTGAAAATTTCTCCCTCAAAGTATACTTTGCTAGAAAAGTATATTTTGCAATGTTGGTGAAACAGGAAAGACTCGAATAACAACGATGTAAGCGAAATTAATCATTTAATACACACACTTTTCGAAGAGGATACTTAAGGTACACTTACAATTTCTCTTAAATTGAGCCTATAGGCTGTCTAACACTGTATATGAGCTAAAGGATGAGTTGAATAGAAAGTTAAAAAATCTCGAATACATGTACATGTAAAGTGCCATTTTTTATCCGTCAGCATGAAAAGCGTCATCGAGGGTTGGGGATTTGCTTAGCCACTTCGGCCATTCGCGCCGTCCATAACCGTCGTTATTAAACGTTGCATACATGTTGACGTTCGTCACACAATAACGGATGTTGGTGATTGGATTCTGAACTGCCTGTCTGTCTGTCTGCCTGCAGGCGCCTGTCTGCAGGCGCCTGCCTGCCTGCCTGCCTGCCCTGCCCACCCTGCCTGCATGCCTGCGTCTCTGTGTGTTTGTTTGTTTATTTATTGGTGTTTAACGGCCTATCAACAGCTATGGTCATGTAAGGCCGGGCAAACGGGTTCGATCCCGTTTTAACCTGCTGCATTCGAGGGGGGGGGGGGGGGGTGAAATTCCAAAATCAGAACTGAATATTTACATCCAGAAACAATATATTCAGCCCTGAAATTAGAATAACCTGACCTGGTGGCAGGTCCATACCACACCAAAGTCACTTGGCTCCTTCCCTTAAAATATGATTACGAATAATCGTAATACTCACATAAGGGGCATAACCAGATTCAACTGTCACATACAAAATGCCAAAGACGTATGTGAGGGCCAAACCAGGTCTCCAGTCGGAATTCCGGTAAGGATGAACCCCGATCGTTAAAATTACCCATCGCTTGCACCCACCTTCCACCCACATCTGTGGGTTGTGAGTTACGTCACTTTGTTCGCGGATGATGTTGATGATTTATTAACGGAAGGGTGACCAATGTGGACCCTCAACAGACTAACCAGATGCACGGGTTGCTTTGGGCATGCACTCGTGGCACATGTAACAAGCCCAGTTTTGTTAAAATCGTATACCATATGTAGTATTTTAGTGCTAAGATTACTAAGATTAAGAATAATAAGAAAGAAAATGGCAAGACATTGTTCAATGTGTTTCATGTCAATATACGATTATATTGAAGATCTCAAACGAGTTTTCATTCAATATGGCATTTTTAACAAGTCACCAGGGGCCCGTTTCACTAAACTTCGTACGACTAAAATATTTGTACGTGCAAATTTAGGATCGTCTGGAAATTTCAATTGATGGATTTACATCTATTGAGCATAGGCTGCATATGCAGCCTATGCTCAATAAATGTAAATCTAACAATTGTTAATGTGCAATTTACAGACTATCATCATTTTGCACTTACGAATATTTTAGTAGTACGAAGTTTAGTGAAACGGCCCCCTGATGCCTGATAAGGATCGAAGCCTTACGTTGAAAGCATTACGGGTGTTTCATTGACTGCATGAATGACGAACGATGCAGGCCCAGAACAGACTGGGCTAACTTGAGCTAATATGAAACTCAGCTGACCTCGTTTATAATGAGACCAGTAAATTCATTTAATAAATATCATATTAAACCATCACTCATGTGAAATCCTGTATTTACGAAGTTTAGTGAAACATGCCCCAGGTCCATAAATACCGGAACGAGTTTCGGGGACGAGTTTTATAAATCGGGAGCTTCAGTCGTGTCATCTGAACTCGCATCACACTCTACGCTTGTTACTGTCAAATGTTTGTCACCATTTACCAGTCATTATGCCCCCTATGGCATTTTCAAACTGAAACCAGCATAGCTAGGCTGGTTTTGAGATTTTTTCCCGTAAGGTATATTTTCCCATGAATTACCCAGTGTCGGTTTATCAGAAAATTCACCTTATGGAATTTTCAAATTGAAACCAGCATAGCTAGGCTGGTTTTAAGATTTTTTTCCATAAGGGACATTTTCCCATGAATTACCCAGTATATGTTCATAAGAAAACATACCTTATGGAATTTTCAAATTGAAACCAGCATAAATAGGCTGGTAGAGATTTTTCAATAGGGTACATTTTCTCATGAATTGCCCAATGTCGGCATATTAGAAAACGTACCTTAAATTGAAACCAGCATAGCTAGGCTGGTTGTAAGAATTTTTCAATGAAGTACCTTTTCCCATGGTTTACCTAGTGTCGGCCCATGAGAAAACGTACCTTATGTAATTTTCAAACTGAAACCAGCATAGCCATTTTAAATTGAAACCAGCATAGCTAGGCTGGTCGTAAGATTTTTTTTCAAGAAAGTACCTTTCCCATGGTTTACCTAGTGTCGGCCCATGATGAAACGTACCTTAAGTAATTTTCAAACTGAAACCAGCATAAATAGGCTGGTTTGAGATTTTTTTCCATAAGGTACATTTTCCCATGAATTAGCCAGTGTTGGGTTCATGAGAAAACGTACCTTATGACATTTTCAAACGGAAACCAGCGTAGCTAGGCTGGTTTTGTGATTATTTCCATAAGGTACATTTTCTCATGATTTACGGTTCATGAAAAAAGTAACTTATGGAATTTTGAAATTCAAACCAGCATAATTAGACTGGTTTTAAGATTTTTGCCATAAGGTACCTTTTCACATGAATTACCCAGTGTCGCCCATGAGAAAACGTACCTTATGGAATTTTCAAACAGAAACCAGCATAGCTAGGTTGGTTTTGAGATTTATTCCATAAGGTACCTTTTACCATAATTACAAGTTTGGTTCATGAGAAAACGACCTTATGAATTTTCAAACAGAAACCACATATGTAGCAGGCTGGTTTTGATTTATTCCTAAGGTACCTTTTCCATAAATTACCAGTGTTGGTTCATGAGAAAACGTACCTTATTAAATTTTCAAATTGAAGCCAGCATAGTTAGGCTGGTTTTGAGATAATCTCCATAAGATACCCTTTCCCACGAATTACCCAATGACAGATCATGAGAAAACGTAACTTATGGAATTTTCAAATTGAAACCAGCATAGGTAGGCTGGTTTTGAGATTTATTTCCATAATGTACATTTTACCATGAATTACCCAGTGCCGGGTTCATGAGAAAACGTACCTTATTACATTTTCAAACTGAAACCAGCATAGGTAGGCTGGTTTTGAGATAATCTCCATAAGGTACCTTTTCCCATGATTTACCCAGTGACGGTTCATGAGAAATGGAATTTTGAAATTGAAACCAGAATAACTAGGCTGGTTTTAATATTTTTTCCATAAGGTATCTTTTCACATGAATTAACCAGTGTCGCCCATGATAAAACGTACCCTATGACAATTTCAAACTGAAACCAGCATAGCTAGGCTTGTTTTAAGATCATCTCCATAATGTACTTTTTCCCACGAAACCAGCATAGCTAGGTTGGTTTCGAGATTTTTCCATAAGGTACATTTTCCCATGAATTACTTAGTGTCGGTTCATGACACAACATACTGTATGGAATTTTCAAATTGAAACCAGCATATCTAGGCATATCCCTGGAACATTCTGAGCATTTTCTCAAAAGAGCCTGATTGGTTGAGCCCCGAGTAGATCTCAAGACTTAACACATCTGACAGTGAATTTGAGCATAATACATACATGTTCAGGATGTTTTAAAGCCTCAACTCACACTTGTCGAGTTGTGGGTATAAAGAAAGAAGTCAACAAAAATCACATGGACAGTAGCAGTCATCCTGAATCCATGAGTTTAAAACTTTCTAAGCATGTACTCAAATCACATACCCAAAATCTGACAGTTTGATTGGTTGAGCCTGGCCCAGGCTCAATAAATCAAACTGTTACATATTGCGTTTTAAATGTGGAGTATCTGCTCAAAAATATTATAATCACTGGCCTGTACTAAAAATGGAGCTACAGTGTTTATTTTAAAGACATACATGTACAACACAATGATCAAACAGAAACTCAGACTTGACATTCGAAGCAATGAATCAACCAAAGTAGTGTAAATTTTGAACTATAGAAAAGTCTTATAAATATTACCGAGTTTGGCAAATCAAGAGTAACTTCCCATCTAACTACTTCCGGGGCATCATCAACAACAGAATTGGCAGTTTGTAGATTTAACATCATGTTACTTAGACTTACAGTGATTATAACAAGGAGAAACTAACTAACGTTAAATTCAAAACCACAAATTTCCGCCAATGCTAAGGTCAAGGATGCCCCAGAAGTTGTTATAATGGAAGTAAACGGTGATGTTCCAGGGTTGGTAAACTAAATGTAAGACTAGTGTATTTTTTAGACTACAATAACGCTACTGCAGGGACCAAACGGCAACCAGCATAGGTCTTGATCATACAGACAATAGGAAGTTCATTTTGTCAGCCGATGTGGCCAATATGGCCTCCATCCGCCCTAAACAGCCATCCATGCTCCACCTTTAAACAAACGGACCCACCGCTGACAAAATCGAACATGCGACACATGTAAACAGGACCTACACTGTTCGCCATACTATCACTGAAGTAACTTTACTGTTGGCTAACAAACACTAACCACAGGTGCGCATGCGTCGAATGAAAAAGTCTAAAATTTCGTAATTGATAAATAACCTCAAGTTATACATTATAGAAATGGATTAAAATTTCGAAAAATGTGATATTCATTTAGGGGAAGTGCTCAATAGTGACATTGTGGATACAATTTTACGACGATGAAGGTACTTTTGTTGAATTAGAGCGATTTCGTATTTTCCTTTGTTTCCTTTGTCCAAACGTGTACTGGCGCGCATGTCCACCATACGAGCAAACGCCTAGGGCCAATGTATATACAACACCACCATTACACAGAGCATACTACATTGTAATGCCAAAAGCTAAAGCCAAAAAGCAGAAAAAGCGGAAAAGTAGTGGTCCAGTGTCACCAGCTTCCCCATCTGACCTACTCATTGACAAGAAGTGTAGATTGGAGCTACGGCTGGGACACGATACTCTGTTTCCTGACATTGACTCGGACACGTCGTTCTGTACAGTAGACGAACCACTCAGTGAGCCACTCAGTGACCCCACCTCATCTGCAACATCATCAGAAACAATGCCGCTGTCCCACCAGGAAATAGTTGACATTGCCAAAGAACTAAAAGCCTTAGTGATAGACGACCTTCGTACAGGAATACAATCCCAAATTAAAGAATTTATTGATCAGGAAGTGAAACCTATGCGAGAATCAATGAAAGCATTAAGAACCGAGAACAGTTCCCTACACGAAAAGGTCAATGAGCTCGAGCTCGACCTCGATAGACAAGAGCAGTACTCGCGTCGTGACTGTCTGCGTATTAACGGCGTTCTGGGAGATTCCGGTGACCCCTCTGAAGATACAGACGCCAAACTCCTACTGATGGCAGAGAAGGCCAACATCCCGCTGCAACCATGCGATATCGATAAGTCGCACCGACTTGGGAAGCCCCGAGATGCGTACAACAGGACCGTGTTCGCGGCCAGGAAATCGGTCGGTAACATATACATAAACGAGGACTTAACCCGGTATAGACAAAACCTCGCTTACGAAGCGAGAAAACTCGTCAGGGCCAAGAAAATAGAAAACAATCATGGATCGGCCCCGAGGTGGTGTCGTGTTCGCGAAATTCAGCGGGGGAGACAGGTTCCAGATAAACTCGAAACGCGATCTAGCCCTCGTGAGCGATGGCACAGCTCCTGACAGCAAATGACATTAACTTATCATCCACCATTGTGTTCCCATTTACCAGCTACACGTATTTACATGTACATGCAACAATAATGTATATATGACCAAATATCCTACCTATGACAAACCAGGGTAAACAACTGAATCGACATCATTACCAATCCGCTCAGTGGTAAATCACTCAGTTATACTTTGATAACCAGCTCAATCATTTAACCCTGATCTAACCAGTGTCCACATTGTCTTACAAAATTTCACGTGTCGCACGAATCTAACTCAAAGCTACAATAGGTCCCTAATTGGGCAGTTCTCGGCCGAATATTCCTACACCCCACTCGATAAACCTATTCCCGATATGTACGTTCAACCTGAGGGCAGAGCGGGGATAGTCTCGCCGTGAAACTGGACATATAAATTTGCATCTACACCCCAGCTGCACATCACATTGCACAAACAGTGTACTTATTATGACCAACATTACAGACCCGTGAGTGTCCTGTCGGCAATGATCGTATGCCTTGACCAGACAGTGCAGCTGCGCGGGCTGATCAGGGACTATATATGCCTCAGGTAGCCCATGGTATGTCATCTCCGTCGTATTAGGGCAAACTATAATATTGTAAATACTCGTCAATACTTGTACACGAGAACTGGTACATTACGACATTGACACTACTTGTCACTAGGGGTTACGTATACATGTACACTAACACTGTATTACTATATACATTTTGCAAATGCCAACAACATTGGTCTGTGATGGACACAAGCGAACAGAGTAGGCCACCATCTGACTTCGCTAACGCGCAGGCTGAATCTGAGGTCCTACAACTGGACCTTATGTGCAGGTTAACGTTTCTTTCTCGTGTAACACGTAACACTGTCATGTCGCTCGGTACGATTGTATTGGTGTACAATAATGTAGTACAATACCTTTTACCACTGTCCCGAAACCACCAACACTACTCCATCAACATATTAGTGGATAGTATAGGCCCTGACCAGTTGCACAGGCTGATCGGAGACCAAACCCGCCACAAAATGTCGTCGTCGTCATCATTCAATAGTTAAGTTATTTTTGTAGTACACTGGTCATTACCTTTCAACACCTTATCAGCTACAGTCATCAAACTTTATACATACCTTTACTATGATATGTAGATGAATATAGGACTATTAAAAAAAATAATTCCGGGCTCCAGGGTCAAAGTTAAACTCTATTTCTTTCTATGCTACAAACTGAACATTAATGCATGAAGACCCGTTTTCTCGTGCGCTCTGTACACCTTACCTGTAGAGAGAACAATAGGCTTCTCCAGTTGAACACTTCTGCATGTGCAAGCATGAGCAAATTTCCAGCTTGACCACTAAATGACCAACTAAATTATTACAGGTAATTTATACAGGTAAATTAATATACCTGGGTATTACATTTCCGTAAACTGTGTTGACAATGTTGTGGCAATATGTGGACCTGTGCAGATATATGTAGATAAATATAGGACTATTATAAAAATTCTGGGCTCCAGTAGCGAGCATTATTTTTTTGTTAATTTTTAAACTTTTTTTGCATTTTTAGCCAGGTTTTTTTTTTTTTTTTTTTGGAAAACAAATCCACGCTATTGGATTGGCGAAAGCCAGGCGGGCGGGCGGCGTCCACAATCAATGTTAAGTTTTCCAGTCCAACCGTGCGGCCCCTGTGCCCAATGTCAAGGTCAAATTACTTTGATTTTTGTGTGTACTATATCTCTGCAACTGCTTCACCCATTACCTTGATACTTCACATGGGTGTTTATCATCATTGTCGCGCCCGCTTGCGGAAAGCGCGATATAATCGGCATTTTTGGCATACGCCCGTCCGTCCGTCCGTCCATCCGTCCGTCCGTGTGTCCGGTTAAAGTTTTTCCATCTACTATATCTCTTTTTTTAGTGTCCATGCCTCTCCCCAAGGCGCGACATGCAGGCCACGGCCATCTAGTCTACAAAAAGTGGCCTCGTTTCTTGTTTTCTCTTTCAAATTCTTTCTCCATTTTTGTCTAGTAGCATAGGTCGTAAGTCGTATATACCGACTATTATCATATACTAAAACAATTGTTGGCTGGTGAGCCATAGAATATAATCCGATATTCTGTGGCTCACTAGTCAAAAATTGCATAATATGTTTTCGGCCAGTGAAAATTGCTTTCTGACCCAGGCTCGAGGTCAAGGCGGCGGGACAAGGCGAGACATTTGATTCCGCGGAATTCTTGTTTCGTATAATGACAAAGTTTAGTACTGTAATTACTCAATACCTGTACACGAGACCTGGTACCTTACGAGCTTGAGACTATATGCCACTAGGGATTATAGGCATGTATGCACAATCACTCTGTATGATTCTATACGTTTTGCCTAATGCATGAATATTGCCCCTTGCCTGACACACGAACAGGGTAGGCCTCGATCGAGTGCGCCGACGCGCAGGCTGATCTGGGGCTACACTGATCGTATGTAGTACAACGTTCCCTTCTTCACAGCAACATGCATCTAAGCCCACCCTCTAGAAACATGTCAGCCGTAATCGCCATTTAGCTCAGGTACGATTCACTGTGCTAAGAAATAGTACCTTATGACCATAGCCACTTACCTGGCACCAGAATCAGAATAGAGTCAGTTATGCACAATTACATACTATGTCATGTCTTATTACGTTGCTGCAAAAATCAATACTACTCCATCAAAAGATCAGTGGAGGGTGTAAGCCCTGACCAGTTGCGCAGATTAACCGGAGTCTGAATTCGCCACACATGTCATGAATTATTCTTACACTATGCTCGGCGAAAAGGGAAGGTTCACTGTGCCTATAACGATCATATCTATGAAATTAAAACAGTTATTACACATTAATGACAGTGAACTTTCTTTTTTTGCTCAATATATAAGACGATGTAAGCCTGTTTTTTCGTGTTAGGGCAAATCATAGTATTGTAAATAGTCGTCATTACATGTGCACGAGAAACTGGTACCTTACGACATTGACACTAGGGGTTATACGTACGTACCAGGGTTATACGTATGTACTACTTTAGGATACTTTCGGACAAGTAGTGATGTCCTTCTCGCCTGTATGTTTACATGTATGCGTGTTTCTGTTATTTTATATTCCCGTATATGCCTATCAATTCGTCGACTAGCAGCCTGCATTACCGAGTGTACTCGATTGCATTTACCACATCGACACTATAATATCCCATACTATGTGCAATAGACTGGTCCCAACATACTGGACTTGCTTTTCCCATGTTCAAATCATCGCCCGTGTGCCCAATCGTTAGCGGTAAAATGGCTTACATGTAATCACGACAATACTGGACACCGACGGGTGAATACGCTTTCCTGTGGCGACTCTATATTGTCCTAAAGAAATTCCCGACTTGTGTTGAGCTGAAATAAAACTACACGCGCATGTCTGTCTGGGGTTCTCATATTTCGTTTTCGCTATGAGGACACCGGAGGGGCACACCCGTCCAACATTAGACAAGCTAACTTCCCACAACCGCCCTCCCCCAATCGAGAGAGAGCCGTTTCATTGGGTTGTTCGCTCAGCCGAGCACGGCCAACTTGCTCCTGATACGGACACGCTCAACCATTGTATGTCCACACGTATGTAGGAAAGCAATGTAAAAAAATAAAAAAAAATTATTATTAAGTAGACATTTATCATACACGATAAGTCGCGGTAGGTGGATTGCTGGTGGCGAAAATGAAACGCATACTTCTTACAACTTAGTGTACTCCCACGACCTTTTAGCAAATACCAGGTTCTCGAAATTAATATAACAACAGCAGAGACCAAATGGCGAACATGGCAGCTATGATCCTAACCATTTGGTACCTTGCTCATTCCCTAAGGTTCCCCCAACTATACGTCCACTCGCATATATCGAAAATCTGACCTCGTCATAATTGTGATACATGTACCAACATATTCAATACTTGCATTTTGGCCTCATGTACAGTTTCGTACGTCCGATACTTGAGAGCTAAATCCAGTTATACATATTAACAGCATAGCAAGACATATATCACTCCATGGTGTGTACCCTGTTGAACTGGTCTTTTGTAAACATTGAGCTCTGTTTCGGGAATTCCACTCATTTTGGACATCGGAAACTGAACCACTTAACCATGATAAACACAGACCTGGAATGTCTAGCCATCGTCACTGATTTATGCCTATACGTTGACTCGTCACACACATTGAGCACGTCCCCTTCCCCACCCATTTTTTTCGCATGATTTCTTAACTATATTATCGAGGTAATACACCTCGCATTGCATTCATATAAGCTGTGGTTTGTGCTTCGAAGAGTCCCCAAGTTCTTTCCGTGGGATGGGAGCTTGTCCCGGGGCGGGTTGTCCTGCGCTGCGCCACCGTGTCGGTCTGTCTAATCTACACTTACATAATGTCAAACAACAAAGACCCGATGCGGGGACGCCGAGCAGGCCCACGAATGAATAGTGCCTATAGAAATCGTCTCTTAATAACAATTCTAACTATGCTCCTTACACACGTTAACAATGACTCATCGCTAAATGTGTATAGCACAGTAATATCGCTCAAACTTACGTCCAAGCTATGTCGGATAGCCGCCTTGTCAACAAGGAGGTTCACGCCTAATGATAATTCACTGACTCAAAATAAAGGATTCACATCCAAACTATTCAAGGCACTAATTGCCCTAACTAGCATACTCCATACTTATCACGATAACACATAATAGGAATCATGAGACAACTCCACACATCTATTTACAAATCTTATTATCAGGTGACATACATCCCAACCCTGGTCCTAGCTCGCATTCCGAACTATCCGATGAATCATCCAACATCTCGACGTCATCATATATACATCTAATCAACGGAGGCCTTAGCATTATGCACTTGAACATACAAAGCATAACCAGCAAACTTGATATACTGGAAATCGAATCGCAACCTTACGACGTCCTTGTTTTCACTGAAACATGGCTATCACAAACTACACCTAACGAAGATATATTAATTCCTAACTTTAATCCTCCATTTCGATGTGATAGACAAAACAGAATCGGCGGCGGAGTAGCAATATATGTTCGCGACTCACTCTTTGCAAAACAACGTAACGACCTTTCTATCAATGGCCTCGAATCACTTTGGATCGAGTTTCATATTGACCACCGTAAATTATTACTAGGCGGCATATACAGACCACCCAACTCTAATAATACCGAATGGAATCTTCTAGAAGAGAGCATTGACCGTGCGTTTAATCAGCCGGCTGACAACATACTAGTCACAGGCGACTTTAATATTGATATTCTAAACGGCACTCAAATCCAAATAAAATCAATAGACTCATAACATCTTATAGCGCAGAGCAACTAATCACAACGGCAACTCACTTTACTGAACACTCCAGCTCACTAATTGACCTGATGTTCGTTAAACACACCCAACATGTCCTAACATCATTCGTTGCGGATCCGTTTATTCCGGATTTAATACGTTTCCACTGCCCAATTGTAACCGTCTTAAAATTTGATAAGCCCAAAATAACTGCTTATAAGAGGCACATTTGGCTATACGACAAAGGCGACTTTAATAAATATAGAGAATTTCTAGCAAACACAAACTGGGAATTCATTCATCAGTCAAATAACTTAGACAATGTGGCTAGCAAAATAACGGAAATTATCACGAACGCCGCTAAAAATTCTATCCCAAACAAAATGGTGACCATAAGACCTAACGACATACCATGGTTCAACTGCACTATACGTAGACTTATAAGGAAAAGAAATAGAATACATAAAAAGGCAAAAACTTCTAACAATGAACACACGTGGGCATGTTTCCGTAAACTACGAAATGAAGTAACCACCACCCTGCGTAAGTGCAAGGCCGAATTTAAAACCAAATTGGTAGATAAAATTAATGATAATAACTTCAATGCAAAAAACTGGTTTAAACTGGCTAAGCAACTAACAAACAAGCGCAGCTCATCTTCACAAATTCCCTCGCTTTTTGAAAATGGATCTGAAGCTACGACTGATACTCAAAAAACCGAAATGCTTAATTCTTATTTTTGTAAGCAATCATTACTAGATGACAGCAACACAGAATTACCTACACTTGACCAAACACCACCATACTCCATTTCGACTATTTTTCTCACACCCCAAGATGTACGTGGTGCCATATCCAACATCGACCCTTCTAAAGCATGTGGTCCCGACCTAATTAGCCCGCGCCTTCTTCGTGAAGGCTCCGAAGTCTTATCGCAGCCTCTAGCCACTACTTCAACAAGCTCGTTGCATCTTCATATTTCCCTTCTACATGGAAACTAGCAAACGTAGTTCCGATATTTAAAAAGGCTGACCCATCGAATCCGCAGAACTACCGACCCCATATCCCTACTAAGCTGTATTGGTAAACTTATGGAGCGATGCATTCACAAGCATTTATACAATTATATAACTGTCAATAATATTCTCACGCCTCTTCAATCAGGATTCATTAAAGGAGACTCGACGATCAACCAGCTAACATATATATACAACGATATCATCAAAGCATTGGATGACGGTAAAGAAGTCCGAGCCGTTTTCTGCGATATCTCAAAAGCATTTGATAGAGTCTGGCACCGCGGCCTTATAATGAAACTCTCCTCAATCGGAATGACCGGGAACCTTATTTCCTGGTTTAAATCGTACCTAGCAGATAGAAAACAGCGAGTAGTACACTTAAACGCATCCTCCGAATGGTCTAATGTAACCGCCGGAGTTCCCCAAGGATCCATTTTGGGCCCTTTGCTCTTTCTTATCTACATTAACGATATAGTTCAAACTATCAACTCTAAAATTCGACTATTTGCAGACGATACAAGCTTATACATCATTGTAGACGACCCATCATTATCCGCAACACAACTAAATGCCGATCTTAACACAGTGCACCAATGGTCACAAAACTGGTTAGTAACATTTAATCCATCAAAAACCGAGTCCATGATATTTTCGAAAAAACAAAATAAGCTCTATCATCCTGATCTTTATATGAACAATACTGTATAAACACTGTAACCGAGCACAAACACTTAGGTTTAACGTTCTCTGACGATGGAAAATGGACAGCACACATTTCAAGTTCTTTAGAGAAAGCTTGGCAGAGGATAGGAATTCTAAGATCGCTCAAATTCACATTAACTAGAACAAGCATTGAACGCCTTTATATCATAACCATCCGCCCACTACTCGAATATGGAAACATTGTTTGGGACAACTGTACAAACTATCTAAAAAATGACCTCGATGCTATACAAACCGAGGCAGCACGCATTGTAACAGGTGCAACAAAACTTTGCAGCATTGAAAACCTTTATAGAGATCTTAAATGGGAAACTCTCTCATTACGCCGAAAAAAACACAAGCTCGTACAACTCTACAAAATGAAGAATGGCCTAACACCAACATATTTAACAACACTTATACCTACCGAAACACAACAGCGTTACGCCCTTAGAAATGTAAACAATATACCGTCACTATATGGTCGCACCAGCAATATACCAATTCCTTCCTCCCATCCACTATCAGAGACTGGAACAGTCTACCAGAATCTACCAGATACGCCCCAACAATATCCAGCTTCAAAATACAGACTTAACAGATACATCTAAATCATCCCCTCTGTTTAACGTGGGTACCCGAAAAGACCAAATCCTACACGCTCGATTACGAATGTCTTGCAGTTCCCTAAATTACGATCTCTACAGAAAATCAATAATAGACTCACCTCTCTGTACATGTGGCGCCCCAGAGACTGTCAGTCACTTTCTCACATCATGCAGACAATATCAACACCAACGACAAGTGTACCTCACTGATATTCCATGTATTCCGTCAACTGAAAATCTTTTGAACGGAAACGAACACTTGACTTTCGATCAAAATAAAAAAATGTTTATAAGTGTCCAAAACTACATAACAGCAACAAATAGATTTTAGCATCATAATATCATTCCAACATAGACAACCAAAATATACCATACGTATCATCCTAACAATAGACGACAACTTCCGGGCACTATCCATTTACGCCGCTCGGGGGCGACTCCCCGTCCACGGAACGTGAGAGGGAAATTGTGAGGGTTGGGAAAGGCATGGGCGATTTCCCATGTAACCCCCCACTCCAGTGTCCCTGTCTCATTTGCTTGGTGACCATCTTTGAAGCACAGCCACACGCATTCTCATGTCATAAATCTAAGGTTTAAACACTGTCAATCTCATTATGTAAGAACACCATTGTAAGACAAAGTTATTCCACTTAGACTATTTCAACATGTATATTCGCCTGTATGTGCACTTAACTATCTTGTACCACATTCGTGTCTTACATCCACCTTGTGGGAGACGAATTCATATAAGCTTCACGCTTGTTTTCATATCCCTGTCATTGTATACCTTGTATTGTACCATATACTGTCGAATAAATATTGTTTAAACTAACCACAGGTGGAAGACTCGGACCTATGGCACCCAAAGAAATGCCTATTAAAAAAATCCCATTACCCCACCCACTTGGTCTCGTACAGTACCATATTCTATTTATACCATCATCTATCTATACATAGAAGATGGTACTGTACGAGACCAAGTGGGTGGGGTAATGGGATTTTTTAATAGGCATTTTTGTTGGTGTCATAGGTCCGAGTCTTCCACCTGTGACACTAACGCGGTCTGACAAAACCAAACTTATTGCATTTCCAATCATTGATGGCCAAGATAATTATGCACATCCATGCAGTGCGATCAGAGTCTTTACTGGTCTAACGTCAATGAAATATCCAGAGAATTATTATCAGGTAACCCAAATTGAATGGCTGCCATGCAAGGCAACTTATATGCCACCTTGCAGACATCCATAAAACTCGGGTTAACTATGTTAACCTGAATTTTATGGCTGTCTGCAAGGTGAATAGGGTCTACAGAGGTTAGAAACGGAATATATCAAGTGTGATTAAGATATACAAATATATATTTGTTTTGTCCATTAGCCTCCAAATTACCTGGATACGACATTGACAAGGAAAGAAAATAGTTAAGGTTCATGTTTTTTTTGCAATTTTCAAATAAAAATACAGCATTTTCTGATCCAGGCACATATTTTAGCATTTTCATATCCAAGAAAAATATTATAGCATTTTCATATCCAGGCAAAAAAAAGTTTTAACATTTTAATATCTAGGCACACAACTTTCGATTTTTTTTATCAATTTCTTTTAGCTGAAGAACATTTTAAATCGTGCACAAGAATTTAAGTTTCAAAGATATATTTGTATGAATCCGTATTCAATGTTTGATTGCAATTTAAAGCATGACTACCAACCAGTGTTGATGGATGCGCGATGTACAACATGATACCCAATTGTCTAGCATGCTAATGGTGGCAACATACATAAATAAAGATACTGACTTAGTTGACAGCGGTTTTGCACTCGATAATTCCACAGTGGTTTTATTATTCAAATATCCAAGAAGCGTTTTTCTTTGTGACAAATAAAACAGTGGCAATTGCTACGGAAGGTTTGTCATGGCAGTATGTACATAGCATGCATTCACAACACGGTGGGAAGTGGTCTTCTGGAAACGACATGAGAGGCGTTACAAGGAGACTGAAGAATGGTTCGGTGCGAGTGAATTCATGACACCTGCAGTGGAAGTGTGAGACACCAAGTGATGCTATCTTGTGTTCTCCCCAACGGGTTTAAATTGTGCATCAGTACATGTGCCAGAAGCAGAAGCCATCTAATTTCTACATTTCCTTACATGCAGATCCACCCAAAAAAAAGAGAAGAATGTTAGGTTAGTTGAGTAAATAGTTACAAAGTAAAAAGAAAAGCGATGTAAAGGAATAAGACAGTAATGCCACAGTGTTTGTCATACCGGTCTGGCAAACACTGTAGACATTTATCAGACTATTCCAGACATGTACTGGTGAACTGCGTGCATAAGTTGTTCTAAATATACTTTATTTCTGATCGCAGTAACGGACAAAATGTTTCATTTTCAAAACATTAATTCTTAATAAAGAAAACTAACCGTTGACATACACAAGGTAGCAAACTCTGTATGTGTCCTACTTTCACTGCCTGTGCCTAGAATTCACCACCATCATACCATGCTCCAGGCTCTTTGTAACGACCCTCATGTCGGTTAGAGACAATCATTTCTCCCCGCATTCTGATTGCATGTTATATAGATAGTGGGATGGAAACATTAGGAACAATTGATGTTTTATCGTTCAAAAGAAAACCGTTTCTTGAATATTTGAATGATGAAACCAGATTGAAATTAAAATACAAGACAGCTGCCGCATTGTTAAAGGGACTGCTCACTTTGGAACTTAATTTTTCAATATTTTTATCACCAACATTAGTACGACAGACATTTGAATATCATGTGGTCCATTGTTCATAAACCAACATAAATTAACATAGCCACGCATAAATACAATCAACCACAGGATGCGAATTCCACCTAACTGCTGAAACTATCTTCTCACCCATGCACATATTCAATCAAGAACCCGATAATGGCCGCAGGATACGCCCAGATAGGTCAACCGCCCGGCCGATCCGCTATATCGGCAGCCAGGCAGAACCACACGGGTATAACCACAAGTCTGTCCGAGTCCCAGAAAGGCTATACGCATGGGTTGTGTTCTATAAGTGGCAGTCGGATGCGCCGAGTAGTCAACTGCCCTACCAGTCCACGTTAAACGGAGGCCAGGCAGATCCACAAGGTGCCACAATCAGCCACCCAGAACACGCATGGGTTGTGTTCTATAAGTGGCAGTCGGATGCGCCGAGTAGTCAACTGCCCTACCAGTCCACGTTAAACGGAGGCTAGGCAGATCCACAAGGTGCCACAATCAACCACCCAGAACACAGAAATATGAAAACTGTCCTAGCATGTAGTCTAAAGTCAGCTCAATTCCAGCCGAACAATTTGCCCACCACAAGCTCAGCCCACCTTTTCGCAAATCCAGAAATAACAATCCAGTGAATAAGAATAAACACAATGGATATATATATGTTAATTTCCAATAGTTAAAATGGTTGCCGCCGTTAACCTGGAGATAATTGCCGGCCGGTAAAGACGATTATGAACATTCATCCAGGCTCTTCATGTGGAATGTTTTCCTAATTATCGAATAGTGAACAATGCAGACCCTAATCAGATTTTCCAAATGCACATTGGTCAAAACACTAGATACAATTCTCTCTGCCATCTACCCAGGAAAGAGTAAACAATCATTATTTTTACATCATAATTGTGGTTACAGAATGCAATAGGTTTACAATAGATTTACACTGACATAATCACGCCACTACCATAATAACTACAGCAACGACATTAACCCATTTCATTTTGAGGATACGCCATTTTTTGTGTGGAAAATTCTAAACATTTTCTTTCTATGTGCTTAGAAGTATATGTCGTGACCACCATTTGAACCGTCTCGTCGATACGTAACTAATGAGTGGTAACAACATATACTTTGACCGAGAAATAAGAAAAACAAAAATAAAATATTAAAAAAATTCATACCCGTAAAGGTGTATTCCAAACTAAATAGGTTAACCCTTTGAACCCGAAAGCCCGAATATCGGTTTATGCAAACAGTGCAAATCCAGATCAGCCGGCTCGTAACGAGCCGTCTCATCAGGATCTGCACTGTTTGAAAGTAATTTTCATATTTTTGAGAAAAACAAATACCCCCTTTTTATAAATGGAATAGTCTGAAAATCATTTTTGCGATGATTGGATTAGTTGCAAAACCAACATATCGCAGCCCATTCAGTTACTTAGGGGTGAAAGGGTTAAATATATAAATGTAGTTTACAGTATTGAGCCACTGTTTGGTGTACGTCACATGACACAAAACAAACAGTATCCCAATATATTGTATGAATTAGTAATGTGACTCAAAATCATTAGGTGAATGAAACCTGCCTTATATGTGTCTGACTGAATTGAACCCAATTTTGCTCAGCAATTAAATTCTGTAAACAATATAGGTCCGGAACTGGTCATTTTTGAATCACAATACTTCATGAATAATTATAATATTGTAAACAAATGTTTAATCATATCTAAAGTGTCCATTGAAACTCTTGACAGTCTTTATTCAGCCCGACTGTTGGAAGTGTGTGGAACGTCGGCTCCATGCTGGTGGCTGTCACAGTAAGCCACGTCCTGCAATAAGATCAAGAATAATACCCTCACTCAGGGTATGGGATCACATGGTATATTGTTTACACTGGATTAATGGCTGCGTCCATATCTCAGGTAAATCTTATTTTTCATCAATACAACTGGAGTTTCTTCCTTTTAATGATGATCATGTTCCAGTAGAAAATTGAAATTTGGTATTTGCGGACTCGTAGTGTTAACGGCTGGAACATAGTCATCATTCAAAGGAAGAAACCGCTGTCGTATTGATGAAAACTCAGATTTACTGAGACCTCATGGGCGCCGCCATTAATCGAGTGTAAAAAATAGACCACGTGATCCCATACCCTTTAACTGACATACTTGGTAATAAAATGATCACAAATCCTCAGTGATCTTGACCTTGAAGTGGTTCATCAGTTATTAAGAAATGAAAGGTGTTACTAACGTACATACACACATACCGGTACAACAGCTCCAGATAAGTTTTGTATCTAAAGAGTATTATACCCCCAGATTTTAAATTCAATGCGTATTTTACTTTTACAAATGAATGTATTATTGATTTTCTTCCTTATTAAATAGGCAACACATGATAAAACAATAAAACAAATGTAAACAATCAATGTTGCTTTTTTGCAGCTCAACTAAGTACATTTTCAACTTTATTACAGTGTTTTCACTACTCAAATTGAAAATCAATGCGTATTTTCACATTGCTGTGAGTATTTTGTGCTCCCACTTTTGATAATCAATGCGTAGTGCGTAAATACACCAATGCACGTCTTATCTGCAGCTCTGCCGGTACGTACTCCATACATATACACGTACACTATATCCGATCTTGCCTATGGATAATAGATAGATGATTATTTTAATGCAGATTGGATGGACGGACAGATGGACAGACAACAGTCTATGATAATGTGTCCCAAGTCGCCGTTGATCTTCACCTTGGACATTGGGGCATGGGGCAAATGTGCAACTAAGTAGCATGCATTGACACCCATTGTAGCTAAATTTGATCAAACTCCTATGCCGACAGCTGTGAGGATGGTTAATATCGTGACGCCCTGCTCTCTGAACAGAGTGCGAAGACGCTCACCGAGTGTTGTCTAATTGTGCAGAACCCTCCAGATTGTTTCACGGATCCGACTTCTTATTTGGGCGCGGAGACCCTCACGGCAAGCCGATGCAGCCTCCAAGCGAGCTGCTCTTTCATCCCGCAACGACCGCAGGAGTTCGGTGATCCGCTCGGTAGATTCTCTATCGCCACGGGCTTCCCCAAGTTTTCTTTCTACTAGTGCGATATGTTCATCCAGCGCCGAGAGTTTGGAGAGGTTAAGGACCAGTTCGCCCGGACCGTTTGAAGAGCCTTATCGAGTCCCCGGAGTTCGCGAAGAGGTAACGGTGGGTGATCCATTGTTCTGAGTATTCCATCTATCGCTGTCTTCGCCATCGTTTCGTCGGTAGACTGTAGGGCCACTACAGCACGGGCCGGCATAATTATTTTAACCTCTTCCAATCTACGAATCCTAGTTCGTCCCTTACGATTTCACCACCGCCCCGGTTTCCGGCAATGGTGCTGAGCGATAGGGGTTTTCCGGTCTTCATGTTGATGATTGGGATATTTGGTGCTGATCGTAGTCGCAACCTACCATACCGATCCAATTCGAACTTGGAGTAGTCGCGGCCGACATACGGGACCAAACCATCTTCTACCAAACTGTTGTAGTAGTCGTCTACAGTTGACTTGACTAATTCCTGACTTAGACTAATGGTGTTGGTAGCGCCAACTATTTCCTCGCCGGCTGGAGTCTCTATGAAGGGTGTTTCGTGATCGATGTCATCATCATCTAGGTCATCATCTCGGTAATCGTCTCGATCGCCCGTAGTGGGATCGAATTCGTCCATGTTAACATCGTAACCAGCCATTTCTAACGATGTATTAAAGAAAAAAACATACAGGTTTAATAGAGTTACTAAATATGTCTTCGAGTCAATACGGCCGTAAATTCAATCCATACCACAGTCTGCGGGAGCCCTCGGGGCATGAGACAGAGCGTCGTTATTACGACGTTATTATTACGTCGTTATTACGAAAAACCCATCGACGATCGACCAGAACCAGCAGCTCTTGGCCCGCTTGCCCAACCTCGGAGCTAGCGACGTCATTGTGCCGGGGACTGTTCGCCTCGCTTTCACTATTTCGCTTACGTCGACGGACGTGGACCGAACCGTCGTTCAGAACCTGGGTCGCGCCATCGTCAAGAAGACCACGATAACGAATTCTGGTAGCGACGTCTCCATTGTTACCAGGACCTGTGGAAGACGGCGCAAGAGCGCGAAAAGGCGGTCTATCAGGGTATTGACACCAGCACAAAGAAGAACGTAACCAGACTTAGAATCGGGGCTGGTAACAAGGCAGATAACGTCGCGAGGGACAACGCGATCGCGGCCGCTTACGGCAACTTCTTCTACATCCCGCACGACTTTAAGCTGTTGGAGAGTCACATGCCCTACTATCAGAGCGCTTTGGCTGACCGCCTCGAATACTAACTAAGGTTCAACGACTACGGTCGAGTTCTCATAGCCACCGACATGGCATCGACGTATACGAGAGAGAACGACGTTATCCCAACGCGCGAGGAGCGCCTGGAGGTTCGACAGATGCTTTCAAAAACTAAGTATGCCAAGCTTTTGTTAAAGACTGATTAACCAACTGCTTACAAACAGCTTAGATTGTGCTTCACGCTCGTTAGTAACTGCTGAACAATGCTGAACAAATGCTGAGCAATTGCTGAACAATGGTTAACAAAATACTTAACAATACTTAACAATGTTGAACAAAATACTTAACAATGCTGACAAATGGTTAACAATGTTAATAATTTGTTGCTCCTCTGCAAGCTTTGTTGCGAGTATAACGGTGATCATAAGTATCGGATGGTGCGCTTGTAAATATGGAAGAAACAGTCGTGTCGGCAGTCGACACGACTGGAACTGTAAGAGCCGACACGACTGTCGGCACGACTGCCGATACGAATGAAAATACGACGCGACGCGAGCGGCTAACTGCACTGGTTGCTGGGGGACAATCGGAGCAGTATTTCGGTAGGCGTCTCTCAGTTTGTCAGGTGGATAAGATGTCAGATGTCGAGGTTGATAAAATGTATGCGCGATACGAATCTAGGTTAGGTGCAGAGATGACGAAAACTCTTGGATGATATCGGGTCTCAGGATCGGGTTTGCTCGACTATCAAAGACGGCCTTCGGAGGGCCCGCTCCAAAGTTTGACATGACAGCGAGAGACGTAGGTCTCGTGACCTTAGATGTAGTGGCCGCAGTTGGGACCCGAGATTATCTAGTTAAAGCCGGAATTCTACCTGCAAATATATGAAATAATGGCTACGATAGTTATGATGGTAGGTGGAGCGTTGGTGAACGCATTGGCGTTCAGCGGTGGCAACTTTCTATTCTCGAAAATGAACAGCTGGACGCGGATGAGGAGCACAAGCGTCACGATTTAGCTGTAGAATAACTTAAGAGCGCAGACGCAGCATGGTCACAAAAACGAACCGCCCGTCTGGACTGGATCAACGAAGATCTTCGCCGCGAGAATCACGCCGTGCAAACTTTCCACAACGTTGACGACGCCATACGAGAATACGCGCGGACATATCCACAGAAAAGTATCGTGCCGCTGGATCCCGAGCCCCAGCTTTCAGATTTATATGTACCGTCAGAGTCTCAAAAATACCGCGAGATCACGTTCGTCGTCGTGGGAATGGTTGCGACAGGTCTCGTCAGCTACTATATATCGGCGCGAATCAATAAACAATACAAAAAAATTATTTAAAAAAAACATTTTAACATATATATATATATATATATATATATAGAACGATGTTAGTTGACGAGCTTTATTTTGCTCTGATCGATGTAGGCTACACGGCCTATAACTATCGTTTAGTTGGCCCAAAGGGTCTGATCCATCTGGCTCAGGATTCTCTAGAAACGTGGCGCGAGGACGAACACTCGCGTCAACATCCACCGGGACCAGGAGATCGTGCAGCGTTTCAATCTAACCCTGGCTGAGAGGTTGTTCGGACGCCAATATGCTAAAGAACTTGAGTACCCTCATACGCGATCGACCGAGTGGGTAACCAGGCTGCCCGCCGTGGTCTCCGCATTGAACGGTGAGGTGACCAGATTGATCGGTAAAAAGCCTACGAACGCCATCAAGGCTAAAACGGTGTCACACAAACCCTCTGCCGTCTCGCGCGGACGACCTGTTGGTTTAGAGAAGAAACGGCTTCCATCGGACGTCAACATCCGATACCTCTATCGACCGGGAGAGCTCGAGAGTGGCCGCCGCCGCGCGACTGATCCCGTGTGGTCTCTCAATGTATATCATCTAGATCCATTTATTACCAAACCTGATGAGCCCGTGCTCTACTACCTCGACAGTGGTCCATTACGCGGGTTTGTTCGAGAAGAACTTCTTGCGGTGCCTTCTGGCACCTAGTTACACCCAGAACGTCCGTCGTCATAGTAGATCAGGCTCTCGTCAGAGCCTTTCCGTCAGTTCTCTCCCTTTGTTGATATTCCTTTTTCTTTTTTCTTTTTTACCTATCTGTAGGCTCGGTGTGTACCCCGTCTTCCATCACTCTCCTCTTGTCGTAGTACGCCGACAACCCCAACTTCTCCTGATTATACGTCTTTACCACACAGTTAACCATTCGGAATCCCCTGTTCTCCACCATGTCCATTCTCCCTTCGACAGCGCTCTTGTACCTCCACCAAGTCAGATCGTTAGATCTCTTCGACATCCCCTTGGCCGAGTGCTTAGTTTGTTCGGTACCGCTCACGAAGTAACACTTGCTGCACACAGCGATGGCTCTATCCCCTTCGAATTCCAGCTTGAACAGTCCCGGAGTTCTGTTGCTCCATTTATCCCAAGCCAACCACTCGGACTTCTCCTTGTTGAACTTTCTCTTCATATTATTTCTCACCACCTTCGCCAGCGTCTTCACCGACACCGCGAAGTACATGCTATCAGTGTCCATCTGTATCAGTTCGAAATCTCCGCGATCCACGTAGTCATAGTAGAACTCCAGCATCCGGAGCTTGGCCAACTTGTAGACCGCTATGCCACACTGAAACGGTCTGTTGATCACCACTCGATTCTTCCTGCTCGATATCTCGTAAGCCTCACCATTTTCCTCTAGGTCTTCGAACCACGCGACCTCAGTGCCCGATCGACCGTCTTCTAATCCTTCGTATAAGTTGTGTTCAGGTGTCTCTCTTGAGCTTCTATCAGTTTGCCACAACACGCGTTGCCAACCAGTTTGAATATTTCTGCCAACACCGCCTTGCTCTTATCGACGTCCCCCGTTCGTCTATCGGCAGTGACCTCATTAACGAACCATTGGAACGGTTTGCCAGGCGTGTAGTCTATCACCCTATGCACCGCATTGATGACCAGACCGTGCTCCAAATACCACTTTAGTAGCGGGGAGTATATGATCATCTTCTTGGCGGATAGGGCTCCAACGAGCTTCTTACTGTCTCCTCGTTTTCGATCCGTGTCCTTCAAATAGTTTAACATGTGTTCCGGGACTTCTGCTTCCTCGACAACTCTGTTTACAAATAATGGTGACATTTCAGAGAACTTGTCTCGCAGCGTTTCCGGGACCTCTATATCCAACTCTGCAAATCCGAACCACTTTTCGCTCCTGACCTTCCTCACAAAACAGTCTATATACGACTGTCTGTGTGGGTCGTCACACGTCCCTATCGTCTCCTGCCCGCACGGCATGTCTTTCGACAGAGTAGACAGGTACAGCGCATTGTCGTCGTACCCCAGCACTGCCTTGCACATCTTCTCCTCCCGATTCCCTACCTGACCCCTGATCGTTGATCTGCCAGCCTCTGCGTATCTGGAGAACACTATGGACGGACCACCGACAAATCCCTGCTTCATCATCGCGTAAGTCTCAGACTTCGGCGACCACAGCTCGGGTGTGTCCGCCTTCCCATCGACCGACCCGCGGAGTAGGTACTGAAGGGAAACACCGGGCAGAGACACAGCATCCTTGAGTATATCCACACCTCTTCCCCTGTAGAACTCCGTCATTTTATTCAGAGCCTCCAGGAACGGTCCGACATCCAAGTCGTTGTAGTGTTGCAACCATTCCTTGAACGTCTTCATCCCATTTTCTCAGAATACCTTCTTACACTCTTTCCACTCAGACAATGGCAGTGGAAACTCACCCTTCAACTTCGAGTACCACTCGGGATAGTCTGGCAACCCCGGATGGTCGAGCTTGTCCGCGCTATCGAACCACTCGTACGGGAAGTGAGACATTACCGTTTTACAGTCGAACGCCTTACCCCATCGATCGTACGTGGTACCGGGTCCCAGATACTGGATGATGTCGAGAAATCTAAACTCCGGGGTAAACAGAAACATCGTCGTGCTGGCTCTTTTTCCGACCATCACCTTATTCACGGTGGCCGCCAAATTCTCGACAAAGTACTGCTTGATGAGGTTCAGGTCGTACCTGCTGCAGTTGAACCCCACCGCCGGGACTTGGTCGATCCACGAGACGATCTTCGCTTGTTGAGGCTTCGATAGCATATCTATGTCGGCCGGCAGATACTTCTTCCTAACCCCTCCCTGATGGCCTTGCCTCTCATCTGCAGCTCGGTCACGAACTTCTCGACTAGCATGTCGGGATCTCGTTCGCAGATGTGGGTGATCCCTGCATGCATCGTATCCCTCAACGACACCGATATAGGAATGTGCTCGACCTCGAAGGTCAGGTCTTTGGTGGGTCGTGTGGTTTTCGACTTGTCGAGATACGCCTCGAAGTCGTAGACTCTCTGGTGAGGGTACAGATTCGTCTCCTCCTCCTCGCGCGGTGATGGTGGATAGTGGGGATTCACCTCATTCAACCACTCGCACTCCCACATCACCACCAGCTCGTAACCCTCATCCCTTATTTTAGCGTCTTGAATTGTCGTCGTCCTGTACAGTGATCTCGCGTTACCTCTCCAGCAATGTGTCGGACACCCGTGCCAGTAGCATCCGTGAAACTGAAACACGGTCTTGGTTTCGTGACAGCAGCCGTCGACCGGATCACCGGCCACCACCTCTCGCCGCCGTGACCGCATCTCGCGTGATGTATGTGTTTTCCCACCTTCTCCTCTTCTCTGCTCAACCATTGAACATCGCACTCGCTGACCCCTTGGGATAGAATGCCTTCGCATAGGCCGACTGCGGTCTCTCTACCCTCTTACCGGGACATATCACCACGGTCTTTCCACCCATGCAGGTGGTCGCGTGTCTGTGCATGTTACACGATTTTGTGAACCGTTGTTGACATCCGGTGCACCCGTACTCGTTCGTCATCTTGCGGAGGTTCGTTATGAGGAACGTGTGACCTCCAAACATTCCTATCGTCATGGTCCTCACCCCAACCGCGTCGTAGTTTGCCGGAGACTTCATGAGATACCACACTCCGTCGTCGGTGGGCTCGTAAACGCGAATGCCTAACTTAAAGTGCTCTTCGATCTTCTTAATATCGTCCACAGGGATTCCCTTACTACCCGGTCCGAAATCTTGACCAAGGTATTCGCGAGCTAGAGCTCGTGCCTCCATACAACAGTCGGGTCTCCCTCCACGGTGGATGGCTATGCACCTAAACAGACACAAGTAGTCGTCGTACGTGTTGATGGAATACATTCCCTTTTTCTTCCTTAATAATCGGGAAGTTTTCCAGCTCCCATGAGGAGTTGTTGAGCGTCAATGATCATTTTCACCTCGACCGATATCCAACGAACGAAGGTCCATTTTGTGTTTGGTCTAACGACTTTGTCGATGTTCATTCGATCTTTCTCTCTATCGGCTATCCAACTCTCAGCTTTGGCGATCTCGTTTATCCACGGACTGCCCTTTGAGTTTTTGTGATAGATCATCGTAGCGTCGGTCTCGATGTTCCTAATACGATACGAGCACGAATACCTTGATAATATGCCGTGGTCATCTCTGGGCGAATTTTATCCATTATGCGATTAGCGATCTCCCCGTCTACCCCCCTCTTGAAAGTCCATACTATCTTCCTCCTACCCCTATCAACAGTTTCACTAGCTTCGGCATATTCGTCGAGAATCCTGGGACCCTCCTCCAGCAAATCTCTGGCGAGCTCTCTCCTACGCTTAGGAGGTCTCCCCATCAGACGTTGATAAATTATATTGTAGTACACCTTCTCGAGTGCTTTTGTGCGAGTGCTGGGATCTTCTTTTACACGCTGCGGGTAAGCAGTGGCACGCAGACTGGCCGTCGTCTCATTCTCTAATTTCTCGGCTCGTTTATCGAGGTCGGCAGGCAGTCGTCCGGTCGAAACCGCACGCCGCAGCCTCTCCTCGCGAACGACGGCTCGCGCGTCATTTATCATATTTGTTACAGCTTTCTTGAGTCTCAAACCTTTTAGGGAAATTCCCCAATTCTTAGCTTGCTCTCTCATTTGCCTTATGGTAGGCATTATGCTGAGTATAACTAATGGAATTCTTATCTTTAATTGGTTGTACGTTTTCGATATGTATCACAAATATGCTATGTATGACAGAATGTTGTATAAATATACTGAGTATAACTAATGGAATTCTTATCTTTAATAGGTTGTATGTTTTTGATATGTATGGCAGATCTGCTATGTATGGCAAATTGCTGTATATATACTGAGTATTAAGTTGCTGTATATATATATATATATATATATATATATATATATATATATATATATATATATATATATATATATATATATACTGAGTATAACTAATGGAATTCTTATCTTTAATAGGTTGTAAGTTTTTGATATGTATGGCAGATTGCTGTATTATACTGTGAGTATAACCAAGCGCTTCTTATTTCTAATAAGGTGTCAGATGTTTGTGTGTGTGTATCACACCAGTGACGTATCACTATCAGTAGCGTATAGGGAGTTAAAATGATACCACCAACCTACACACCACCCCTACGCTCCATCTACAGTCCCACACCACTCGAATTTGTGTATAAACTGAATAGACAAAAAGTGCAGACCACCTATAGAATACAGAGCCAAGTTAGACAACTGTGTACTTCTAAAACGGGTCGTCCTTGTCAGAGTTGTCTCTCTTATACCATACATTTCCATTTGGTCAGATTAATTAATTAATTAATTATTTAATTATTATATTTGCTAACATATAGGAAGTATGGCAATATTAATAAAATAATTAATTAAATATTTAAAACTGAACACCCCCCTATTGTTATATAGAAAATAAATAATTAATTATTTAAATAATTAATTATTTAATTAATTATTTAAAAAAAAGTATATTTGCCAACATATAGGAAGTATAAAAATATGCCTGCGAGAAATTTCTTCGGACGAAGAAAAATGAGGAAAGTTATGGATGAGAAAAGTATTCCGCCTCAACTGATTAGCTGTGTAGAAAAGCTTCATATAACTAGAGATCAACTGCGAAAACAAGCAGACGATCTCAACATACCATACAGTAAACGCCTAAGAGTTCCTGGGTTGACAAAACTAATAAAATTTCAAGCTAAAGAAACGAAAACTAGTAGCTATTCAAACATTTAGTTAAACCACGGTTTAAACCAAGGCTTAAAACAAGATTTGAAAATGTTGCCACAAGTTGGAAAACTCAGAGCAGAAGCCTCATCGCTAGGGTTGACACACAGTAAACGCCTAAGAGTTCCAGGGTTGACAAAACTCATGAACGAGGCTAAAAACACAGCTTTCACGACTAGGTTTACAAGGGCCTACAAGCGAGGTGCCTTCAATAATATAGACAATGCTGATAAAGTTGGGCATAGACTTGCGGAAGAGAGTATTATAAGTCTGCGTGCCAATGCTATCGCGCAGAGAAAGACCCCACAGAAAGTGGTGTCGAAGTTGAACCGAAAGTTGGTGAACGCAATAGCCGATGAAGGTGAGAAGAAATTAGGCAGCCACGATGAAAGTAAGGAACGGGTGGAGAAAGGTATGAGAAACATAGAGCTTTCTTTTCGTAAGGGTATAGACGGGACAATATCTGAATAGGATAGTTGACAAGTTGGCACCGATGCTGACGAGCAACTTCTATCTGAGATACTCTTTTTCTTACAAACTAGCACATATAGAGGAGAAAGCCAGTCGTGGTAGAGCGAAAACTATAATATTTTACAAAAACCTCGGAGGTAGCAAATGGATGAGTTCTTACGAGGAGGTACGTACATGGGTGAAGAGACAAGAAGAAACTCATATGAACCTGGATAAGATAGACAGACCAAACACGAAATGGACGTTTGTCCGGTGGGTAGACGTATTCGTAAAACTAGTTTTAGGTGATAGGAGGGAAGACACAGGGTTAGCCTCAACAGTAGCATCCGGAGGACCTCTTCCGGATTGGTTGAGGAACAAGAAGGGCATGTACGCGTTAGATACATACAACGACGATTTGTGTCTTTTCAGATGTCTAGCTATTCATTTGGAAGATGTTCGAGCGGACAGGTGTTGTGATAAGGCACGAAGAATGGCTAACGAGTATTTCGCGAAAAACAAGAAAACCGCGAGAGGACCGGTTCCTTTTGAGGACATGAAGAAAGTGGAGGAATGTTTCAGTGTAGGAATAGAAGTGTACGAACCAACGGAAGAAGGAGTGTGGTATTTCAGAAAGACACCGGCACACTACGAGGAGGTAGGAGAGAAGAAGATGACGATAGGATTGTTAAAAAACTATGCGTTCCTCGTGAAGAACATAAAGAATCTAACACAATTCTACTGTTGCTACGACTGCAGACAGAGATTCACCAACGCCAGCAACATGAAGAGGCACGCAGCAACATGCATGAGGGGAGAGACTGTAGTCGTGTGCAAAGGTAAAATGATAGACAGACCAATGTCCGCGTTTGAAAAAGCCTTCTACCCAAGATCGCACGCCAGCAGAATGTCGATAGACTGGATAAAATCATTAGAAGGCAATCACATACACACCGCCAGGTGTGGACACGGAGGAGAAAGGTGGGTTGCAGGGGCTCCGGTGGACGGATACTGTAGGGAGACAAATACCGTGTACCAATTCCACGGCTGTCACTGGCACGGATGTCCACTCCACACAAGGCGCATGGGTAAAAAGTATGAAAAAACTCTCGATAGGGACGCGGCAATAATCTCAGCCGGATACACACTCGTGGTTATTTGGGAGTGCGACTATAATTCACGAAATCATCCACAAGTAGAACAGACGGCCCCGGAGACAGTGGTGTACCCGCACCAAATAGTGTACGACTTTGAAGCTTACATAGACGTCAACGGAGGGGAGGTAAAAACTCGAGACCTAGAGTACGAGGTTGCCCACGTTCCGGTAAGTGTTTCAGTAGGCGAACGTCTCTCAGGAACGACTACACACATTTGCGAGAGAGATCCTGAAGTTTAGGTATCAAAGTTCTTGAGGGAGTTGAAAAGCCGAGGTAAAAATACCAAAATCGATGTGCACCGCAAGTACATGCCGACTGATATGGACAAACTCCCAGAAACACAAGTCAAAGCTATAAAGAGGTGGATAGAACAGGTTCCCGTGGTAGGATTCAACTCTAGTAGATACGACATAAACCTGATAAAGAAACATCTCGTTGGGAAACAGGCTGACACAACCGATAAAGTTCTGGTAGGTAAGAAGACAAACACGACGATATTTCTGTTCACTCCGGAATTCAGGTTTCTAGACATTGCTCTGTACATGGGACCCGGAACTAGTTACGACAAGTAACGAGTGGTTCGACTCCCCAGAAAAGTTGGACTACGATGGTTTACCACCCATCGAACACTGGTATTCCAAACTGCGAGGCGGATACCTTATTACAGAGAGTCAGCTAGAAGCGTGCAACGCGATCTACAAAGAGAAAAACATGAAAACTTTCGCGGACTGGCTGCGATACTACAACGACTTGGACGTCGCACCGTTCTTGGAAGCGGTGGGGAAAATGTGTAACTTTTACAAAGACAGAGGAGTGGATATTCTTAAAGACGCAGTAACGCTACCCGGTGTGGCTCTGCAATATTTGTTGCGGGGAACCATCAAGGAGGATGTGAAAAGCTACAGAACAATGGAAAACGCCGCCGCATACGCAAAATGTCCACCACTGTACGCACCCAAAAAGGAAACTTACGACATGCTGCAGGGAGCTCTTGTCGGAGGACCGTCTATAGTGTTTTCGAAATACGCGGAAGCCGGAGTATCTAACATCCGCACGAATAAAAATAAGAAATGCGGAGCGGTGCTGAAGAAAGTGATGCCTTGCGGTAAAGAGATCATCAGACACGTTGGAGAACCTACAAACCAGATGGTTGTGGACAGATTCTCGCAAAGAATTTTGAAGTCCGAGTGGTTCGGATTTGCGGAGGTGGATATCGAGGTGCCGAAAAATTTACGAAAACACTTTTCCGAGATGTCGCCGCTGTTCATAAACAGGGTTGTTAAAGAAGAAGAGGTTCCAGAGCACATGTTGGTTTACCTAGAGAATACAGGTAGGAACAGGGGAGACGGTAAGAAACTAGTGGGAACTCTGTCTACAGAGAAGACGTTGCTGTACGCGCCGCTACTGAAGTGGTATCTGCGACACGGATTAGAGATAACTGCTGTGTACAGAACTTTGGATTACCAAGAAGGAAAGCCGTTCGAATGGTTCGTAGACGAAGTAACCGCAGCATGTAGAACAGGAGATGTCGACAGTAGCAAGGCGTTGTGGGCGAGATATATTCAAGTTGGTGGGCAACTCTTGTTGCGGAAAGATGATCGAATGTTCCGAGCGCCATCTAAGCACAACGTATACTAACAACGAGAGCTGCGTTGACAAAGCATTGAGATCCGCATTCTTCGAAGATATCGAGGAGATTGGAGACGCTTACGAGATATCTAGCAGGAAACCGAGAGTAGTAATGACTAGACCGTTTCACTGTGGGATAGCAGTTTATCAGTTGGCAAAGTTGAGGATGTTGGAGTTCTACTAGGACTTTCTAGATAAATACGTTGACCGAAGCGATTTCGAGTTCATACAGATGGATACAGACAGTATGTATATAGGAATTTCCAGCAACAGCCTGGATTATATAATAAAGTCGGAAATGATTGACTCTTTCGAAAGAGAGAAACGAGATTGGATAGCTTGGGATAAGTGGAGCAACCGCGAGCCAGAAGTCTTCAAGATGGAGTTCCGCGGACACCGAGCGATTGCCTTGTCTAGCAAGTGTTATATTGTCGAAACAGTTCCCGAAAAATGAAGTCGGGAAGAAGAAGACAAAAATATTAAACCGGATGATTTTATGAAACATTCCGCCAAAGGTATGTCCAAGAGAACAAACAGTCTGAACTGGGATAGATACAAGAAAGCGTTGGAGGGTGGTCTAGACATTGGAAAAAACAGGGGTTTCAGAATGAACAGTGGAGTCATGAAGACTTACTCACAGACAAAGTTGGGACTATCCTCGTACTACGTACGATAAGAGGAGGATGTTACCCGACGGTATCCACACGGAACCGTTGATGTACTAAAACGAATCAAGATTTAAATTACTATGTAAAATGGTAATCCGAGGGCAGCTGGGTGTCAGAAGGCACCGCAAGAAGTTCTTCGCGAACAAACCCGCCCGATGGACCATCATCCAAATAGTAGAGCACGGGCTCATCGTGTTTGGTAATATATCGATCCAGATAATATACATTGAGAGACCACACGGGATCAGTCGCGCGGCGGCGGCCACCTTCGAGCTCTCCCGGTTGATAGAGGTACCGGACGGTAACATCCGATGGAAGCCGTTTCTCCGCTAAACCAACGGGTCGCCCGTGCGAGAAGGCGGATGGTTTGTGTGACACCATTTTCGCCTTGATAGCACCTACAGGCTTCTTACCGATCAATCTGGTCACCTCACCATTCAGTGCCGAGACCACAGCGGGCAGCCGGGTCACCCACTCGGTCGATCGCGAATGAGGGTCTACAAGCTCTTTGGCATATTGGTGCCCGAACAGCCTCTCAGTCAGGGTTCGATTGAACCGCTCCACGATCCCCTGGTCCCGGTGGATGTTGACGCGGCCGCGTCTGACAGAAACTTTGTGCTTAGACAATAGATGAGATGAGATAAGTCTAACATCAAACTGTTTGTAATGAATTTTAAGAAAATTATAAAATTAATTATGAGTAACAACATCAATCCAATCGCGATTGGAAGAATTGAAGTTGCGAATAATTCAGTAATATTTAGTAGATTATTTAGTAAATAATTCAGTAATTCAGTAATAATTCAGTAATAATTCTGTAATATTTAGTGAGATTAGTAGATATTGTAGATATTAGTAAATATAGCAATATTAGTAGATATTGTAAATACAGTAATTAATTGATAACTTATTATTTGTGGGTTGATCTAACATTACTTGTGCAAATAGTCCGAAAGGATCTGCGAACCTCCGTCGCTCCTAAAGCGCGTTGGACGTCGTTCTCTCGAAGACAAGTGTCTCGGTTCGAACTTTGCCGGTGAAATGAGCACCCATTTCCTTTGGGGCTCGCAGATCTGATGGCGTTGTCGTTTGAGTGGAAGACCTACGCTTTGCCCCGCATGGCGGCAAGAAAATTGCGAGCTCTTGACATGTCTTCTTTTTGTCATCGCCGCCTGCCGCAGTCGTTCATCAGTATAAGGGTGCTATCTGGATCTTTGTATTACGCAACAATCGTGAAGCCTGTGCCGGCAATGACGTATTACCTCAAGTTGAGTTGTGGCCTCTGATATATAAGTACACTTCAATAGCCGGCCGCCTCTTTGGTTATCTGGATCGTCACACCCTCACTAGCGTTCTCAACTTGGCGTCCGCTACCGTGTATTTGGTCGTCGTGGCTGGATCGCATGTCTAGCCATAACGCGTATTTGGTAGTCAGGAACTCCGCGAGTGAGACGGCCGAGAGCTGCAGTTCTTTGGCAACCGCGGCAACCTCCGGGGAGCGCTTAGAGCCGGAAGCAAACTGCTTTTTGACTTCGTCCCACTGCAAATGTGCGCGAAGACCCGCGCTGTAGAGTTGATTGGGGACTCCCTCGATCGTCACCTCAACCTTCGTGATTTTGGGGTTATATAATTTGTCTGTTTTTCTAGCACCGAGCGCGAACCGAGCATCCTCGAACAACATCAGTATGCCTTTCATCGAGCGGGCGGGTACGTTGACATTAATATTCCAAAATGTGTCGCATTTGTCTTTCGTCATCTTGCGGTGACGAAGAACTCGGTCGTAAAGTATGGCAACGCGCCCGGCATATTGGGATCTGATTAATCGCGCGAGTTCGGGCATCGTGACCATGTCGTACTCCAACGAAACATTGTCGATCGTATACGTCGATGCTATGTCGGTGGCTATGAGAACTCGGCCGTAGTCGTTGAACGTTAGTTCGTATTCGAGGCGGTCAGCCAAAGCACTCTGATAGTAGGGCATGTGACTCTCCAGCAACTCAAAGTCGAGCGGGATGTAGAAGCGGTTGCCGTAAGCGCCCGCGACCGCGTTGTCGCTCGAGATGTTATCTGCCTTGTTACCAGCCCCGATTCTAAGTTTGGTTACGTTCTTATTTGTACTAGTGTCAATACCCTGATAGACCGCGTCTTCGCGCTCTTGCGCCGTCTTCCACAGGTCCTGGTAACAATGGTAGACGTCGCTGTCGTCGATCGACATCACCTCATTACCAGAAATATTTATCATGGTATTCTTGACGATGGCGCGACCCAGGTTCTGAACGACGGTTCGGTCCACGTCCGTCGACGTCAGCGAAATAGTGAAAGCGAGGCGAACAGTCCCCGGCACAATGACGTCGCTAGCTCCGAGGTTGGGGAAGCGGACTAACAGCTGCTGGTTCTGGTCGATCGTCGATGGGTTGTTCGTAATAACGACACTCTGTCTCACGCCTTTCGCCCCAAGGGGCTCCCGCAGTCTGCGGTATGGATTGAGTTTGCGACCGTATTGACTCGAAGACATATTTAAATACTCTATTAAAACCGTATGGTTTTTTCTTTAATACATAATTATAAATAATTAAAAGATGGATGATTTCGACATGGACGAATTCGGCAGAGACGATGTCCGATATGATGACCTCGATGATGATGACATGGATGATGATAACGGAACGCCCTTCATGGAGACTCCAGTTCCAATCCAATCGCGATTGGAGGAAATAGGTGGCGCTACCAACACCATTAGTCTAAGTCGGGAATTACTCGAGTCAGCTGTAGACGACTACTACAACAGTTTGGCAGAAGAAGGTATGGTCCCGGCTGTCGCCGCGACTACTCCAAGTTCGGCGTGGTAGGTTGCGACTAAAAGCATCAAATATCCAATTCGTCAACATCAGGACCGGAAAACCCCTATCGCTGAACACCATTGCCGGAACCCGGGGTGGTGGCGAAATCGTAAGGGATGAACTCGGATTCGTAGATTGGAAGAGGGGTAAAACAATTATGCCGGCCCGCGCTGTAGAGGCCCTACAGTCTACCGACGAAACGATGGCGAAGACGGCCGCCGCGATACAAACTGTCGAGCTCAACGAGGTCCCTCGTGTAGCCACCGACGCTATTCGCACAATGGAGCTCAGCGAAAGCGAGATAGATGGAATACTCAGCACGATGGATGACCCGCCGTTATCTCTTCGCGAACTCCGGGGACTCGATAAAGCTCTGCAAACGGTCCGGGGTGAACTGGCCCTTAACCTCACCAAACTCACGGCGCTGGATGAACTTATCACGCTAGAAGAAAGGAAACTGGAAGAAGCCCGTGGCGATAGATAGAGAATCTACCGAGCGAATCACCGAACGCCTGCAGTCGTTGCGGGATGAAAGAGCAGCTCGCTCGGAGGCTGCATCGGGTGGCCGTGAGGCTCTCCGCACCCAAATAAGTCGGATCCGCGAAACAATCTCGAGGGTTCTGCACGAGGAGACGACACTCGGTGAGCGTCTTTGTTCTCTGTTCAGAGAGCAGGGAGTCACGATAGCAAGCATCCTCGCGGCTATCGGCATGACCATATCGACCATAGTTCTAGTTTTCACTGGTGGTGCGGCGGCTGCACCCGCGCCAGCACCCTCGCCAGCACCCGCGCCAGCACCCGCGCCAGCACCCGCGCCAGCACCCGCGCCAGCACCCGCGCCAGCACCCGCGCCAGCACCCGCGCCAGCACCCGCGCCAGCACCCGCGCCAGCACCCGCGCCAGCACCCGCGCCAGCACCCGCGCCAGCACCCGCGCCATCCGGCTGAGCCAAGGAGTGGGTACAAAAGCATCTAAAAGCCCTCGCCAGTCTCCTGGCTAAATTAGCCGGAAAGGCGGCTGCCGCGCTGCTTGGGCTGATCGGGGGTGTCGTCTCCTACTTGTTATCTATATTATCAAAAACGGCCGGATGGCTCGCCAAAAACACTTGGGCTTTAATCGTGGCGATCGCCGGTCTCCTACTATTCTCCGCCACCAATAGAGATTGGAAGTTCCTAAAACCAAAGCGCGAGTAGTCCGATCACCACGAGGGCGACGACGAGCCCTAATTTCTCCTCCTCGTGGGTTGTAGTTCCCGCTCCTGTTCCAATTTCTCCAATCGCGATTGGAAGAATTGGGGGTACTGGGGTGGGTGGTTGCGGTTTTATGAAATCGGTTCAACTTACAACCTCAACACCCAATCGAGATTGGATGAACCCGACCGTCTTGGGGGTGGGGGATGCTTGATGATATCCGTGTTCACGTTACCGTTATGGCCGATCTTTTGTTTGGCGGCGGCGATTACGATCTGATTATTGTAACCGTCAACCCGGTCGTCTCGTAGTATCATATTACTCGGCGCCATATAAAGACCTATTCCAAATACATAGTCTACTGGGGTGCTGGCATTCTGCAAAACGTCTTGATACCGCCTGATCGCATCCGGGAGGTCCACCGGAGATGAGATGGAGTCCTCTACATTTGCCAAGAACTGTTTTTGTGCGTCAAACGCCTTCCCGTCTCCTATTATAGAACTGCGCGCTTGCGCTTGTGCACCGAGGACGGCCCAGACGTATGTGCGAATGGAGTCGTTGAGGCAGGTAACCCCACCCTGCGTAAACCCCAGACCTTTATCTAACATAAATGTGCCCCAAGCGTCCTGGACCGCAGCAGCCTGTTGTATGTAATCGACGTGACCTCGTTTCGGAGGTAACCAATTGCAGAATGACACGCCGCATTGCCGACCTCCAGACACTTCCGGCCCGAAGATCATTGTCGCAGGGTCAAAATTCCCGGCGTTCCGACGGACAATGTGGTCGCCGGAATGATCGTGTCTAAAATCAGTCTGCGTCCAATTCCCGGACTGGCCCCGAATGAGAACTTCCTCGAGTCCAGTGCTGTTAGGAAATGTTTTCTGTCTCCAATCCGAATCTTTCGAAACGTTAAATTCGTTACACAGTCTTTCGAACGCCCTATAGTCGTATGTGTTGGAAATGGGATTCCACCCGCCGTCTTGAGGTAGTGGAGTACCTAGTTCATTTAAAAGTATTCTAATGGTGTAATACACATGAAAGTTGTAGACACTTCGGAGCATGACATTCTTGGATGTCAGATGGTCTTGATGTGAAACTCCACATCCGGTTGTTGCGCACCATACAGCGAAATTTAGCTGATTCTGCCAAAACTGCATCGGTGTTGCTTTCCACCCGTTCACAACCTCTATGGTAGTAATCTTGGGCAGCCTATATTGTTTAAACATGTTAGGGAAATTGGTGGCAAAGGCACTGTCCGATCTAACTGTTACAGTTGGGTGTACACGGTGGTTAACGACGGCTTTTTGCGTGTATTTACCTCCGACCGCGTACTTCGCATTAGCATTAAAGCTAAATGCCTTTGTATCCATTTAAAGATATTGTTATTATGTTTGCTACTATCACTAATGTTCAAAAAGAGAGTTGTGAACTTCAGAAGTCAATCGACAACTGCTGCGGAAAACGCAGGGTAGGCCTCAGAGCAATCACCTTCACGGTTAGGTGAGAGAATGTGGGGAAGAGTGAAGGGTTTGGGTATGTGAAGGATGGACGCTCAGTAGGTGTAAAGCTGCCTCCCGGGCTGTGGAGTTTTAGACAGGTCAAAGATTTTGTCACCTCAGAGCTTGACGGTAAAGCCAACCTGACAGTATCGAAGGCTACCGGGCTCGCAACAATGACCATCGGCCCAGACAGCCGGGTAAGGATCTCCCCGGCGTTGGGCATTCGACTCGGTTTTAGAGAGACATACGCCGCAAATAAAGGATTGTTTGCCCCGGGTGAGTACGTCGGTGATAACCCGGTGGACTTCGCCTTCACGAAGACTCTCATGGTGCACCTGGATCGGGTGAACACGTCGTACAACACGGTAGACGGATCTCCCAGCACATTACTGAAAACCGTGCAAGCCAGTGATTGTTTCTTTGGGGAGACTGTGACCTTAGACTTCCCATGACCCGAGATGAAAGTTTTAGAATCGGGACATATCCACGAATTTACGGTCTCTATTATTGATGATCAAGCGAGAGAGTTAAAGAACTATTACCCGATTTCGGTCGTCCTAGAAATTTCAAATTAATTAATTTTATAATTTTTTAAAATTAATTAGAATTAAACGCATGTTCGTAATTTATATATATATATATATTATTGAAAATGAGTATATACGGACCAGGTAGTTCTTCCGATTGGGTGACAGATTCAAAGAATTTGGAACCGGCAGAAGGGGGATTCATCCCGACAGAGAGGACTATTAAAACAAAATTCTTGGCTCCAGTAGCAAGCATTATTATTTTTAATTTTTAAACTTTTTTTTTCCATTTTTTTTTTCATTTTTTTTTTTTCCAATTCTTTTTCAATTTTTGTCTAATAGCATAAGGTCGTAAGTGCTATATACAGACTATTATCATATAATAAAACAATTATTGACTAGTGAGCCATAGAATATAATCTGATATTCTATGGCTCACTAGTCAATAATTGTATAATATGTTCGGGCCAGTGAAAATTGCTTTCGGGCCCAGGCTCGAGGTCAAGGCGGGACAAGGCGAGGCATCTGATTCCGCGGAATTCTTGTTAACTTATCTCCCTTTGTTGTTTCGTGCTCTGATTTTGTATCCAGAGCATAACTCGAACACCCTTTGGAATATTTGTATGCCCCACCACGATAGTGGAGGGGGCATTTAGTGTTATCCTTGTCCGTCCGTCCGTCCGTCCGCACACACGAATGGGTACTTGTTGTAAGCGTACGGGGATCTTATTGGGTAGGGTTAGGATAGTGTTGGGTACTCTTGCTGGGTATTTTTATACAGTAAAAACCCAAAAAGTATTCATTCGTAGGAACGTGCGTCCCGTCTCCCGTCCGTCCGTCCATCCGTCCGTCCGTCACAAAACTTTAACACTCGGGTAAATGTCTCATAGTTTCTTCATCCTTCGACCGATCTGCTTCATATTTCATACACACATTGCTCTGATGGTTCACTACCGCCCTGTGCCAAATCCAGGTTCGTCCTACCCCCGCCAAGTCCAGGGTCAAGGTCACATACTTGGTGCTTCAAAAACTTTAACGCTCGGGTTAATATCTTATAATTTCTGTTTTCTTTCACGGATCAGCTTCATATTTCATATACACATTGCTCCATTTGTCCTCTACCGCCCTGTGCCAAATCCACGTTCGTCCTGCCCCCGCCAAGCCCAGGGTCAAGGTTACATACTTGGTGCTTCAAAAACTTTAACGCTCAGGTAAATATCTTATACTTTTTCTTTCCATTCACGGATCAACTTCATATTTCATATACGCATTGCTCTATTGGTCCTCTACCGCCCTGTGCCAAATCCACGTTCGTCCTGCCCCCGCCATGCCCAGTGTCAAGGTCACATACTTAGTGCTTCAAAAACTTTAACGCTCGGGTAAATATCTTATAATTTCTGGATAATTTCTGGATAATCTTCATATTTCATATACGCATTGCTCTAATGGTCCTCTACCGCCCTGTGCCAAATCCACGTTCGTCCTGCCCCCGCAAAGCCCATGCCCAGGGTCAAGGTCACATACTTAGTGCTTCAAAAACTTTAACGCTCGGGTAAATATCTTATAATTTCTGGATATTTTCTGGATAATCTTCATATTTCATATACGCATTGCTCTAATATCCATCATACGCCCATGTCTAAATTGGTCCTCTACCGCCTGTGCAAATCCACGTTCGTCCTGCCCCCGCAAAGCCCAGGGTCAAGGTCACATACTTGGTGCTTCAAAAACTTTAATGCTCAGGTAAATATCTTATAATTTTTATTTCCATTCACGGATCAACTTCATATTTCATATACGCGTTGCTCTAATGGTCCTCTACTGCCCTGTGCCAAATCCACGTTCG
>CM055275.1:84899108-84998179 GCA_029237695.1 Conchocele bisecta | reverse complement strand
GACACAAAGCATATCTGAAGCTCTGTTAAACTTTCGAAACTGATTCATAAGAAACGAGGCTATGAATAATAATAGTAATAAAAATACACATTGTACACTACACTAATACACTACAAGTTGTGAAAATCTATTTATTACATAAAATGGGTTTTAACAGTGTAATAACACAGTGTAATAAAGTAATTAATTGAGTAATTTCACTCCATCATTTCTGAAGCAATTGGGTATTTCAAAATTTTAATTGTGTAAAATAAATTACACAACTGTTTACACATCAACAGACAGCAATTATTGAATAGTTTGCTTAGAAATGAAAACATGTCTTGGAATTTCATTAGAATTGTCCCCTTGGATGTGTTTTCATTGAAAATAAGAAAAATATGCTATATGTGTGGTCTGTTTATTGTGTTCTACAGCATGATAAAGGTACCACAAACTTGGTATTGCTTTTTGATACTCGCTACTTATGATTTCAATTGGGTCTTTAGTAATTATAATTGGGTATTTAAGCAAATACGCAGCTTATCTGGAGCTCTGCACTAGTGTAATAAATGCAAATTAGGCTGCAGACATAGAGAATATTAGTATAGTGTCATGAACGTGAATAAATATCTGTCGAGGCTGAGAAATCAGGATGGGCGAGGCTTGCCGAGCACATCCTGATTTCGAGCCGAGTCAGATATTTATTCACGTTCATGACACTATAATAATATTCTATTTATCCCGTTAACCACATCAAAGTTGTTCAAATGTCTCTAAAAATGCATTTGTGGCCTCATAAGTTTGTCTTCTGAAGCGACAAGATTATCGTGTTACGTCATTCACATAATGACGTAACGTCATACATAATGACGTATCTACTAGACGTGAACGAGAAAAAATACACGTACCTGCTTTTCACGTCTAGTAGCGACATAGTTGACGGGATAAAACACGATAGATGCACCTTCAATGTACTATAATATGCTGCTTATGCAATAAATAGACGCTAAAATTTGTGTTGATTTAATACGATATTTATTAAACGTGTTGACCGATTTCATAAGAAACTCGGCATAAAATCAGCAAACTTGTTTAATAAACATCATATTAAACCATCACCCATGCAAGATCCTCTATGTAATGCAATCACATAAATTAACCTGTCCAGCTAGACCATGATATACACTGTTAACCCATACACTGCTATCTTATTGTTTTGTCGCCTGCTGTTTATTTTCTATTTTCCATTTTTATCATCACAAACATGCTTTGACAGCACTTTAGGATAATTTACAACATGCTTTGACAGCTGAAGTGCTGTCAAACCATGTTTTTATTGAGAAATAAGGCAAGATATAAAAGCAACAGCAGACGACAATTGTTGTGTGTAGCCTAAGCGGTCTAAGGGTTAACTAGTAGTGTTGTATTAGCAATCATTGTATTGAAAATTGATCGTACAGGGTGATGTAATCAAGTCACAATACAAGTTTTTTGTGTTTGCAGTAATTTCTTACTAAATTGTGTACTTTAGGTGTTGTCTTTCTGAATATTTCTTTATGGGCGACCGATGATGAATCACTTTTGGGCTTGCAGATGATGATTATTAATATTTTGTTGCAAGAATGATGGACGGTCAGTCAGATAGTCCAAACTCTTTATTCCACCGGCTCTTATGTGAGAAATGACAACTTCGAGGTGTGGGATCACGTGTTTCCGAACAGCGTGACATCGTGTTTTTTTAGATGTGTATAAAGTAATTTCCTTTAATATCTTTCTAATGGAATGACACGTTGCTAGAACTATGGTCTGTTTCACGAAAGCTGCCCAAATTTTACGGCTATATAGACAATTCAAAAACCATATTTTTTTCGATAATATTAAATTAAAGGAAAATTTAAGAACGAGCCTTATTTTTATTTCGTGAAATTTGGTAAAATATTGATTATATTGCGAAAACAAAATTTCCCCATGTTAAATCCCCATAGACATCTTCACGAGTGAAGATGTCTATGGGGATTTAACATGGGGATTTTTTTTTAGAATTTTAGAAATACTGGACCGATTTTTATAATTTAACTTTTGTTTTCTCAGTTACATCATTTCCAAGCTATCTAGCTAGGTTTCGGAGTCAATTTAAAAAAAATAATAGTTTTTTGACTCCTCCCACAAGTGTTCTACCTCTTTTTCCCCATGTTAAATTCCAATAGAGAAATCAATTTTTCGTAATAAAACCAATATTTGACCAAATTTCACGAAATAAAAAGAAGGCTCATTCTTAAATGTTCCTTTAATTTAATATTATCGAAAATAATATTGTTTTTGAATTGTCTATATAGCCGTAAAATTTGGGCAGCTTTCGTGAAACAGACTATAGAACACGTGAATGTAAGGCATAAACGGTACTCGATTCTTTGTGAAAGTTATATAAGGTGTTATACATAACTTTCAGAGCACCCATAAAACACATATGCCATCGTATAGATATAAAACGAGAATTCCGTCACGGAAGCGGTATCGCGCCTGCCGAGTCATTTGACAATAACTTTAACGCATTTGCCTTACAAAAAAAACCAGACTACGACGGAAAAAGCGCCGACTATAGTCGCGCCTCTGCTAAAGCAGGCGCGACAAAAAACTACTCCAATAATGACGTCACAGATTATATCATGTCGGAAAATCGGGTGCGGAAACAACACGATCCCACACCCTGAACTTACAGTTGCGGCCCAGATCGCCAGTAACTTCAGCGCTGGGGAATGCCGTCAGGATGTCCCCCATCAACCGTCGAAACTGGCCATAGTGACCTCATCCACTACTGCAATGTATGACCATAGAAAAAAATTTACCAGTAGCCAATTTCACCAAAATTGCTAAGCATACTTATCAACATTAGCTAAGTACATGTTGAGGGAGAAATTTTCAATTTAGCTTATTTCACCAAAATTGCAAAGTACAGGGGAGTCCCGTTTCTACGCGGTCATTGGGAGCCATGAATCATGATTGCGATATAGCCGGATCGCGAATTTGTAGCAATTGTTCTGTTAATGAAACCTGTATACTTATCTAGCAAAGTAATTTTCAACTTAAGGATAAATTTATCATTTTTTAATATACTGCATTTATTACATTATCACAGCCATATAATAATTCTGCATATTTTTAATCATCAAATATATGTAGTCGTTAGTATTATATATATGAAATAATGCATTTTGGGAAAAACAATTGAATACTCCCTCAAAGTATACTTACAAAATGTAGCTATATATAAGTATGCTTAGCGATTTTGATGAAATAGGCTACATGGTCAGGGCCTGAAAATAGCACTGGTCCGAGGTCCTGCACATTTTAATGTAGAACCTTTGCATTTTAAAAGCAAAAAGTCCGCCGGACATGTGATAAAATTGTGATCATCATTCAGTGGCGATGCTAAATCCGTTCTGATTATCGTCTTATAAGATAATTGGTGACAGTTGAGTATTTACACATGGTGTAAAAGAGTCATTTAGGGTTAACAATGTTAGTCTGTGTGTCTGTTTCTGTTGCTACAGGCCCAAGTGTAATTGAGGGTGGCTACACACCGAGCCACAAGAGATAGCCCAGTGTGGACACTTCCATATCGGGTCAAGCGGACAGTGGCTACATTGATAAAACATTAACCCTTACAGTGCTGAATTAAAAATTGTCGGATGCTAATTATTTTCCATTTTTATTATAAAAAAAAAACATGCTTTGACAGCACTTTAGAATCATTTCCTAAAATGCTGCCAAGCCATGTTTTTATTTAGAGAAACGAAAAAATAAGAAACAACAGCAGACGACAATTTTTGGTTCCCGCCTTCTAAGGGTTAACAATGTTAGTCTGTGTGTCTGTTTCTGTTGCTACAGGCACGAGTGTAATTGAGGGTGGCTACACACCAAGCCACCAGACTTCTACAGTTTTTCTTACGAATATCCTCTCGGACCTTCAAAAAAATTCATCGGACCTTTCACTTTTTTCCTTGTTAGGTCCCGGACCTACTGGTAAAAGCTGCTATTTTCAGGCCCTGATATTGTTGATTTCAATACAATTTATTACCAAATAAACATGTTTTTTTTTCTCTCAGATATTCATTTGGTCAATAAAAAAGATATTTTTTTTATAAACAATTAAAAGCTTAAAATATTTCTCAACTACTACAAATGTATTTACATGCATATTGAAACAACCCACAAGTTTATTTAATTTAAAAATATGTAAATTTATAACTGTTTTTGAAAATTCCACAGGAAAATGCCACTTTTCAAGAGTACCTACATGTAAGACTACGACTACTCACTAGGCACATCACGTGACCCAATTTGTTTGGGGGTAACTACATTTTGCTCTAAAATACATTATTTTTATGCCAGAATATTTCACATTTAAAACTACGAAAGTACTAAATGGTGATAAGAATATTTTTTAATAACCATTTAACATAATAAATTTGATTCAGCAATTGGAATTTATTTGTTTGAAGTGTCCAAACATGATTAAATTACATAGGAAATGGGTCAGATTTCCACCTGCGCTCCTCGACAGGGGAGATAATTATAATATGCAGGTATGCGAAATGGATGAAGTTCCAGAAGCAGTCAATCTGCTTCCATCGATTCGCGAGGCACTGAAGGGTAGGTGCCGGTAACAACACGATTACCATTACACTATCACCAACTCGCGTTTGGGCCACGTTTGTATTACCATGATTACGGGCTGGACAAAAGCTCTGTACAGGGGTCATACCAGTTATCCGGAAAATCAGTTTATCGGACAAATGAAAATACATGTTAATTAAGCACATTCGTTTGATCAGAATTTGCAACAACTACATCTAAGTCACGCAGGTGCTTGCTGTTTCCATGCCAGTGTGAAGAATATACTGCCAAGGTAAACATTTTAGTAAGATTTGCAGAGAATATTCTTCAACTCTGTCCACAAGTTGTTTATAACGTCAAAAGTCTCGTGGGGGCTTGCAATCGAGTCAGTCCATTACGTCATTTTAGAGTTGTTCTATAAATACAATAAATTCTATAATACGTTGTTTTCCAAGAAGCGAATGGTGATTGTTTTTTCTGCAGAACTATACAATGCTGTTTACACTGGTTTACAGGCGATACAATTATTTTTCATGTTGAGAATACAAGTTATAAGACGAGTATAATAATGTTTGTCCGGATAACTGATTGTCGATGTTAATTTTGGGGCAATGTTACTTCTGATGATCTGACCCAATTTTAAGTGAGAAAGATGGCACATTTTGCTAAATAGTTTACATGCGCTGAGAAGGTAAGAACCGATGATTATATTCTGTGAAAAGTACCGTAAAGATTCTAATAGAAGCCCGGGCGTCTATTAGAATCACCACTGGCCATGAAGTCCTGGGTGGGCGTTTAATAGAGGCAGGTGTTATACAGTTATACAGCAAAGGGAAAATGATAAAAAACATCCGATTTCTACTATCTGAACAAAAATATAACAACAGGACGTTACTCTCAAGTCTGAAAGACTTGGTTAATGTCTGTCAGTTTATGGACGTTTTTCACCCAGACGTTTCTGCCCACTTCGGTCATTTAATGATGGTAAACTCGGTAAAAATGTTAAAATACTGGTAATGTATATAGCAAGACAGCGTCAATCGTTAATGCTGATCAGATTTATGTTCCGGACTGTCACTGTTTCGGACCATGGACGTGTCGGCCTGTGGACGTTACGGTCCGTATCAGTGCGATTAATTTCGGCCCACAGCCACGTCCAGAACAAGACATACCCGGTATTTATTTTTTGCTCATCTCGTAGGAAATATCGGCCAACAATCAAACACGATATCAATTTCGCCCATATTATACGAGATGGGTTTGAGATGCTTTGAAAATGGCGTCTCCATGCATAACCGTGTAAATTCTGATCACTGTGTCCGCGCAAATAGCTACTGCCGATGAGGAATTTACTGTGACACCGGAAAAAGTAAAATTTCGCTTCCGCTTTTGAAAGTGAAAGTAGCAGTTATATATGTTTTTTTCCCCCGATTTTCAAGGAAGTTAATTATCTTCGAAATACTGGAAAGAAAAGAAATCTAGTTGCACAATTCGCTCTGATTTTGTTTCAAGTTAGTACTGGGCGTTTATTAGAGGCACTAATTTCGTGAAAATCAGCCAAAAAGTTGGTCATTTTCAACGTAAAAAGAGGGGGGTGGGCGTCTATTAGAGCATGGGCGTCTTAGAATCTTTACGGTATATGCCCGTAGCTTGCTATTTTAAGAAAAATGTCGTAAACAATTTTTGTCAGATAATTTGGAGGATCACTGTACTTGTGCTTTGATTTCAGATTTGCTGTTCCAAATCATGTTCCAAATTTTGAACCCAAAATTATTTAGAAAAATCTCGAAGGTTTGTTTTTCAAAAGATTTTCTGAATAAAAATTATGAAAAACTACCGAAATTGATCGGATGAAGACATTTATCTACAGTACAGAGACATGATGTCACTCACCAATATTCTATATGTACTTTCACTGCTTGTTTTCCCATTCTGCTTTCTGTGCGATGCTTTCTGTTCTGCTTTTCTTGTTGTCGTTGTTGTGTGTGCTGTGACCCGGGAATTTCAGCCGCTGACTTTTTCGCCTCAACCTCTACGGGCTCGTAACAGTGGAAATATACCATGTTACGAGCCCGTTGACAGTCACATAGCATATTGATTTATATTTCTGAATAGATAAAATAGGTTACCGTACGTAGGACATCACGAGTGACTTACACACTTCCTCCCCACTGTGAGCTACGAACAAGTATTAGCCACAACTTGAAGTGGAACAAACATATCAACGCTATCTCCTCTAAAGCTAATCAGACATTAGGTTTCCTTAAAACGTAACTTAAGGATTAACTCGCCCTCTATTAAAGAAAGAGCCTAAAAATATATTGTCCGACCCAAACTGGAATACTGATCTACTGTATGGGACTCTAAGTGCACCATTAAGGACATAGAGACCGACCATACAACACATAGATTAGTCCATCAATTGGAGATGGTTCAGAGGAGGGCTGCAGGGTGGGTTTCCAATAGGTACAATAACACTTTTAGTGTGACCGACATGCTGCATAGTCTGGAATGGAGATCTCTTGAGAAAAGACGTGTTGATGCCAGGCTATGTATCCTCTATAAAATAAGAAACTCTCTTGTAGCCATTGGCGAAGATAATTACCTCATTAGAGGCACTGGCAGACGTCAACGTCAATACCGACAATTACGTGCTGACAAGGACTACACACGATTCTCATTTTTCCCTCGGACCCTTATCCAGTGGAACTAGCTCCCGTCTCACACTTGCTTGGCATAGTCGCTGGATTCATTCAAGACACAGGTCTTGAAGAACCAACACTCTAGACTCAACTAAAATTGAACACTCTTCTTTCTCTGTATTCTTTTCCTTTCTTTACTTTCTTCTATCTTTCCTAATTCTCATCTTTCTCATATTTCACCATTGTTCCTTCTAAGCACTCACTGGTGATAAGCCTCAGTATTGAGGGTATACCAGTATACTGGCAAAAGCAAAAGTTATTGACGTCACATGCACTTGTCAGTCGCATGATAGTATGGTAGAGCAGTAGTGACATTACGAGCACAACAGTTTCAAGCTCTGCATACACCGTTTATCATCGCACAAAGAGGAGAGAATGTGCACAGGTATTTATCCCGTCAACACAGTGCGTATGTGCCGTGAAACACGGTGCCGTGAAACAGTTTTGATATCCTGTCAATACGATTTGGAGATGCGGCTGAGGTTATTTTTTTTGACATTTTAAAGCTATTTGTAATGTTGACGGGATACATAGAATAGTAGGTTAGTGTCGTGAATGGGAAAAATATCTGGCGCGGCACGGAAACGTGATGTGCTCGACAGAGCCTCGCCCATCCCGTTTCCTAAGCCTTGCCAGATATTTTCCCATTCACGGCACTAACCTACTATTCTCTATATAACCCGTTGTCCACTGTTTTTTATGAAATACAGTTTGTATTGCATAGACATTTGTCTTCATAAATGGTATTCGAATTGTCAGAAATACGTATGCAAGTCAAAGATGGAAAATTATACTGAATTTATTACATTATCACAGCCATTATGGCTGTGATAATGTAATACGTTCAGTATATTAATGACAAACCAAGTCAACTCCGCGATATGATAGCAGTAACATGGTTATATATAAATGTATAGTCCGCATCGGCAGATGTTACATGTACCATATCATATCCCATGGACACCACACCCAAGGATTCACGTAGGGGACAATCCGGCCCCTCCCCCCCCCCCGCACCCTTCTAAAATTCGGCGAATAAAAATATGTTTGCTCTAAAATGCGACAGAACGCAACAAAATGGGTAGAAACAAAATTGCTACCCTGCTACGCTATCTCTCCACTGGATACCATATCGTAGGCAACTCGTGTAGCTACAAAATGGGGTGTAAATATAACAAATATTCCGGATGGCATACCACCAGACCCACCTAGCAGTCTCCCGAGCTCTGCTCGGTCGACAAACAAACGGTGCTAGTTCTAAAATATAGTAAACTATTTCAATTAAGAAGTCCCGCCCTCCCCTGATACGTACGTGTGTGTACATGGGTTCGTCTGATTCGCTAACATTATCATTACACGTGCTTGCATCCAGATGTGCACGATTGGCATCATACATATCGAAGAGTGTATTCACCTACACGTATCTATATCGACGAGAAATCATGTACAAAACAATTCAAATGCGCCCGGGTGAAATAATTTATAGTACTTCTCAAGGTATAAAACGAGCATTCGCCACCATTTTGTTAGTAGGGATGTAGTTGCGAACTGTAACTCTTGCAATCTACTCCCGCGCCGTTCATAGCCACGGACGGTAAGGTTGTGGATTGCAAGAGTTATCGTTCGCAACCACTCGGGGTGGTGATTTACGACCCACGTGCGACCGCCCAAGGTCAAGGTCACTGAGGACGTATGCTCACCTTGTTCGTAAGGCAAACATGTTAACAAATGTTTTTATTTATTATTATCAAGGCTGCCAGCGAGGGGATTAGCTTCAAAGTGATAACGACGCCCTTTGTTTTTCTAAAGAATCATGCGTGAAATGTAAGAAAATGTTTATTTAACCAGGTGAGCTGATTATCTTGAAATAATGTCATAGTGCTTGGGTCCTACTGCTACAGAAACTCGTTTCGCTACGCTCACTCGTTTGTTTAACATAATAACCCAATAACTCGTGCATTATTTCACGATAATTATTAACGAAATATAGTTAATAGTATGTATACATTATTTGACTGTGATTGTGGTTACATTGTACGTGAATACAGATGAAGATTACATAGTTGGTTTGTAATGTGATTTGTGTTGACTGTTTGATTTTAGAGCGGTAGGCGAGCAACGTTTACAACTTTGCCATTACACATTTGTGTGCTATGTAGCTATTACGGGGCGCCAAGTGGGACATGGCTCAATTTTGTGCCACAAAATTCAATTCTGTGTCACAAAATTCACTTTTGTGCCACAAAACTCAATAATTCAATTCTGTGTCACAAAATTCACTTTTGGGCCACAAAACTCAATTCTGTGTCACAAAATTCACAAAATTCAATTCTGTGTAACAAAATTCAATTCTGTGTCACTTTTGTGCCACAAAACTCAATTCTGTGTCACAAAATTCACTTTTGTGCCACAAAATTCAATTCTGTGTCACAAAATTCAATTATGTCAATTCTGTGTAACAAAATTCAATTCTGTGTCACAAAATTCAATTCTGCACATGCATATAAGAAGGACTACCATTGGTCAGAAACTGCACTGGAGAAATGGGTCACGGTCGCCGATCTGCACATTCAATGTCGATGATTCATTTCTCATTCTGCCGATGATTCATTTCTCATTCTGCCATTTTGCTTCAACTATCTCCAAACAGTCAAACGTTGACAAACCCATTCGTATTTAAACTCATTTGCGTTATAATTGTACACATAATTCATGTACATGTAGATCTCCCGCGAGTACTGACCTCATTTATTGTGTATCGCAAGGTACATCTGCCCCAGTTAAATCAATAATACACGCGCTGTGACCTGTGTTCTGACTGCTGTCTGTGTTTATAAACAGAATGTGTGTATTGGGCCATTTGAGGAAACCATTTGTAGTATTTGTGTAGATACCATGGATACTAAGATGGTGTATACTGTAAATAATGCATGTAGACACATACATAGTTGCGAACACGTAACTTCGCAACTAGTAGACACAGATCCAATACCATTTGTTTCACAAGGTTAGATCTACTGTTAGAATACGACGTCATCTAATGTCATTTTCGAGCATAAAACGTTACCTGATAAATAGAATACCAGACTAGTGTATTTTAATATCAAGTTTATCAGGCTCGGCTCGGAAACGGTAGGAATGCCTCGGCAAGCCTCGGAATTCCTACGCGTTTCCTAGCCTTGCCTGATAAACTTGATATCAAAATACAATAGCCTGGTATTCTCTATATCTGGACATGCTCTCAGGTCTAGCTATGTCCCGGCTACTTTATGTTTGACCCTGTTTACATAATTGAGGGAAAATTCTGAATATTTTTTCTTATTTCTCCTTCAAAGTATATGCTTATATGGTGTGACCACTCATTTGTAAAATCATAAATATAAACCAAAATAACTGTCCATAAAGAAGTATAATATTGATATATTGGGTTATATTTTCGCATTGAAATATTTAAACCTCCTGCAAGTGTACTCCACCATCTAGTAAAATGGACTAAGACCGATCTCAACCAATCAACGTAGAGATGACATAGACTATCCTACGCAAACTAATTTTTGTTGACAAAAATGAATTCTGTCCCACAAAACTGAATTTTCTTCACAAAACTCAATTCTGTCTTACAAAATTGAATTCTTTATAACAAAAATGAATTTTGTATACGAAACGTATGCAGAATTGAATTTTGTGACACAAAATTGAATTTTATGACACAGAATTGAATTTTGTGATTTTTAGTGTTACAAAACTCAATTTTGTCTGGACAAAATTGGTTTTGTACACATAATTAACCTGTCCTGCATGGCGCCCCGTAGCTATATACACATATGCAAAAACAACGTCAAAGTTTTCTAACAGCATACGTTTGTCGTACGTTGGTCGTACGTTAGTATAAGCAGTGTTTGAACTAATATATAAGGGTTCCACAAAATGTTTAGAGATTACACCTTTCCTCTATCACATGATACATGTTCACAATTTGCTGAGTCACTGCGGTTACCGGTTACCACACCGTGTGTAATACAATTCCTTCGTTACTGATACATGTAAGAGGTTATCAAATACGAAAGTGTATTGACTAAATGCAATATGACACACGTGAATTAAATTAAATCATAACCAAATACGCGCATAAAGCCAGGGACGCGCTATGCAACGTTTACAATGTGGCCATCCAACGTGACCGTTTGAATAAGGTACACGCCGAATTTGGAAAAAAGTCGCTCGATTCAAGGTAAGAAAATGTCGATTTCTCAGCTTGAACGTAACTGATTTTGATGAAATAAAGCGCACCGTAACCGCAAATAAGGGTACTTTTCCCGACTGTAAATCTGAGTACGCTAACCCTTATATTTCAAACAGTCGGGAACTGTTTGCTCGGCTCTGAAAAGCGTGGATATGGTTCACACCGTCATATAATATGACATGTTATTTCATTCAAAACATAAGCAAGGTGTATGATCACGTGGTACTAACAACAACAACAAGTACTGAAACTTCCAGAATCCATCCGATTGAAAGTACGTATTCTTTTATTTTGTCCTTATTACGTAACGGATTTTGATGAAATATGGCGCATCAAACGCGTCTTGTTAAGCTGCATTTGGTGGTATCCGTATTTTTGCCCAAACTTCTGGACACGGAAATCGATTCTTTGCAAAAACGACATAAGTCTGTGCCAAACTCCTGTACCACCAAATGCATCTCATGAAGACGCGTTTGCTGCGACATATTTCATCAAAATTCGTTACATATTAAGGAAAATATCAAATAATACTTACTTTGGAGTGGGCGACGTTGTTGTTGTTGTAACCACGTGATCATACACCTTGATAAGTGTATCGTATGTGGCTCATACTTCTATAAATGAACATCGAATTACCTGTAGCCGATTTCACCAAAATTGCAAAGTTTACTTTTCTAGCAAAGTATACTTTGAGGGACTAATCATTTATTTTTCCTGAAATGCATTATTTCATATAGAACTAATAACTGCATATATTTGATGATTAAACGTATACAGACTTATTATACGGAATTGATTACATTATCACAGCCAAAATGGCTGTGATAATGCAATAAATTCAGTATAATAACAAGAAACGAGGCAAAGCGAAGGCCAGGTTTTTTCCAAGCATAAACACTTGTATAACATAATTATACCCACTTTTTGTAGACTAGATGGCCGTGGCCTGCATGTCGCGCCTTGGGGCGAGGCATGGACATTACAAAACGAGATATAGTAGATGGAAAAACTTTAACCAAAAAACTTTAACCGGACACACGGACGTACGGACGGACGACGTACGTAGCCAAAATGTCGCTATATCGCGCTTTCCGCAAGCGGGCGCGACAATGATGATAAACACCCATGTGAAGTATCAAGGTAATGGGCGAAACAGTTGCAGAGATATAGTACACGAACAAACTTTAAGAAAACAAATCAAAGTAACTTGACCTTGACATTGGGCACAGGGGCCGTACGGTTGGGGGGTAGAATGAAAATATGGATGATGATAAACACCCATGTGAAGTTTCAAGGTAATGGGCGAAGCGTTTGCAGAGATATAGTATAACGAAACACTTTTAACCAAAACATTTTAACCAGACGTACGTTAAAAATTACGTAGAAATAATAGGTGAAGGTAAAAAAAATGGTCACATGTTGGATAGTTGTATGTGGTTGGCATCCCTTGGTTATGAAGCTGTGCAAGTTTGTACGTGGTCCTAGGTGGTGCAGTACCAAAGAAATGGACTTAAACACGAAAAGTTAACATTGTAAACGCGAAAAGTTAACATTGAAAATGGCTAAGTCGACTGCGCGGAAAAAATGGGTCAAGTTCAAGCTCAAACACGAAAACTTAACATTGATTGTGGACGCCGCCCGCCCGCCCGGCTTTCGCCAATCCAATAGCCTGGGTTTAAAAAAAAAAAAAAAAAAAACCTGGGTAAAAATTAACAAATTTATCCCAAATTTGAAAATTTCTCCCTCAAAGTATACTTTGCTAGAAAAGTATATTTTGCAATGTTGGTGAAACAGGAAAGACTCGAATAACAACGATGTAAGCGAATTTGATCATGTTAATGTACACACACTTTTCGAAGAGGATACTTAAGGTACACACACAATTTCTCTTAAATTGAGCCTATAGGCTGTCTAACACTGTATATGAGCTAAAGGATGAGTTGAATAGAAAGTTAAAAAATCTCGAATACATGTACATGTAAAGTGCCATTTAAAATCCGTCAGCATGAAAAGCGTCATCGAGGGTTGGGGACTTGCTTAGCCACTTCGGCCATTCGCGCCGTCCATAACCGTCGTTATTAAACGTTGCATACATGTTGACGTTCGTCACACAATAACGGATGTTGGTGATCGGATTCTGAACTGCCTGTCTGTCTGTCTGCCTGCCTGCCTGCCTGCAGGCGCCTGTCTGCCTGCCTGCCTGCCCTGCCCTCCCTGCCCACCCTGCCTGCATGCCTGCGTCTCTGTGGGTGTGTTTGTTTGTTTATTTATTGGTGTTTAACGGCCTATCAACAGCTATGGTCATGTAAGGCCGGGCAAACGGGTTCGATCCCGTTTTAACCTGCTGCATTGGAGGGGGGGGGGGGGGGGGGGGGGGGGGGGGGGGGGTAGATGAAATTCCAAAATCAGAACTGAATATTTACATCCAGAAACAATATATTCAGCCCTGAAATTAGAATAACCTGACCTGGTGGCAGGTCCATACCACACCAAAGTCACTTGGCCCCTTCCCCTAAAATATGATTACGAATAATCGTAATACTCACATAAGGGGTATAACCAGATTCAACTGTCACATACAAAATGCCAAAGACGTATGTGAGGGCCAAACCAGGTCTCCAGTCGGAATTCCGGTAAGGATGAACCCCGATCGTTAAATTACCCATCGCTTGCACCCACCTTCCACCCACCTCTGTGGGTGTGAGTTACGTCACTTTGTTCGCGGATGATGTTGATGATTTATTAACGGAAGGGTGACCAATGTGGACCCTCAACAGACTAACCAGATGCACGGGTTGCTTTGGGCATGCACTCGTGGCACATGTAACAAGCCCAGTTTTGTTAAAATCGTATACCATATGTAGTATTTTAGTGCTAAGATTACTAAGATTAAGAATAATAAGAAAGAAAATGGCAAGACATTGTTCAATGTGTTTCATGTCAATATACGACTATATTGAAGATCTCAAACGAGTTTTCATTCAATATGGCATTTTTAACAAGTCACCAGGGGCCCGTTTCACGACTAAACTTCGTACGACTAAATATTTGTACGTGCAAATTTAGGATCGTCTGGAAATTTCAATTGATGGATTTACATTTATTGAGCATAGGCTGCATATGCAGCCTATGCTCAATAAATGTAAATCCAACAATTGTTAATGTGCAATTTACAGACTATCATCATTTTGCACTTACGAATATTTTAGTAGTACGAAGTTTAGTGAAACGGCCCCCTGATGCCTGATAAGGGTCGAAGCCTTACGTTGAAAGCATTACGGGTGTTTCATTGACTGCATGAATGACGAACGATGCAGGCCCAGAACAGACTGGGCTAACTTGAGTTAATATGAAACTCAGCTGACCTCGTTTATAATGAGACCAGTAAATTCGTTTAATAAATATCATATTAAACCATCACTCATGTGAAATCCTGTATTTACGAAGTTTAGTGAAACATGCCCCAGGTCCATAAATACCGGAACGAGTTTCGGGGACGAGTTTTATAAATCGGGAGCTTCAATCGTGTCATCTGAACTCGCATCACACTCTACGCTTGTTACTGTCAAATGTTTGTCACCATTTACCAGTCATTATGCCCCCTATGGCATTTTCAAACTGAAACCAGCATAGCTAGGCTGGTTTTGAGATTTTTTCCCGTAAGGTATATTTTCCCATGAATTACCCAGTGTCGGTTTATCAGAAAATTCACCTTATGGAATTTTCAAATTGAAACCAGCATAGCTAGGCTGGTTTTAAGATTTTTTTCCATAAGGGACATTTTCCCATGAATTACCCAGTATATGTTCATAAGAAAACATACCTTATGGAATTTTCAAATTGAAACCAGCATAAATAGGCTGGTAGAGATTTTTCCATAGGGTACTTTTTCTCATGAATTGCCCAATGTCGGCATATTAGAAAACGTACCTTAAATTGAAACCAGCATAGCTAGGCTGGTTGTAAGATTTTTTTTCAAGAAAGTACCTTTCCCATGGTTTACCTAGTGTCGGCCCATGATGAAACGTACCTTAAGTAATTTTCAAACTGAAACCAGCATAAATAGGCTGGTTTGAGATTTTTTTCCATAAGGTACATTTTCCCATGAATTAGCCAGTGTTGGGTTCATGAGAAAACGTACCTTATGACATTTTCAAACGGAAACCAGCGTAGCTAGGCTGGTTTTGTGATTATTTCCATAAGGTACATTTTCTCATGATTTACGGTTCATGAAAAAAGTAACTTATGGAATTTTGAAATTCAAACCAGCATAATTAGACTGGTTTTAAGATTTTTGCCATAAGGTACCTTTTCACATGAATTACCCAGTGTCGCCCATGAGAAAACGTACCTTATGGAATTTTCAAACAGAAACCAGCATAGCTAGGTTGGTTTTGAGATTTATTCCATAAGGTACCTTTTACCATGAATTACACAGTGTCGGTTCATGAGAAAACGTACCTTATGAATTTTTCAAACAGAAACCAGCATACATGTAGCTAGGCTGGTTTTGAGATTTATTCCATAAGGTACCTTTTCCATAAATTACCAGTGTTGGTTCATGAGAAAACGTACCTTATTAAATTTTCAAATTGAAGCCAGCATGGTTAGGCTGGTTTTGAGATAATCTCCATAAGATACCTTTTCCCACGAATTACCCAATGACAGTTCATGAGAAAACGTAACTTATGGAATTTTCAAATTGAAACCAGCATAGGTAGGCTGGTTTTGAGATTTATTTCCATAATGTACATTTTACCATGAATTACCCAGTGCCGGGTTCATGAGAAAACGTACCTTATTACATTTTCAAACTGAAACCAGCATAGGTAGGCTGGTTTTGAGATCATCTCCATAAGGTACCTTTTCCCATGATTTACCCAGTGACGGTTCATGAGAAATGGAATTTTGAAATTGAAACCAGAATAACTAGGCTGGTTTTAAGATTTTTTCCATAAGGTATCTTTTCACATGAATTAACCAGTGTCGCCCATGATAAAACGTACCCTATGACAATTTCAAACTGAAACCAGCATAGCTAGGCTTGTTTTAAGATCATCTCCATAATGTACCTTTTCCCACGAAACCAGCATAGCTAGGTTGGTTTCGAGATTTTTCCATAAGGTACATTTTCCCATGAATTACTTAGTGTCGGTTCATGACACAACATACTGTATGGAATTTTCAAATTGAAACCAGCATATCTAGGCATATCCCTGGAACATTCTGAGCATTTTCTCAGAGCCTGATTGGTTGAGCCCCGAGTAGATCTCAAGACTTAACACATCTGACAGTGAATTTGAGCATAATACATACATTTTCAGGATGTTTTAAAGCCTCAACTCACACTTGTCGAGTTGTGGGTATAAAGAAAGAAGTCAACAAAAATCACATGGACAGTAGCAGTCATCCTGAATCCATGAGTTTAAAACTTTCTAAGCATGTACTCAAATCACATACCCAAAATCTGACAGTTTGATTGGTTGAGCCTGGCCCAGGCTCAATAAATCAAACTGTTACATATTGCGTTTGAAGTATCTGCTCAAAAATGTTATAATCACTGGCCTGTACTAAAAATGGAGCTACAGTGTTTATTTTAAAGACATACATGTACAACACAATGATCAAACAGAAACTCAGACTTGACATTCGAAGCAATGAATCAACCAAAGTAGTGTAAATTTTGAACTATAGAAAAGTCTTATAAATATTACCGAGTTTGGCAAATCAAGAGTAACTTCCCTTCTAACTACTTCCGGGGCATCATGAACATCAGAATTGGCAGTTTGTAGATTTAACATCATGTTACTTAGACTTACAGTGATTATAACAAGGAGAAACTAACTAACGTAAATTCAAACCCACAAATTCCGCCAATGCTAAGGTCAAGGATGCCCCAGAAGTTGTTATAATGGAAGTAAACGGTGATGTTCCAGGGTTGGTAAACTAAATGTAAGACTAGTGTATTTTTTAGACTACAATAACGCTACTGCAGGGACCAAACGGCAACCAGCATAGGTCTTGATCATACAGACAATAGGAAGTTCATTTTGTCAGCCGATGTGGCCAATATGGCCTCCATCCGCCCTAAACAGCCATCCATGCTCCACCTTTAAACAAACGGACCCACCGCTGACAAAATCGAACATGCGACACATGTAAACAGGACCTACACTGTTCGCCATACTATCACTGAAGTAACTTTACTGTTGGCTAACAGACACTAACCACAGGTGGAAGACTCGGACCTATGGCACCCAAAGAAATGCCTATTAAAAAAATCCCATTACCCCACCCACTTGGTCTCGTACAGTACCATATTCTATTTATACCATCATCTATCTATACATAGAAGATGGTACTGTACGAGACCAAGTGGGTGGGGTAATGGGATTTTTTAATAGGCATTTTTGTTGGTGTCATAGGTCCGAGTCTTCCACCTGTGACACTAACGCGGTCTGACAAAACCAAACTTATTGCATTTCCAATCATTGATGGCCAAGATAATTATGCACATCCATGCAGTGCGATCAGAGTCTTTACTGGTCTAACGTCAATGAAATATCCAGAGAATTATTATCAGGTAACCCAAATTGAATGGCTGCCATGCAAGGCAACTTATATGCCACCTTGCAGACATCCATAAAACTCGGGTTAACTATGTTAACCTGAATTTTATGGCTGTCTGCAAGGTGAATAGGGTCTACAGTGGTTAGAAACGGAATATATCAAGTGTGATTAAGATATACAAATATATATTTGTTTTGTCCATTAGCCTCCAAATTACCTGGATACGACATTGACAAGGAAAGAAAATAGTTAAGGTTCATGTTTTTTTGCAATTTTCAAATAAAAATACAGCATTTTCTGATCCAGGCACATATTTTAGCATTTTGTTTTCATATCCAAGAAAATATTATAGCATTTTCATATCCAGGCAAAAAAGTTTTAACATTTTAATATCTAGGCACACAACTTTCGATTTTTTTATCAATTTCTTTTAGCTGAAGAACATTTTAAATCGTGCACAAGAATTTAAGTTTCAAAAATATATTTGTATGAATCCGTATTCAATGTTTGATTGCAATTTAAAGCATGACTACCAACCAGTGTTGATGGATGCGCGATGTACAACATGATACCCAATTGTCTAGCATGCTAATGGTGGCAACATACAAAAAGAAAGATACTGACTTAGTTGACAGCGGTTTTGCACTCGATAATTCCACAGTGGTTTTATTATTCAAATATCCAAGAAGCGTTTTTCTTTGTGACAAATAAAACAGTGGCAATTGCTACGGAAGGTTTGTCATGGCAGTATGTACATAGCATGCATTCACAACACGGTGGGAAGTGGTCTTCTGGAAACGACATGAGAGGCGTTACAAGGAGACTGAAGAATGGTTCGGTGCGAGTGAATTCATGACACCTGCAGTGGAAGTGTGAGACACCAAGTGATGCTATCTTGTGTTCTCCCCAACGGGTTTAAATTGTGCATCAGTACATGTGCCAGAAGCAGAAGCCATCTAATTTCTTTACATTTCCTTACATGCAGATCCACCCAAAAAAAAGAGAAGAATGTTAGGTTAGTTGAGTAAATAGTTACAAAGTAAAAAGAAAGGCGATGTAAAGGAATAAGACAGTAATGCCACAGTGTTTGTCATACCGGTCTGGCAAACACTGTAGACATTTATCAGACTATTCCAGACATGTACTGGTGAACTGCGTGCATAAGTTGTTCTAAATATACTTTATTTCTGATCGCAGTAACGGACAAAATGTTTCATTTTAAAACATTAATTCTTAATAAAGAAAACTAACCGTTGACATACACAAGGTAGCAACTCTGTATGTGTCCTACTTTCACTGCCTGTGCCTAGAATTCACCACCATCATACCATGCTCCAGGCTCTTTGTAGCGACCCTCATGTCGGTTAGAGACAATCATTTCTCCCCGCATTCTGATTGCATGTTATATAGATAGTGGGATGGAAACATTAGGAACAATTGATGTTTTATCGTTCAAAAGAAAACCGTTTCTTGAATATTTGAATGATGAAACCAGATTGAAATTAAAATACAAGACAGCTGCCGCATTGTTAAAGGGACTGCTCACTTTGGAACTTAATTTTTCAATATTTTTATCACCAACATTAGTACGACAGACATTTGAATATCATGTGGTCCATTGTTCATAAACCAACATAAATTAACATAGCCACGCATAAATACAATCAACCACAGGATGCGAATTCCACCTAACTGCTGAAACTATCTTCTCACCCATGCACATATTCAATCAAGAACCCGGTAATGGCCGCAGGATACGCCCAGATAGGGTCAACCGCCCGGCCGATCCGCTATATCGCAGCCAGGCAGAACCACACGGGTATAACCACAAGCCTGTCCGAGTCCCAGAAAGGCTATACGCATGGGTTGTGTTCTATAAGTGGCAGTCGGATGCGCCGAGTAGTCAAACTGCCCTACCAGTCCACGTTAAACGGAGGCCAGGCAGATCCACAAGGTGCCACAATCAGCCACCCAGAACACGCATGGGTTGTGTTCTATAAGTGGCAGTCGGATGCGCCGAGTAGTCAACTGCCCTACCAGTCCACGTTAAACGGAGGCTAGGCAGATCCACAAGGTGCCACAATCAACCACCCAGAACACAGAAATATGAAAACTGTCCTAGCATGTAGTCTAAAGTCAGCTCAATTCCAGCCGAAAAATTTGTTTTGCCCACCACAAGCTCAGCCCACCTTTTCGCAAATCCAGAAATAACAATCCAGTGAATAAGAATAAACACAATGGATATATATATGTTAATTTCCAATAGTTAAAATGGTTGCCGCCGTTAATTAACCTGGAGATAATTGCCGGCCGGTAAAGACGATTATGAACATTCATCCAGGCTCTTCATGTGGAATGTTTTCCTAATTATCGAATAGTGAACAATGCAGACCCTAATCAGATTTTCCAAATGCACATTGGTCAAAACACTAGATACAATTCTCTCTGCCATCTACCCAGGAAAGAGTAAACAATCATTATTTTTACATCATAATTGTGGTTACAGAATGCGATAGGTTTACAATAGATTTACACTGACATAATCACGCCACTACCATAATAACTACAGCAACGACATTAACCCATTTCATTTTGAGGATACGCCATTTTTTGTGTGGAAAATTCTAAACATTTTCTTTCTATGTGCTTAGAAGTATATGTCGTGACCACCATTTGAACCGTCTCGTCGATACGGTACTAATGAGTGGTAACAACATATACTTTGACCGAGAAATAAGAAAAACAAAAATAAAATATTAAAAAAAATTCATACCCGTAAAGGTGTATTCCAAACTAAATAGGTTAACCCTTTGAACCCGAAAGCCCGAATATCGGTTTATGCAAACAGTGCAAATCCAGATGAGCCGGCTCGTAACGAGCCGTCTCATCAGGATCTGCACTGTTTGAAAGTAATTTTCATATTTTTGAGAAAACAAATACCCCCTTTTTATAAATGGAATAGTCTGAAAATCATTTTTGCGATGATTGGATTAGTTGCAAAACCAACATATCGCAGCCCATTCAGTTACTTAGGGGTGAAAGGGTTATAAATATAAATGTAGTTTACAGTATTGAGCCACTGTTTGGTGTACGTCACATGACACAAAACAAACAGTATCCCAATATATTGTATGAATTAGTAATGTGACTCAAAATCATTAGGTGAATGAAACCTGCCTTATATGTGTCTGACTGAATTGAACCCAATTTTGCTCAGCAATTAAATTCTGTAAACAATATAGGTCCGGAACTGGTCATTTTTGAATCACAATACTTCATGAATAATTATAATATTGTAAACAAATGTTTAATCAGATCTAAAGTGTCCATTGAAACTCTTGACAGTCTTTATTCAGCCCGACTGTTGGAAGTGTGTGGAACGTCGGCTCCATGCTGGTGGCTGTCACAGTAAGCCACGTCCTGCAATAAGATCAAGAATAATACCTTCACTCAGGGTATGGGATCACATGGTATATTGTTTACACTGGATTAATGGCTGCGTCCATATCTCAGGTAAATCTTATTTTTCATCAATACAACTGGAGTTTCTTCCTTTTAATGATGATCATGTTCCAGTAGAAAATTGAAATTTGGTATTTGCGGACTCGTAGTGTTAACGGCTGGAACATAGTCATCATTCAAAGGAAGAAACCGCTGTCGTATTGATGAAAACTCAGATTTACTTAGACCTCTTGGGCGCCGCCATTAATCGAGTGTAAAAAATAGACCACGTGATCCCATACCCTGTAACTGACATACTTGGTAATAAAATGATCACAAGTCCTCAGTGATCTTGACCTTGAAGTGGTTCATCAGTTATTAAGAAATGAAAGGTGTTACTAACGTACATACACACATACCGGTACAACAGCTCCAGATAAGTTTTGTATCTAAAGAGTATTATACCCTCAGATTTTAAATTCAATGCGCATTTTACTTTTACAAATGAAGGTATTATTGATTTTCTTCCTTATTAAATAGGCAACAAATGATAAAACAATAAAACAAATGTAAACAATCACTGTTGCTTTTTTGCAGCTCAACTAAGTACATTTTCAACTTTATTACAGTGTTTTCACTACTCAATTTGAAAATCAATGCGTATTTTCACATTGCTGTGAGTATTTTGTACTCCCACTTTTGATAATCAATGCGTAGTGCGTAAATACACCAATGCACATCTTATCTGCAGCTCTGCCGGTACGTACTCCATACATATACACGTACACTATATCCGATCTTGCCTATGGATAATAGATAGATGATTATTTTAATGCAAATTGGATGGACGGACAGATGGACAGACAACAGTCTATGATAATGTGTCCCAAGTCGCCGTTGATCTTCACCTTGGACATTGGGACATGGGGCAAATGTGCAACTAAGTAGCATGCATTGACACCCATTGTAGCTAAATTTGATCAAATTCCTATGCCGACAGCTGACAGCTGTGAGGATGGTTAATATCGTGACGCCCTGCTCTCTGAATAGAGTGCGATGACGCTCACCGAGTGTCGTCTAATTGTGCAGAACCCTCCAGATTGTTTCGCGGATCCGACTTCTTATTTGGGCGCGGAGACCCTCACGGCAAGCCGATGCAGCCTCCAAGCGAGCTGCTCTTTCATCCCGCAACGACCGCAGGAGTTCGGTGATCCGCTCGGTAGATTCTCTATCACCACGGGCTTCCCCAAGTTTTCTTTCCACTAGTGCGATATGTTCATCCAGCGCCGAGAGTTTGGAGAGGTTAAGGACCAGTTCGCCCGGACCGTTTGAAGAGCCTTATCGAGTCCCCGGAGTTCGCCAAGAGGTAACGGTGGGTGATCCATTGTTCTGAGTATTCCATCTATCGCGCTTTCGCTGAGCTCCATTGTGCGAATAGCGTCGGTGGCTTTACGAGGGACCTCGCTGAGCTCGATTGTTCCTATCGCGGCGGCTGTCTTCGCCATCGTTTCGTCGGTATACTGTAGGGCCACTACAGCACGGGCCGGCATAATTATTTTAACCTCTTCCAATCTACGAATCCTAGTTCGTCCCTTACGATTTCACCACCGCCCCGGTTTCCGGCAATGGTGCTGAGCGATAGGGGTTTTCCGGTCTTCATGTTGATGATTGGGATATTTGGTGCTGATCGTAGTCGCAACCTACCATACCGATCCAATTCGAACTTGGAGTAGTCACGGCCGACATACGGGACCAAACCTTTTTCTACCAAACTGTTGTAGTAGTCGTCTACAGTTGACTTGACTAATTCCTGACTTAGACTAATGGTGTTGGTAGCGCCAACTATTTCCTCGCCGGCTGGAGTCTCTATGAAGGGTGTTTCGTGATCGATGTCATCATCATCTAGGTCATCATCTCGGTAATCGTCTCGATCGCCCGTAGTGGGATCGAATTCGTCCATGTTAATATCGTAACCAGCCATTTCTAACGATGTATTAAAGAAAAAAACATACAGGTTTAATAGAGTTACTAAATATGTCTTCGAGTCAATACGGCCGCAAATTCAATCCATACCACAGTCTGCGGGAGCCCTCGGGGCGAAAGGCGTGAGACAGAGCGTCGTTATTACGAAAAACCCATCGACGATCGACCAGAACCAGCAGCTCTTGGCCCGCTTCCCCAACCTCGGAGCTAGCGACGTCATTGTGCCGGGGACTGTTCGCCTCGCTTTCATTATTTCGCTGACGTCGACGGACGTGGACCGAACCGTCGTTCAGAACCTGGGTCGCACCATCGTCAAGAAGACCACGATAACGAATTCTGGTAATGAGGTGATGTCGATCGACGACAGCGACGTCTACCATTGTTACCAGGACCTGTGGAAGACGGCGCAAGAGCGCGAAAACGCGGTCTATCAGGGTATTGACACCAGCACAAAAAAGAACGCAACCAGACTTAGAATCGGGGCTGGTAACAAGGCAGATAACGTCGCGAGGGACAACGCGATCGCGGCCGCTTACGGCAACCGCTTCTACATCCCGCTCGACTTTGAGCTGTTGGAGAGTCACATGCCCTACTATCAGAGCGCTTTGGCTGACCGCCTCGAATACTAACTAAGGTTCAACGACTACGGTCGAGTTCTCATAGCCACCGACATGGCATCGACGTATACGAGAGATAACGACGTTATCCCAACGCGCGAGGAGCGCCTGGAGGTTCGACAGATGCTTTCAAAAACTAAGCATGCCAAGCTTTTGTTAAAGACTGATTAACCAACTGCTTACAAAGTATTAAGCACGGCTTAGATTGTGCTTCACGCTCGTTAGTAACTGCTGAACAATGCTGAACAAATGCTGAGCAATTGCTGAACAATGGTTAACAAAATACTTAACAATACTTAACAATGTTGAACAAAATACTTAACAATGCTGAACAATGGTTAACAATGTTAATAATTTGTTGCTCCACTGCAAGCTTTGTTGCGAGTATAACGGTGATCATAAGTATCGGATGGTGCGCTTGCAAATATGGAAGAAACAGTCGTGTCGGCAGTCGACACGACTGGAACTGTAAGAGCCGACAGTTTGTTAGGTGGATAAGATGTCAGATGTCGAGGTCGATAAAATGTATGCGCGATACGAATCTAGGTTAGGTGCAGAGATGACGAAAACACTTGGATGATATCGGGTCTCAGGATCGGGTTTGCTCGACTATCAAAGACGGCCTTCGGAGGGCCCGCTCCAAAGTTTGACATGACAGCGAGAGACGTAGGTCTCGTGACCTTAGATGTAGTGGCCGCAGTTGTGACCCGAGATTATCTAGTTAAAGCCGGAATTCTACCTGCAAATATATGAAATAATGGCTACGATAGTTATGATGGTAGGTGGGGCGTTGGTGAACGCATTGGCGTTCAGCGGTGGCAACTTTCTATTCTCGAAAATGAACAGCTGGACGCGGATGAGGAGCGCAAGCGTCACGATTTAGTTGTAGAACAACTTAAGAGCGCAGACGTAGCATGGTCACAAAAAACGAACCGCCCGTCTGGACTGGATCAACGAAGATCTTCGCCGCGAGAATCACGCCGTGCAAACTTTCCACAACGTTGACGACGCCATACGAGAATACGCGCGGACATATCCACAGAAAAGTATCGTGCCGCTGGATCCCGAGCCCCAGCTTTCAGATTTATATGTACCGTCAGAGTCTCAAAAAGACCGCGAGATCACGTTCGTCGCCGTAGGAATGGTTGCGACAGGTCTCGTCAGCTACTATATATCGGCGCGAATCAATAAACAATACAAAAAAAAATTATTTTCAAAAAAACAAAAAACATATATATATATATATATATATATATATATATATATATATATATATATATATATATATATATATATATATAGAACGATGTTAGTTGACGAGCTTTATTTTGCTCTGATCGATGTAGGCTACACGGCCTATAAATATCGTTTAGTTGGCACAAAAGGTCTGATCCATCTGGCTCAGGATTCTCTAGAAACGTGGCGCGAGGACGAACACTCGGCCTCCCTTTTCACAAAGCGGATATTAGATTCCTCCGAGTTCCTTCAGAACTCAACCAGTGGCTGCAGCGAAACTTCTAACAAAGGTTTAGTATCGACGACGCAGTTACCGGACGATCTAGCGAGGGCATGTTGGAGATCGCATACGATGAACACTCACAAGCTTGATAGCAAACTATCGATTCGCCTAACGCGCAAGTTAACAAACATACTACAGCACCCGCGGCTACTGGAAGGGACTCGCGGCCATCAAGAACCTCGCCGCGGCGACCAAGGTTTCCGAAAACACTGCCAAGGAATGGCTCAAGAAGCAGGCTATCTGGCAGATCTATTTACCCGCGCCACACAATATTCCACACCCGAAATTCGACGTGCTGGTGCCGAACGAAGTCCACCAAGCTGATATCCTGTTTCTCCCTCACGATCACGTCGGTCACAAGACATACAAGTACGCCCTGACAGTTGTTGACGTAGCGAGTCGCTATAAGGAGGCTGAGCCACTGGCCACGAAGGAGTCTAAGGAGATGGCCGAGGCTATTTCCAGAATATATAAGATGAGTCCTCTCAAATGGCCGAATCTTCTCCAGGTCGATCCTGGTCGCGAGTTCATGGGCGCGGTCTCTCATCTATTGGCTAAACACGATGTTTCTGTCAGACGCGGCCGCGTCAACATCCACCGGGACCAGGGGATCGTGCAGCGTTTCAATCTAACCCTGGCTGAGAGGTTGTACTTGAGTACCCTCATACGCGATCGACCGAGTGGGTAACCAGGCTGCCCGTCGTGGTCTCCGCATTGAACGGTGAGGTGACCAGATTGATCGGTAAAAAGCCTACGAACGCCATCAAGGCTAAAACGGTGTCACCCAAACCCTCTGCCGTCTCGCGCGGACGACCTGTTGGTTTAGAGGAGAAACGGCTTCCATCGGACGTCAACATCCGATACCTCTATCGACCGGGAGAGCTCGAGAGTGGCCGCCGCCGCGCGACTGATCCCGTGTGGTCTCTCAATGTATATCATCTAGATCCATTTATTACCAAACCTGATGAGCCCGTGCTCTACTACCTCGACAGTGGTTCATCACGCGGGTTTGTTGACGAAGAACTTCTTGCGGTGCCTTCTGGCACCTAGTTACCCCCAGAACGTCCGTCGTCATAGTAGATCAGGCTCTCGTCAGAGCCTTTCCGTCAGTTGTCTCCTTTTGTTGATATTCCTTTTTCTTTTTTCTTTTTTACCTATCCATAGGCTCGGTGTGTACCCCGTCTTCCATCACTCTCCTCGACATCCCATTGGCCGAGTGCTTAGTTTGTTCGGCACCGCTCTCGAAGTAACACTTGCTGCACAGAACGATGGCTCTATCCCCCTCGAATTCCAGCTTGAACAGTCCCGGAGTTCTGTTGCTCCATTTATCCCAAGCCAACCACTCGGACTTCTCCTTGTTGAACTTTCTCTTCATATTCTTTCTCACCACCTTCGCGCGCGTCTTCTCCGACACCGCGAAGTACATGCTATCAGTGTCCATCTGTATCAGTTCGAAATCTCCGCGATCCACGTACTTGTCTAAGAAGTCATAGTAGAACTCCAGCATCCGGAGCTTGGCCAACTTGTAGACCGCTATGCCACACTGAAACGGTCTGTTGATCACCACTCGATTCTTCCTGCTCAATATCTCGTAAGCCTCACCATTTTCCTCCAGGTCTTCGAACCACGCGACCTCAGTGCCCGATCGACAGTCTTCTAATCCTTCGTATAAGTTGTGTTCAGGTGTCTCTCTTGAGCTTCTATCAGTTTGCCACAACACGCGTTGCCAACCAGTTTGAATATTTCTGCCAACACCGCCTTGCTCTTATCGACGTCCCCCGTTCGTCTGGCTGCAGTGACCTCATTAACGAACCATTGGAACGGTTTGCCAGGCGTGTAGTCTATCACCCTATGCACCGCGTTGATGACCAGACCGTGCTCCAAATTACTCTTTAGTAGCGGGGAGTATATGATCATCTTCTTGGCGGATAGGGTTCAAACGAGCTTCTTACTGTCTCCTCGTTTTCGATCCGTGTCCTTCAAATAGTTTAACATGTGTTCCGGGACTTCTGCTTCCTCGACAACTCTGTTTACAAATAATGGTGACATTTCAGAGAACTTGTCTCGCAGCGTTTCCGGGACCTCTATATCCAACTCTGCCAATCCGAACCACTTTTCGCTCCTGACCTTCCTCACAAAACAGTCTATATACGACTGTCTGTGTGGGTCGTCACACGTCCCTATCGTCTCCTGCCTGCACGGCATGTCTTTCGACAGAGTAGACAGGTACAGCGCATTGGCGTCGTACCCCAGCACTATCTTGCACATCTTCTCCTCCCGACTCCCTACCTGACCCCTGATCGTTGATCTGCCAGCCTCTGCGTATCTGGAGAACACTATGGACGGACCACCGACAAATCCCTGCTTCATCATCGCGTAAGTCTCAGACTTCGGCGACCACAGCTCGGTTGTGTCCGCCTTCCCATCGACCGACCCGCGGAGTAGGTACTGAAGGGAAACACCGGGCAGAGACACAGCATCCTTGAGTATATCCACACCTCTTCCCCTGTAGAACTCCGTCATTTTATTCAGAGCCTCCAGGAACGGTCCGACATCCAAGTCGTTGTAGTGTTGCAACCATTCCTTGAACGTCTTCATCCCATTTTCTCGGAATACCTTCTTACACTCTTTCCACTCAGACAATGACAGTATAAACTCACCCATCAACTTCGAGTACCACTCGGGATAGTCTGGCAACCCCGGATGGTCGAGCTTGTCCGCGCTATCGAACCACTCGTACGGGAAGTGAGACTTTACCGTTTTACAGTCGTACGCCTTACCCCACCGATCGTACGTGGTACCGGGTCCCAGATACTGGATGATGTCGAGAAATCTAAACTCCGGGGTAAACAGAAACATCGTCGTGCTGGCTCTTTTTCCGACCATCACCTTATTCACGGTGGCCGCCAAATTCTCGACAAAGTACTGCTTGATGAGGTTCAGGTCGTACCTGCGGCAGTTGAACCCCACCACCGGGACTTGGTCGATCCACGAGACGATCTTCGCTTGTTGAGGCTTCGATAGCATATCTATGTCGGCCGGCAGATACTTCTTCCTAACCCCCTCCCTGATGGCCTTGCCTCTCATCTGCAGCTCGGTCACGAACTTCTCGACTAGCATGTCGGGATCTCGTTCGCAGATGTGGGTGATCCCTGCATGCATCGTATCCCTCAACGACACCGATATAGGAATGTGCTCGACCTCGAAGGTCAGGTCTTTGGTGGGTCGTGTGGTTTTCGACTTGTCGAGATACGCCTCGAAGTCGTAGACTATCTGGTGAGGGTACAGATTCGTCTCCTCCTCCTCGCGCGGTGATGGTGGATAGTGGGGATTCACCTCATTCAACCACTCGCACTCCCACATCACCACCAGCTCGTAACCCTCATCCCTTATTTTAGCGTCTTGAATTGTCGTCGTCCTGTACAGTGATCTCGCGTTACCTCTCCAGCAATGTGTCGGACACCCGTGCCAGTAGCATCCGTGAAACTGAAACACGGTCTTGGTTTCGTGACAGCAGCCGTCGACCGGATCACCGGCCACCACCTCTCGCCGCCGTGACCTCATCTCGCGTGATGTATGTGTTTTCCCACCTTCTCCTCTTCTCTGCTCAACCATTGAATTGACATCGCACTCGCTGACCCCTTGGGATAGAATGCCTTCGCATAGGCCGACTGCGGTCTCTCTACCCTCTTACCGGGACATATCACCACGGTCTTTCCACCCATGCAGGTGGTCGCGTGCCTGTGCATGTTACACGATTTTGTGAACCGTTGTTGACATCCGGTGCACCCGTACTCGTTCGTCATCTTGCGGAGGTTCGCTATGAGGAAAGAGTGACCTCCAAACATTCCTATCGTCATGGTCTTCACCCCAACCGCGTCATAGTTTGCCGGAGACTTCATGAGATACCACACTCCGTCGTCGGTGGGCTCGTAAACGCGAATGCCTAACTTAAAGTGCTCTTCGATCTTCTTAATATCGTCCAGAGGGATTCCCTTACTACCCGGTCCGAAATCGTGACCAAGGTATTCGCGAGCTAGAGCTCGTGCCTCCATACAACAGCAGTCGGGTCTCCCTCCACGGTGGATGGCTATGCACCTAAACAGACACAAGTAGTCGTCGTACGTGTTGATGGAATACATTCCCTTTTTCTGCCTTAATAATCGGGAAGTTTTCCCGCTCCCATGAGGAGTTGTTGAGCGTCAATGATCATTTTCACCTCGACCGATATCCAATGAACGAAGGTCCATTTTGTGTTTGGTCTAACGACTTTGTCGATGTCCATTCGATCTTTCTCTCTATCGGCTATCCAACTCTCAGCTTTGGCGATCTCGTTTATCCACGGACTGCCCTTTGAGTTTTTGTGATAGATCATCGTAGCGTCGGTCTCGATGTTCCTAATACGATACGAGCACGAATACCTCAGATAATATGCCGTGGTCATCTCTGGGCGAATTTTATCCATTATGCGATTAGCGATCTCCCCGTCTACCCCCCTCTTAAAAGTCCATACTATCTTCCTCCTACCCCTATCAACAGTTTCACTAGCTTCGGCATATTCGGCGAGAATCCTGGGACCCTCCTCCACCAAATCTCTGGCGAGCTCTCTCCTACGCTTAGGAGGTCTCCCCATCAGACGTTGATAAATTATATTGTAGTACACCTTCTCGAGTGCTTTTGTGCGAGTGCTGGGATCTTCTTTTACACGCTTCGCGTAAGCAGTGGCACGCAGACTGGCCGTCGTCTCATTCTCTAATTTCTCGGCTCGTTTTGCGAGGTCGGCAGGCAGTTGTCCGGTCGAAACCGCACGCCGCAGCCTCTCCTCGCGAACGACGGCTCGCGCGTCATTTATCCTATTTGTTATAGCTTTCTTGAGTCTCAAACCTTTTAGGGAAATTCCCCAATTCTTAGCTTGCTCTCTCATTTGCCTTATGGTAGGCATTATGCTGAGTATAACTAATGTAATTCTTATCTTTAATTGGTTGTACGTTTTCGATATGTATCACAAATATGCTATGTATGACAGATTGTTGTATATATATACTGAGTATAACTAATGGAATTCTTATCTTTAATAGGTTGTATGTTTTTGATATGTATGGCAGATCTGCTATGTATGGCAAATTGCTGTATATATACTGAGTATAACTAATGGAATTCTTATCTTTAATAGGTTGTAAGTTTTTGATATGTATGACAAGTTGCTGTATATATATATATATATATATATACTGAGCATAACTAATGAAATTCTTATCTTTAATAGGTTGTAAGTTTTTGATATGTATGGCAGATTGCTGTATTATACTGTGAGTATAACCAAGCGCTTCTTATTTCTAATAAGGTGTCAGATGTGTGTGTGTGTGTTTCACACCAGTGACGTATCACTATCAGTAGCATATAGGGAGTTAAAATGATACCACCAACCTACACACCACCCCTACGCTCCATCTACAGTCCCACACCCCACGAATTTGTGTATAAACTGAATAGACAAAAAGTGCGGACCACCTATAGAATACAGAGCCAAGTTAAACAACTATGTACTTCTAAAACGGGTCGTCCTTGTCAGAGTTGTCTCTCTTATACCATACATTTCCATTTGGTCAGATTAATTAATTAATTAATTAATTATTTAATTATTATATTTGCTAACATATAGGAAATATGGCAATATTAATTAAATAACTAATTAAATTTTTAAAACTGAACACCCCCCTATTATTATATAGAAAATAAATAATTAATTATTTAAATAATTAATTATTTAATTAATTATTTAAAAAAAAAGTATATTTGCGAACATATAGGAAGTATAAAAATATGCCTGCGAGAAATTTCTTCGGACGAAGAAAAATGAGGAAAGTTATGGATGAGAAAAGTATTCCGCCTCAACTGATTAGCGGTGTAGAAAAGCTTCATATAACTAGAGATCAACTGCGAAAACAAGCAGACGATCTCAACATACCATACAGTAAACGCCTAAGAGTTCCTGGGTTGACAAAACTAATACAATTTCAAGCTAAGCAAACGAAAACTAGTAGCTATTCAAACATTGAGTTAAACCACGGTTTAAACCAAGGCTTAAAACAAGATTTGAAAATGTTGCCACAAGTTGGAAAACTCAGAGCAGAAGCCTCATCGCTAGGGTTGACACACAGTAAACGCCTAAGAGTTCCAGGGTTGACAAAACTCATGAACGAGGCTAGAAACAGAGCTTTCACGACTAGGTTTACAAGGGCCTACAAGCGAGGTGCCTTCAATAATATAGACAATGCTGATAAAGTTGGGCATAGACTTGCGGAAGAGAGTATTATGAGTCTGCGTGCCAATGCTATAGCGCAGAGAAAGACCCCACAGAAAGTGGTGTCGAAGTTGAACCGAAAGTTGGTGAACGCAATAGCCGACGAAGGAGAGAAGATATTAGGCAGCCACGATGAAAGTAAAGAACGGGTGGAGAAAGGTAGGAGAAACATAGAGCTTTCTTTTCGTAAGGGTATAGACGGGACAATATCTGAATAAGATAGTTGACAAGTTGGCACCGATGCTGACGAGCAACTTCTATCTGAGATACTCTTTTTCTTACAAACTATCACATATAGAGGAGAAAGCCAGTCGTGGTAGAGCGAAAACTATAATATTTTACAAAAACCTCGGAGGTAGCAAATGGATGAGTTCTTACGAGGAGGTACGTACATGGGTGAAGAGACAAGAAGAAACTCGTATGAACCTGGCTAAGATAGACAGACCAAACACGAAATGGATGTTTGTCCGGTGGGTAGACGTATTCGCAAAACTAGTTTTAGGTGATAGGAGGGAAGACACAGGGTTAGCCTCAACAGTAGCATCCGGAGGACCTCTTCCGGATTGGTTGAGGAACAAGAAGGGCATGTACGCGTTAGATACATACAACGACGATTTGTGTCTTTTCAGATGTCCAGCTATTCATTTGGAAGATGTTCGAGCGGACAGGTGTTGTGATAAGGCACGAAGAATGGCTAACGAGTATTTCGCGAAAAACAAGAAAACCGCGAGAGAACCGGTTCCTTTTGAGGACATGAAGAAAATGGAGGAATGTTTCAGTGTAGGAATAGAAGTGTACGAACCAACGGAAGAAGGAGTGTGGTATTTGAGAAAGACACCGGCACACTACGAGGAGGTAGGAGAGAAGAAGATGACGATAGGATTGTTAAAAAACTACGCGTTCCTGGTGAAAAACATAAATAATCTAACAAAAATATACTGTTGCTACGACTGCAGACATAGATTCACCAACGCCAGCAACATGAAGAGGCACGCAGCAACATGCATGAGGGGAGAGACCGTAGTCGTGTACAAAGGTAAGATGATAGACAGACCAATGTCCGCGTTTGAAAAAGCCTTCTACCCAAGATCGCACGCCAGCAAAATGTCGATAGACTGGATAAAATCATTAGAAGGCAATCACATACACACCGCCAGGTGTGGACACGGAGGAGAAAGGTGGGTTGCAGGGGCTCCGGTCGACGGATACTGCAGGGAGACAAATACCGTGTACCAATTCCACGGCTGTCACAGGCACGGATGTCCACTCCACACAAGGCGCATGGGTAAAAAGTATGAAAAAACTCTCGATATGGACGCGGCAATAATCTCAGCCGGATACACACTCGTGGTTATTTGGGAGTGCGACTATAATTCACGAAATCATCCACAAGTAGAACAGACGGCCCAGGAGACAGTGTTGTACCCGCACCAAATAGTGTACGACTTTGAAGCTTACATAGACGTCAACGGAGGGGACGTAAAAACTCGAGACCTAGAGTACGAGGTGGCCCACGTTCCGATAAGTGTTTCAGTAGGCGACAGTCTCTCAGGAACGACTACACACATTTGCGAGAGAGATCCTGAAGTTTTGGTATCAAAGTTGAAAAGCCGAGGTAAAAAGATCAAAATCGATGTGCACCGCAAGTACATGCCGACTGATATGGACAAACTCTCGGAAACACAAGTCAAAGCTATAAAGAGGTGGATAGAACAGGTTCCCGTGGTAGGATTCAACTCCAGTAGATACGACATAAACCTGATAAAGAAACATCTCGTTGGGAAACTGGCTGACACAACCGATACAGTTCTGGTAGGTAAGAAGACAAACACGACGATATTTCTGTTCACTCCGGAATTCAGGTTTCTAGACATTGCTCTGTACATGGGACCCGGAACTAGTTACGACAAGTAACGAGTGGTTCGACTCCCCAGAAAGGTTGGACTACGATGGTTTACCACCCATCGAACACTGGTATTCCAAACTGCGAGGCGGATACCTTATTACAGAGAGTGAGCTAGAAGCGTGCAACGCGATCTAGAAAGATAAAAACATGAAAACTTTCGCGGGCTGGCTGCGATACTACAACGACCTGGACGTCGCACCGTTCTTGGAAGCGGTGGGAAAAATGTGTAACTTTTACAAAGACAGAGGAGTGGATATTCTTAAAGACGCAGTAACGCTACCCGGTGTGGCTTTGCAATATTTGTTGCGAGGAACCATCAAGGAGGATGTGAAAAGCTACAGAACAAAGGAAAACGCCGCATACGCAAAATGTCCACCACTGTACGTACCCAAAAAGGAAACTTACGACATGCTGCAGGGAGCTCTTGTCGGAGGACCGTCTATAGTGTTTTCGAGATACGCGTAAGCCGGAGTATCTAACATCCGCACGAATAAAAATAAGAAATGCGGAGCGGTGCTCGGTTACGACGCTAACGCACTGTACCTGTCGACTCTGAAGAAAGTGATGCCTTGCGGTAAAGAGATCATCCGACACGTTGGAGAACCTACAAACCAGATGGTTGTGGACAGATTCTCGCAAAGAATTTTGAAGTCCGAGTGGTTCGGATTTGCGGAGGTGGATATCGAGGTGCCGACAAATTTACGAAAACATTTTTCGGAGATGTCGCCGCTGTTCACAAACAGGGTTGTTAAAGAAGAAGAGGTCCCAGAGCACATGTTGGTTTACCTAGAGAATACAGGTAGGAACAGGGGAGACGGTAAGAAACTAGTGTGAACTCTGTCTACAGAGAAGACGTTGCTGTACGCGCCGCTACTGAAGTGGTATCTGCGACACGGATTAGAGATAACTGCTGTGTACAGAACTTTGGATTACCAAGAAGGAAAGCCGTTCGAATGGTTCGTAGACGAAGTAACCGCAGCACGTAGAAACAGGAGATGTCGACAGTAGCAAGGCCGTTGTGGGCGAGATATTCAAGTTGGTGGGCAACTCTTGTTGCGGAAAGATGATCGAATGTTCCGAGCGCCATCTAAACACAACGTATACTAACAACGAGAGCTGCGTTGACAAAGCATTGAGATCCGCATTCTTCGAAGATATCGAGGAGATTGGAGACGCTTACGAGATATCTAGCAGGAAACCGAGAGTAGTAATGACTAGACCGTTTCACTGTGGGATAGCAGTTTATCAGTTGGCAAAGTTGAGGATGTTGGAGTTCTACTACGACTTTCTAGATAAATACGTTGACCGAAGCGATTTCGAGTTGATGCAGATGGATACAGACAGTATGTATATAGGAATTTCCAGCAACAGCCTGGATTCTATAATAAAGTCGGATATGATTGACTCTTTCGAAAGAGAGAAACGAGATTGGATAGCTTGGGATAAGTGGAGCAACCGCGAGCCAGGAGTCTTCAAGATGGAGTTTCGCGGACACCGAGCGATTGCCTTGTCTAGCAAGTGTTATATTGTCGAAAAAGTTCCCGAAAAAGGAAGTCAGGAAGAAGAAGACAAAACAATTAAACTGGATGATTTTATGAAACATTCCGCCAAAGGTATGTCCAAGAGAACAAACAGTCTGAAATGGGATAGATACAAGAAAGCGTTGGAGGGTGGTCTAGACATTGGAAAAAACAGGGGTTTCAGAATGAACAGTGGAGTCATGAAGACTTACTCGCAGACAAAGTTGGGACTATCCGCGTACTACGATAAGAGGAGGGTGTTACCCGACGGTATCCACACGGAACCGTTGATGTACTAAAACGAATCAAGATTTAAATTACTATGTAAAATGGTTATCCGAGGGCAGCTGGGTGTCAGAAGGCATCGCAAGAAGTTCTTCGCGAACAAACCCGCCCGATAGACCATCATCCAAATAGTAGAGCACGGGCTCATCGTGTTTGGTAATATATCGATCCAGATGATATACATTGAGAGACCACACGGGATCAGTCGCCCGGCGGCGGCCACCTTCGAGCTCTCCCGGTTGATAGAGGTACCGGACGGTAACATCCGATGGAAGCCGTTTCTCCGCTAAACCAACGGGTCGCCCGTGCGAGAAGGCGGATGGTTTGTGCGACACCATTTTCGCCTTGATAGCATCTACAGGCTTCTTACCGATCAATCTGGTCACCTCACCATTCAGTGCCGAGACCACAGCGGGCAGCCGGGTCACCCACTCGGTCGATCGCGAATGAGGGTCTACAAGCTCTTTGGCATATTGGTGCCCGAACAGCCTCTCAGCCAGGGTTCGATTGAACCGCTCCACGATGCCCGGGTCCCGGTGGATGCTGACGCGGCCGCGTCTGACAGAAACTTTGTGGTTAGACAATAGATGAGATGGATGAGATAAGTCTAACATCAAACTGTTTGTAATTTTAAGAAAATTATAAAATTAATTATGAGTAACAGCATCAATCCAATCGCGATTGGAAGAATTGAAGTTGCGAATAATTCAGTAATATTTAGTAGATTATTTAGTAAATAATTCAGTAATTCAGTAATAATTCAGTAATAATTCTGTAATATTTAGTAGATATTAGTAGATATTAGTAGATATTAGTAAATATTAGTAAATATTAGTAGATATTAGTAAATATGCAGTAATTAATTGATAACTTCATAATTTGTGGGTTGATCTGTCTTTAACAATAGCTTGGCGTGCTTAGTTTCCGAAAGCATCTGTCGAACCTCCAGTCGCTCCTCGCGCGTTGGAATAACGTCGTTCTTTCGAAGACAGTGTCTCGGTCTCGGTCCTTGCGGTGAAAGAGGGCGACCCATTTCGTTTGCTCGCGCAGATCCTTGAGGATGGCGTTGTACTCTTGAGTGGAGATCCATACACTTTGCCCCGCATGGCGGCCAGAAAATGCGAGCTCGGAGAGCCTGTCCTTCTTTTTGGTCATCGCCGCCTTTGCCGAGCAGTCGTCAATCACGTATAGGGTGGGCTCTCCCTGGAATCTTTGGTATAAACCACGCAGCCAATCGTGAAACCTGTCGCCGGGGTCAATGACGTATACCTCAGGGTCGGTCCATATCCACGGGCGCCGCTGATAAGCCTCGTTGTGCCGCACAGTGGGACACAGGATCACAATGTGTCGAAAGGCAGCGCGGTAAGGAGCCCTCGAGCAAGTCCAGGATGAAAACCGTTTTTCCGCATCCTGTCTGCCCACATATTATGGCAGAGTGGGCATCACCAATTGGTAAATTGGATTTGTTGAAGGTTTTACATTTTTAGATTTATATTTAGTAGAGTGCTGAGACGTATCGGCCATCTTCGATGTTGAGTTGTGCGTCTGTCATTATATATAAGTACACGTTCAATGGCCCGGCTCCGTCCGCCTCTTTGGTTATCTGGATCGTCACACCCTCACTAGCGTTCTCAACTTGGCGTCCGCTACCGTGTATTTGGTCGTCGTCGCTGGCTCGCATGTCTAGCCATAACGCGTATTTGGTAGTCAGGAACTCCGCGAGTGAGAAGGCCGAGAGCTGCAGGTCTTTGGCAACCGCGGCAACCTCCGGGGAGCGCTTAGAGCCGGAAGCAAACTGCTTTCTGACTTCGTCCCACTGCTGGTGTGCGCGAAGACCCGCGCTGTAGAGTTGATTGGGGACTCCCTCGATCGTCATCTCTACCTTCGTGATTTTGGGGTTATAGAATTTGTCTGTTTTTCTAGCACCGGGCGCCAACCGGGCATCCTCGAACAACATCAGTATGCCTTTCACAATGTGTCGCTTTTGTCTTTCGTCATCTTGCGGTGACGAAGAACTTGGTCGTAAAGTATGGTAACGCGCCCGGCATACTGAGATCTGATTAATCCCGCGACTTCGGGCATCGTGACCATGTCGTACTCCAACGAAACGCGTTGTCGCTCGAGTTGTTATCTGCCTTGTTACCAGCCCCGATTCTAAGTTTGGTTACGTTCTTATTTTGACTGGTGTCAATACCCTGATAGACCGCGTTTTCGCGCTCTTGCGCCGTCTTCCACAGGTCCTGGTAACAATGGTAGACGTCGCTGTCATCGATCGACATCACCTCATTACCAGAAATATTTATCATGGTCTTCTTGACGATGGCGCGACCCAGGTTCTGAACGACGGTTCGGTCCACGTCCGTCGACGTCCGCGAAATAGTGAAAGCGAGGCGAACAGTCCCCGGCACAATGACGTCGCTAGCTCCGAGGTTGGGGAAGCGGACTAACAGCTGCTGGTTCTGGTCGATCGTCGATGGGTTGTTCGTAATAACGACACTCTGTCTCACGCCTTTCGCCCAAAGGGGCTCCCGCAGTCTCCGGTATGGATTGAGTTTGCGACCGTATTGACTCGAAGACATATTTAAATACTCTATTAAACCCGTATGGTTTTTTCTTTAATACATAATTATAAATAATTAAAAGATGGATGATTTCGACATGGACGAATTCGGCAGAGACGATGTCCGATATGATGACCTCGATGATGATGACATGGATGATGATAACGAAACGCCCTTCATGGAGACTCCAGTTCCAATCCAATCGCGATTGGAGGAAATAGGTGGCGCTACCAACACCATTAGTCTAAGTCGAGAATTACTCGAGTCAGCTGTAGACGACTACTACAACAGTTTGGCAGAAGAAGGTATGGTCCCGGCTGTCGGCCGCGACTACTCCAAGTTCGGCGTGGTAGGTTGCGACTAAAAGCATCAAATATCCAATTCGTCAACATCAGGACCGGAAAACCCTTATCGCTGAACACCATTGCCGGAACCCGGGGTGGTGGCGAAATCGTAAGGGATGAACTCGGATTCGTAGATTGGAAGAGGGGTAAAACAATTATGCCGGCCCGCGCTGTAGAGGCCCTACAGTCTACCGACGAAACGATGGCGAAGACGGCCGCCGCGATAGAAACTGTCTAGCTCAACGAGGTCCCTCGTGTAGCCACCGACGCTATTCGCACAATGGAGCTCAGCGAAAGCGAGATAGATGGAATACTCAGCACGATGGATGACCCGCAGTTATCTCTTCGCGAACTCCGGGGACTCGATAAAGCTCTGCAAACGGTCCGGGGTGAACTGGCCCTTAACCTCGCCAAACTCACGGCGCTGGATGAACTTATCACGCTAGAAGAAAGGAAACTGGAAGAAGCCCGTGGTGATAGATAGAGAATCTACCAAGCGAATCATCGAACGCCTGCAGTCGTTGCGGGATGAAAGAGCAGCTCGCTCGGAGTCTGCATCGGGTGGCCGTGAGGCTCTCCGCACCCAAATAAGTCGGATCCGCGAAACAATCTCGAGGGTTCTGCACGAGGAGACGCGACACTCAGTGAGCGTCTTTGCTCTCTGTTCAGAGAGCAGGGAGTCACGATAGCAAGCATCCTCGCGGCTATCGGCATGACCATATCGACCATAGTTCTAGTTTTCACTGGTGGTGCGGCGGCTGCAACCGTGCCAGCACCCGCGCCAGCACCCGCGCCATCCGGCTGAGCCAAGGAGTGGGTAAAAAAGCATCTAAAAGCCCTCGCCAGTCTCCTGGCTAAATTAGCAGGAAAGGCGGCTGCCGCGCTGCCTGGGCTGATCGGGGGTGTCGTCTCCTTCTTGTTATCTATATTATCAAAAATGGCCGGATCGCTCGCCAAAAACACTTGGGCTTTAATCGTGGCGATCGCCGGTCTCCTACTATTCTCCGCCACCAATAGAGATTGGAAGTTCCTAAAACCAAAGCGCGAGTAGTCCGATCACCACGAGGGCGACGACGAGCCCTAATTTCTCCTCCTCGTGGGTTGTAGTTCCCGCTCCTGTTCCAATTTCTCCAATCGCGATTGGAAGAATTGGGGGTACTGGGGTGGGTGGTTGCGGTTTTATGAAATCGGTTCAACTTACAACCTCAACACCCAATCGAGATTGGATGAACCCGACCGTCTTGGGGGTGTGCTTGATGATATCCTTGTTCACGTTACCGTTATGGCCGATCTTTTGTTTGGCGGCGGCGATTACGATCTGATTATTGTAACCGTCAACCCGGTCGTCTCGTAGTATCATATTACTCGGCGCCATATAAAGACCTATTCCAAATACATAGTCTACTGGGGTGCTGGCATTCTGCAAAACGTCTTGATACCGCCTGATCGCATCCGGGAGGTCCACCGGAGATGAGATGGAGTCCTTGACATTTGCCAAGAACTGTTTTTGTGCGTCAAACTCCTTCCCGTCTCCTATTATAGAACTGCGCGCTTGCGCTTGTGCGCTGAGGACGGCCCAGACGTATGTGCGAATGGAGTCGTTGAGGCGGGTAACCCCACCCTGCGTAAACCCCAGACCTTTATCTAACATAAATGTGCCCCAAGCGTCCTGGACCGCAGCAGCCTGTTGTATGTAATCGACGACGTGACCTCGGTTCGGAGGTAACGAATTGCAGGATGACACGCCGCATTGCCGACCTCCAGACACTTCCGGCCCGAAGGTCATTGTCGCAGGGTCAAAATTCCCGGCGTTCCGACTGACAATGTGGTCGCCGGAATGATCGTGTCTAAAATCAGTCTTCGTCCAATTCCCGGACTGGCCCCGAATGAGAAAGTCACCGAGTCCAGTGCTGTTAGGAAATGTTTTCTGTCTCCAATCCGAATCTTTTGAAACGTTAAATTCGTTACACAGTCTTTCGAACGCCCTATAGTCGTATGTGTTGGAAATGGGATTCCACCCGCCGTCTTGAGGTAGTGGAGTACCTAGTTCCTTTAAAAGTCTTCTAATGGTGTAATAGAAATGAAAGTTGTAGACACTTCGGAGCATGACATTCTTGGATGTCAGATGGTCTTGATGTGAAACTCCACATCCGGTTGTTGCGCACCATACAGCGAAATTTAGCTGATTCTGCCAAAACTGCATCGGTGTTGCTTTCCACCCGTTCACAACCTCTATGGTAGTAATCTTGGGCAACCTATATTGTTCAAACATGTTAGGGAAATTGGTGGCAAAGGCACTGTCCGATCTAACTGTTACAGTTGGGTGTACAAGGTGGTTAACAACGGCTTTTTGCGCGTATTTACCTCCGACCGCGTACTTCGCATTATAATTAAATCTAAATGCCTTTGTATCCATTGAAAGATATTGTTATTATGTTTGCTACTATCACTAATGTTCAAAAAGAGAGTTGTGAACTTCAGAAGTCAATCGACAACTGCTGCGGAAAACGCAGGGTAGGCCTCAGATCAATCACCTTCACGGTTGGGTGAGATAATGTGGGGAAGAGTGAAGGGTTTGGGTATGTGAAGGATGGACGCTCAGTAGGTGTAAAGCTGCCTCCCGGACTGTGGAGTTTTAGACAGGTCAAAGATTTTGTCACCTCAGAGCTTGACGGTAAAGCCAACCTGACAGTATCGAAGGCTACCGGGCTCGCAACAATGACCATCGGCCCAGACAGCCGGGTAAGGATCTCCCCGGCGTTGGGTATTCGACTCGGTTTTAGAGAGACATACGCCGCAAATAATGGATTGTTTGCCCCGGGTGAGTACGTCGATGATAACCCGGTGGACTTCGCCTTCACGAAGACTCTCAGGGTGCACCTGGATCGGCTGAACACGTCGTACAACACGGTAGACGGATCTCCCAGCACATTACTGAAAACCGTGCAAGCCAGTGATTGTTTCTTTGGGGAGACTGTGACCTTAGACTTCCCATGCCCCGAGATGAAAGTTTTAGAATCGGGACATATCCACGAATTTCCGGTCTCTATTCTTGATGATCAAGCGAGAGAGTTAAAGAACTATTACCCGATTTCGGTCGTCCTAGAAATTTCAAATTAATTAATTTTATTTTATAATTTTTTAAAATTAATTAGAATTAAACGCATGTTCGTAATTTATATATATATATATATATATATATTATTATAGAAAATGAGTATATACGGACCAGGTAGTTCATACGATTGGGTGACAGATTCAAACAATTTGGAACCAGCAGAAGGGGGATTCATCCCGACAGAGAGGACTATTAAAAAAAATATTCTGGGCTCCTGTAGCAAGCATTAATATTTTTAATTTTTAAACTTTTTTTTTCCATTTTTTTTTTCATTTTTTTTTTCAAATTCTTTTTCAATTTTTGTCTAATAGCATACGGTCGTAAGTGCTATATACAGACTATTATCATATACTAAAACAATTATTGACTAGTGAGCCATAGAATATAATCTGATATTCTATGGCTCACTAGTCAATAATTGTATAATATGTTCGCGCCAGTGAAAATTGCTTTCGGGCCCAGGCTCGAGGTCAAGGCGGGACAAGGCGAGGCATCTGATTCCGCGGAATTCTTGTTTACTTATCTCCCTTTGTTGTTTCGTGCTCTGATTTTGTATCCAGAGCATAACTCGAACACCCTTTGGAATATTTGTATGCCCCACCACGATAGTGGAGGGGGCATTTAGTGTTGCCAATCCGTCCGTCCGCACACACGAATGGGTACTTGTTGTAAGCTTACGGGGATCTTATTGGGTAGGGTTAGGATAGTGTTGGGTACTCTTGCTGGGTATTTTTATACAGTAAATACCCAAAAAGTATTCATTCGTAGGAACGTGCGTCCCGTCTCCCGTCCGTCCGTCCGTCCGTCACAAAACTTTAACACTCGGGTAAATGTCTCATAATTTCTTCATCCTTCGACCGATCTGCTTCATATTTCATATACACATTGCTCTGATGGTTCACTACCGCCCTGTGCCAAATCCACGCCCTGCCCCCGCCAAGTCCAGGGTCAAGGTCACATACTTAGTGCTTCAAAAGCTTTAACGCTCGGGTAAATATCTTATGCTTTCGGTTTTCTTTCATGTATCATCTTCATATTTCATATACGCATTGCTCTAATGGTCCTCTACCGCCCTGTGCCAAATTCACGTTCGTCCTGCCCCGCCAATGGTCAAGGTCACATACTTGGTGCTTCAAAAACTTTAGCGCACAGGTAAATATCTTATAATTTTTATTTCCATTCACGGATCAACTTCATATTTCATATACGCGTTGCTCTAATGGTCCTCTACCGCCCTGTGCCAAATCCACGTTCGTCCTGCCCCCGCCAAGCCTAGGGTCAAGGTCACATACTTAGTGCTTCAAAAACTTTAATGCTCAGGTAAATATCTTATAATTTTTCTTTCCATTCACGGATCAACTTGATATTTCAATTACGCGTTGCTCTAATGGTCCTCTACCGCCCTGTGCCAAATCCACGTTCGACCCGCCCCCGCCAAGCCCAGGGTTAACATCACATACTTAGTGCTTCAAAAACTTTGACGCTCAGGTAAATATCTTATAATTTCTGTTTTCTTTCACGGATCAGCTTCATATTTCATATATGCATTGCTCTAATGGTCCTCTACCGCCCTGTGCCAAATCCACGTTCGTCCTGCCCCCGCCAAGCCCAGGGTCAAGGTCACATACATGGTGCTTCAAAAACTTTAACGCTCAGATAAAAGAAAATTTTGACTTGGAATTTGGCCTCATTTATTATCAAAGCGATATGTGGGAACTCCGTGTTCTATGAACACATTTTCTAGTTTATTAAACTTCACACATGCATAGAAGACGACCCAAAGGTGTGTCGTACGTAAGAATGACAACTCTTGCGTCGTTAATTGTTTAGTTATCTCCCTTTGTTGTTTCGTGCACTGATTTCGTGCCCGGAGCATAACTCGAACACCCTTGGGAATATTTTCATGAAACTTCACACATGCATAGACCACAACCCTAAAGGTGTGTCACGCAAGAATGACAACTCTTGCATCACTAATTTTTTAGTTATCTCCCTTTGTTGTTTCCGTCACTGATTTTGTCTCCGGAGCATAACTCGAACACCCTTTTTTCAAACTACTTGTGTATCTGGGGAGGGGGATACACATGCGCTTGTCGACAAGCGTCCATTTCTAGTTTGTTTGTTCATTTATTGTTTGATTGATTTACACAATTCCTTTCACCACAGGGCAACTACCATCCCGTGTCACCCAACCATGACAGTATGATCAACTCGGGTCTTCCACCGATGTCGACGTTCCGCGGCAACACCATATCGCCGTCTTCGTCAGCGTTCTCCATCTCTTCGCCGACGGTGAACGGCTCGGAAATGACCGGGGGTCGCGGCGCCAGCCAGGGCTCGTCGCATCAACAACCACAACCACAACAACAGACGGCGTGCGATACACTTGGCAAAGCATTAGCCTCTGTAAGTATAATTGTGGTTGGAGTGTTACATTTTGCTCTTTATTGGGATCTTGCTTTGCTTGTTTTTCAACCTATATTCTCTGTTTTCCCCTAATTCTGATTCAACAAAAGACGGCGAGTGATACACTCTGCAAAGCATTAGCCTCTGTGAGTAATTCTGGCAGGAGTGTTGTTATACACTCCCCAGAGCATTAGGAGTATTGTGTTATACACTCGCCAAAGCATTTTCATCAGGAGAGTGTTGTGTTTTGCCAGTTTTGGGGGCAGTTATTTGGTACCATTGCCGATGAACATATCAATCAATCAACCAATAAACTGATCAATCATTTTCACATAATCACTAGTTACAAATTCAATCAGTCAATCAATCAACATGCCTGTTTCAGATATATTCAGCCGACCACACAATTAGTAGTTACGGCTCCAATCCCTCCACCCCAGTGTCGTCCCCACCTCCCATGACAGCTGAGTTAATCCCCACCCCAGTGTCGTCCCCACCTCACATGACAGGTAAGTTAATCCCCACCCCAGTGTCGTCCCCACCTCCCATGACAGGTGAGTTAATCCCCACCCCAGTGTCGTCCCCACCTCTCATGACAGGTGAGTTAATCTCCTTTTATTGCAATTTATCTCTAGCCTATTTCTCCAACATTGCAAAGTATACTTTTCTAGCAAAGTATACTTTGAGGGAGAAATTTTCAATTTTAGGATAAATTTATTAATTTTGATTATACTGAATTTATTACATTATCACGGCTGTGATAACATTATCACGGCTGTGATAATGTAATAAATTCCGTATAATAAGTCTGCATACTTTTAATCATCAAATATGTGCAGTTGTTAGTTCTACATGAAATAATGCATTTCAGGAAAAAAAATGATTGCTCCCTCAAACTATATACTTTGCTAGAAAAGTATACTTACGCAATGTTGGTGAAATACAGGCTCAGCGAATCAAGCTGCTTGATTTCAAGCACAATATTCAAGTATTTCAAATAAACTGACAAATATTGGCAAGTTTTGTGCAGGAGGTTAGTGAACATTGTGACTTCGTTACTTTTGTTTTATTCTATGAAATTTGGCCAAATGTGTACCTGTAATTTACCTGTGTTTACCTGTTCAGGATCATCGAGCCAATGGCAACGTCCCTGACATAATTCTTCTACCTCACCACAGTTTGACGGCCCTCTTCATTCATTGGTAAGTGTAAATTCAACTTAGCCAATCATAGAATAGAATATAATTTATTGACTTAAACTCATACAAGTTTCTCGTCATACACTGTCTTACATTCAGTTGTAAAAGTTATTGCTGTTAATGCCCCAAGAGGAAATAAATTTGACGATTCTCATTCTCAGCCGTCCATTAAATACATTGCCAGATTATTATGTTATTTGTGTTTATTGTTACAAAAATATAGACATGCTTGCTTATAGTCGCAATCCTGTCTGTCCTTCTGTCTGTCCGAGATTTGTGTTACAGTTTCCAGCTACCTAACCTACTATCTCTATTACTTCATATAAGCTTATTTGTCTTCATCCATAATTTCCTTCCCAGCATTCTAAGGGTTAATTAATGTTAACCAATCTCTCTCGACGTGTCTTATTGCAGGACTATCTGACTATTAGTACATGTATTCCATAAAAGCTTGCAATAAAATAACTGTAATTGTCATTTCTAGCGAAATGCACCTATGGTGAGAACAATAGTCTATTATTTTCTGCTGTGTAGACCTTCATGACACAATCTTACAAAACCAGGCACAGTCTTTTCTCAATCTACACATTAGTTTTCAGCCTGGGAAACCTTGATTCAGCCTATTACAGTCTGAAGATACACACTTATTCATGGAATTTTCCGATTGTTTCCAAAATGTAGATAACCAACCAAATACTACAGTAAACACCACTGCCCATGGTTTTTAGCTCACCTGAGCGAAGCTCGTGTGAGCTATTGTTACCGCAATGTGTTCGTCGTCGTCCGTCGTCGTCTGTGAACATTTTCAAACGTCTTCTCCTCGGTAACCATTGGGCCTATAGTCACCAAGCGTCATGGTCATGGTCCTTAGGTAGGGGGATTACAAAATTGTTAAAATGACGTCATAACGTAATCCAAGATGGCCGCCGTCAAAAAATAGCACAAATTCTTCAAAAATCTTTTTCTCAAGAACCGCCTACGGGATTTCAACAAAACTTGGTAGAAATGATCGATGTACAATGCTCTTTCAAAGCTGTTAAAATGGTGACCTCGGGGTCAAAAATGGGCGTGGCCCGTGGGGTCAAATTGGGGTCAAATTGGGGTATTTTATTTTTGACCGAATATGGTCATGTCATATATCAAATCGAAGGTATCAACGAGGTGATCACTCTGGTGCATTTTTTTGTCGAAATCGGATGGTTATGTCATCCAAGATGGCCGCCGAAATGTCAAAAGGTCGTTCTTTTATTAGAGATTTCAAAATTCTTCTTCACATGAACCGCTTGGCCCATGGTAGCCAAACTTAAAAGTTATGGTCTATGGGTGAAGCCTTTTCAGATTTGTTAAAATGGAGGTCATGGCTAATCCAACATGGCCGCTGTCTAAAAATAGCATAACTTCTTAAAAAATATTTTTCTCATGAACCGCTAACCGGATCTCGACGAAACTTGCTAGGAATGATTGATGTACATTGCTCTTTCAAAGTTGTTAAAATGGTGACCCCGGGGTCAAAAATGGGCGTGGCCCGTGTGGTCAAATTATATTTTTGACCGAATATGGTCATGTTATATATTAAATCGAAGGTATCAACGAGGCGATGCCAATAATAAAATTGTAGTTGGTGAAAACAAGTAACGTCCGTCACTTTAATATAAGATAGATGCTGAGACATGGGAAACACTTGCCATATTGTATTTTATTTAAATTTAAAGGATTTCATCCACTACGTGCAAGAAGAGTTTACCTGCACATATAATTGAAAGGGATAAGCAGATGTTTTATGAAATAAATTGTCAACATAACGCCCATCACACTTGTCAGGTCATTTGTTTTTAGTGAAAAAAAACCCAACTAATTTGCTTGATCACCTACCTTTTTTGGCCATAAACCAAAAAATTGAATATAATGCTCATGGAATCCAAGTGTATGGGGCTATCTCTGATTTTGCACACTGAACATTAATTGGTAAAATAGTTGCAATTTAACATACAATGTCAATCATAACAACCACCACTTTCTAGTAAATGTCAAATTGTCAAGCAGAACGGCCACTCAATGTGGATACCAATTGGCATTAAATAATGTGATTTTTTTATGCTTGTAATAATGGACGGAATAAATAATTAATGCAGTGTTGCAATATCAGTGTGAAAAGTGTTGAAAACACTTCATAGATATACGAAAATAATAAAAATATAGTTGGTGAAAAAAAGTAACGCCCGTCACTTTAAAATAAGCAATATCCCGAGACATGGGAAACTCTCGCCATATTGTATGTTCTTTAAATTTAAAGGATTTCTTCCACTACTTGCAATAAGAGCTTACCTGCACATACGATTGAAAGGGATAAGAAGGTTTCTTAGGAAATAAATTGTCAAAATAACGCCCATCACTTTTGTCGGGTCAATTCTTTTAGTGAAAAAACAACGAATATGCTTGATCAACTATCTTTTTTTGGCCATAAACCAAAAATTAGAATACATGCTCATGTAATCCAAGTGGAATTATAGCAAAAGAGAGAACTTGAAAATGTTCGTGTGATGGCCGTTATTATTTCCATTTATCTGATTTTGGCCCACAAGCAACTCCTGGTATAGTACGGGTGCCTGTCAGTAGATCATGATATTGTAGTTTCAATGCTGTATGGGTATTGTAATTTCAATGGTGACCTTTCACGCCATACAGCAAAGCTCTCGATAAGATGCATATTGGCGTATTTTATGCTCTTGCTGTAGCAGAATACGCATTGTTTATGAAAAGTGGGAATACAAAAATACTCGCAGCTATGTGAAAATACGCACTGATTTCAAATTGAGTAGTGAAAATACAGTAATAAATTTGCAGCTCAAATAAGTGAATTTTCAAATTTGTTTTTATTTTTCATCATTTGTTCCCTATTTAGAAGAAAATCAATATTACATTTGTAAAAATAAATTGTGCATTTAATTTGAAATCAGGGGGTACAATACTCTTTAGACACAAAGCTTATCTGGAGCTCTGCAGCACTTTTTTACCAGTCAACATTTGGTCCATTTGCAGCTATGCCGTTTGTAGTCATTATTTACTGGGTAGTCATTTTGTTTTATTCTTAAAACAAAGTGTGGGTGGCAGGTGGGAGAATGCGATGGGTAATTTAACGATCGGGGTTCATCCTTACCGGAATTCTGACTGGAGACGAGGTTTGGCCCTTACATACTTCTGTGGCATTTTGTATGTGCAGGGTTCAATCTTGGTCACTTCTCCCTCCAGGCAAAATATGGAGAAGTGAGGGGAAATTAGGGAGAAGTGATCAAAATCATATTTTCCCTGACTATGCTGAACTAAATTGTTGTCGTCTGCTGCTCATATATTATTAAGAAAAAAAAGCAGACAGCAATTTCTATTTCAATTTCCCGCTCTATATAAGGGTTAATTACGCACGTGAATCTCGTGCGCATTGACTTTGAAAAAATCAATAGCTGTGTATACGCGTTATTAATACACGGCTATATCTAAATGTGGAATATTTTGTACTATCGGATATCTGCTGAAATGAAAGTAGTTGGTTAAAGCTGAAACATCAATCTCAGAATAAATCAAGCTGATGATTATAAACATATGATAAGCCAATCAGCATGCATGAGTGCGAGTCCCAGATTTTAGTAACATTTTATAATCTCAGCTGAGTCAGCTACATATATGACTGATACTTACAAGCAGCGTGTCGAGCCTTATTTGTAGTTTTAGCGGGGGTATCGTGACCCCTAAAATAGATATTATCAGACTTAGCAGCTCTGCATAGCGTACAGTGGCATTTGCCAGACTCATCCTTTTTATATCAGTCAAAAGAATATTGCAAGACAGATTTGGAAGACATCTAATTCTTACTCGGGAAATTTACGTTTTGCGGCATGTTTGGATGAATTGCCCGCTAACCAACCTGACAGCGACATTATCACAGTCAAAGATTGATATCATGTAGTATTTATGGGCACACGTTTATTACTCAAATTTTAAACGAGTCCTATGTGAAAATTACGCTAAAAGACCAGAGACAATGCATAAACAAAAATATGAAAAGTCATGCAGAGCACGATGTTATTAGCCGATCAAATCAGGGTTCAATATATGTCCACATTTTAGTAGTTACAGAATCTCAGGGAAAAGTGAGAGAAGTGTTGATTTCCTCCCCAACCAAATTCTCGCAGTTATATTTAGTAAATTACTATGGATTTGCCATTTACTTGGAGGCCATTTTGAGTTTTCTGACAATGGAGTATATTAACTGAAATATTATTCCAGTTGAAAGAATTAACCTTTGAATAAAGGTGAAGGCGCTTAGCATTACACAAATATGTAGCAAGTCACCGAAATCTCATATAAATACCCGATTTTTGGCGGGCATCTTGAAAATATGATAATAATATACTGAATATTAGTGTAGTTTACGTAAATTCTTTAATATATCCATCTGAAATGTTTTTGAACAACTTGCACCAATTTCCAAGTCAAGGACCATGACCTACCTATTGGCTCATATATTGGCAATTTTCGACTTCCATCAAGCATAAAGTTCAATGACCTTGAAATGACCTTGAGCTTGGTTAAAAAAATGACACCCGGAATTTTTGGAAACCTTATACATTCAAGTTTATAAAAACACCTGGTGCCATAAATTAACACGAGGTGCCGGAATCTTATATATATATACCTATTGCCCAGACTGTAGAAAGATGCCAGAATTTAAGAAAAACAAGCGTGTAAAAAGGTGATTAATTTGGTGTGCAAGTACTGTATGTGAACTTCAATGTACATGTATATATTGCCAATGCAGATATATTGTCTGTATAATCGAGACGCACCATGTGATTTTGTACCTACGAACAGGTGCGCAATTTCATAAATATGCTGAAAGTTGATGAAATTCTCAAAGCAAATGCGGAATAGAATTCTGCATTTGCTCTGAAAATTTCGACAACCTTCGGTGTCATTCCAGGAAAATATCGTAAATTTTGTAATTTTTGTCTCGCCCGCGAAACGGAAAGCGAGACATAGGTTTTGCTTTTCCGGAGTCGGCGTCGGCAGCATCATCATTCAATGTTAAGTTTTCGTGTTACGGTCATTACTTCAACACCTTATCAGCTACAGTCATCAAACTTTATACATACCTTTCCTATGATATGTAGATGAATATAGGACTATTAAAAAAAATTCCGGGCTCCAGGGTCAAGGTCAAACTCTATTTCTTTCTATGCTACAAACTGAACATTAATGAATAGAATTTATTGACTTAAACTCATACAAGTTTCTCGTCATATAAACAAATACATGTATATACAAAATAGTAGATAGTATTCCAAGAGTGAACACATTAACATTAGAGAATGGCTGATTTTCTGTACTCGAATGCTTCTTTTAAATATTTACACAAATTTACGACCGTTCTTTAATGCATGAAGATCCGTTTTCTCGTACACCTTACCTGTAGAGAGAACAATAGCCTTCTCCAGTTGAACACTTCTGCATGTGCAAGCATGTGCAAATTTCCAGCTTGACCACTAAATGTCCAGCTAAATTATTACAGGTAAATTATTATACCTGGGTATTACATTTCCGTAAACTATGTTGACAATATTGTGGCAATATGTGGACCTGTGCAGATATGATATGTAGATAAATATAGGACTATTATACAAATTCTGGGCTCCAGTAGCGAGCATTATTTTTTTGTTAATTTTTAAACTTTTTTTTTTTATACTTGTTTTCCATTTTTAGCCAGCTTTTTTTGGAAAAAAAATCCTTTTAAACTTCTTTTTTTTAATTTTTTTTTCTCCATTTTTAGCCAGGTTTTTTTTGGAAAAAAATCCAGGCTATTGGATTGGCGAAAGCAAGGCGGGCGGGCGGCGTCCACAATCAATGTTAAATTTTCTTGTTTCAGTCCATTTCTTTGTTACTGTAACACATAGGACCAACAAACTTTCACAGCTTCATAACCAAGGGGTGCCCACCACATATCACTATCCAACATGTTACCTTTTTGAACTTGACCCATTTTTTCCGCGCAGTCAATGTTAACTTTTCGCGTTTACAATGTTAAGTTTTCATGTTTAAGTCCATTTCTTTGGTACTGTACCACCTAGGACCACCAAATTTTCACAGCTTCATAACCAAGGGGTGTCCACCACATACAACTATTCAACATGTGACCATTTTTTTTACCTTCACCTATTATTTCTACGTAATTGACTTAGCCATTTTCAACGTTAACTTTTTAACGTACGTCTGGTTAAAGTTTTTTGGTTAAAGTTTTTCGTTATACTATATCTTTGCAACTGCTTCGCCCATTACCTTCAAACTTTACATGGGTGTTTATCATCATCCATATTTTCATTCTACCCCCCCCCCCAACCAACCGTGCGGCCCCTGTGCCCAATGTCAAGGTCAAATTACTTTGATTTTTTTGTGTACTATATATATCTCTGCAACTGCTTCACATATTACCTTGATTTTTCACATGGGTGTTTATCATCATTGTCGCGCCCGCTTGCGGAAAGCACGATATAGTCGGCATTTTGGCATACGTCCGTCCGTCCGTCCGTGTGTCCGGTTAAAGTTTTTCCATCTACTATATCTCCTTTTTAAGTGTCCATGCCTCGCCCCAAGGCGCGACATGCAGGCCACGGCCATCTAGTCTACAAAAAGTGGGTATAATTATGTTATCCAAGTGCCTATGCTTGGAAAAAACCTGGTCTTGTTTTTTTTCAAATTCTTTTTCCATTTTTGTCTAGTAGCATAAGGTCGTAAGTGCTATATACCGACTATTATCATATACTAAACAATTATTGACTAGTGAGCCATATAATATAATCTGATATTCTATGGCTCACTAGTCGATAATTGTATAATATGTTCGGGCCAGTGAAAATTGCTTTCTGGCCCAGGCTCGAGGTCAAGGCGGCGGGACAAGGCGAGACATTTGATTCCGCGGAATTATTGTTTTATGAAATTACGCCCATTTTTGTAGGTACAAAACACATGGCACATCTTAATTATCATTATTACACTGGTGCTGCACTCCGCGCCGGTGGAAAATGTAAGACAATCCACTTGAAAATACAATATGCACCATTATAAAATGTTTCTAGATGAGTGTTAAAAAATCAATAAAATTACTACTCGTCTTGAAACATTTTTTATCGCGCCCGCTTGCGGAAAGCGCGATATAGTCGGCACTTTGGCGTACGTACGTACGTACGTACGTGTGTCCGGTTAAAGTTTTTGGTTAACTTTTTTGGTTAAATTTTTGGTTAAAGTTTGTTTTTTGGTTAAAGTTTTTGGGTAAGTTACCGGAATTCTGACTGGAGACAAGGTTTGGCCCTCACATACTTCTGTGGCACTGTGGCATTTTGTATGTGCAGGCTTCAATCTTGGTCACTTCTCCTTCTCCCTCCAGGGCCGGGCAAAAGATGGAGAAGTGAGGGGAAATTAGGGAGAAGTGATCAAAATCATATTTTCCCTGACTATGCTGAATTAAATTGTTGTCGTCTGCTGCTCATATATTATTTTCAATAATTCTTAACAAATACATGAGAATCGTCTCCAGTATCAAATATGAAAAAAAAGCAGACAGCAATTTCTAGTTCGCGCTCTATATAAGGGTTAATTACGCACGTGAATCTCGTGCGCTTTGACTTTGATGTCGATGTATCAGAAAAAATCAATAGCTGTGTATACGCGTTATTAATACACGGCTATATCTAAATGTGGAATATTTTGTACTATCGGATATCTGTTGAAATGAAAGTAGTTGGTTAAAGCTGAAACATCAATCTCAGAATAAATCGAGCTGATCATAAACATATGATAAGCCAATCAGCATGCATGAGTGCGAGTCCCAGATTTTAGTAACATTTTATAATCTCAGCTGAGTCAGCTACAGATATGATTGATACTTACAAGCAGCGTGTCGAGCATGATTTGTAGTTTTAGCGGGGGTATCGTGACCCTTAGAATAGATATATCGGACTTAGCAGCTCTGCATAGCGTACAGTGCCATTTGCCAGACTCATCCTTTTTATATCAGTCAAAAGAATATTGCAAGACAGATTTGGAAGACATCTGATTCTTACTCGGACAATTTACGTTTTGCGGCAGGTTTGGGCGAATTGCCCGCTAACCAACCTGACAGCGACATTATCACAGTCAAAGAGTGATACCATGTAGTATTTATGGGCACACGTTTATTACTCAAATTTTAAACGAGTCCTATGTGAAAATTACGCTAATAGACCAGAGACAATGCATACACAAAAATAAAATGTAGTCACAATTAACTGACTAAATTGACAGCATTGAATAATGAATATGTTTGGTTTTCTTGTTGGAAATCGGTTCATCAATCACCAAGATAATTAAGCAATTAGGCCCTTAATTAAACAAGGATCGCTGTTCCCATCCGAGTAATTTTATTATTATGCCAAACAGATTAATGGTAATTAACGGTGTATTATTGATTCTTTCCAGTGACCGAGTGACGATACTCTTTCCACTTCTCAAAGTTGCCCATTTACTGTGAACTAATTATTCACGCATGCGCAAATACACACCAGGTGTCATCAAACAAATCAGCTGTTCAATTTCACCCGATATGACGCGCCTAATTGCTGAGATTAGCGTGTTTGTAACATCCACCGGAAGCCGTTCTCCCCAAGGGTATGAATGAAATGTGTAATATTTAAAAAAAATCCAGGATTTTAAGGGCGTCTTGAATTTTTCCTTGTCGGACAGATAGGGGACTTGGGCGAAATAAACAAAAACAACTTCGCCCAAGTCGCCCCCAAAATTGAACCCTTATGTGACAGTTGAATCTGGTTATACCCCTATTTTAGGGGAAGGGGCCAAATGACGTTGGTGTGTTACAGACCTGACACCAGGTCAGGTTATTCTAATTTCAGGTCTGAGATATATTTTTTCTCGATGTAAATATTCCGTTCTGATTTTGTGATTTTCCCCCAATGCAGCAGGTTACATGGGATCGAACCCGTTCGCCCGGCCGACCTTAAATGACCTTAACTGTTGATAGGCCGTTAAACACCAATGAATAAACAAACAGACATAAAACAAAGTGACTAAACAATGACTATACATGTTTCTACAGGTCTAAAACAGTATGACAGTTTTCAATAGAGACTATTGGAAACCTGGAGTATATTGCGTTTATTTAACAAGGTCAACTGATTATTATAGTAATGAATGGCCTTTTTGTGCAATTTATCGGGGTATAAACTTGGAAAAGTCGCGGGAATACTGGACGAAGGCCGGAAGGCCTCGTCCAGTATTCCTGCGACTTTTCCAAGTTTATATTCCTTATAATTCCAGCATTTGAAATAAATTGAGGATATTCCGTTTATTTAACAAGGTGAACTGATTATCGTGAAATAAAGCACAACTGATTGGGTCCTTACACTCAACAAACGAGTGAGCGTAGTGAACTGAGTTTGTTTAGCGATAGGACCCTATCATAAGGGCATTATTTCAAGAAAATCCAACTCACCTGGTTAAATAAACATTTTTTCACATTTCACACATGATTCTACATAAAAACAAAGTGATTCAAGCGTAAGATATGGCCAAGAAATATGCAAATTAATTTCTGGAGGTGGGCTGTAGTGACGGCGACTGCCTCGTGATTGAGAGGGTGTGTCTGAGAACATGACTTGATTGGTGGAAGGAAACGCGTCATTGCAACGTCATTTCTCCAGATATGGTAAGCACGAGAGTGGTGTGAACTACTGCTGCTTAGTTGTGTAATTCAGTGTTAAGGGGGTTTCACAGTTATATAGGGAATTTCTGTGTAACATTAGTCAAAACATACATCAAATACAATTCAATGTTTTCATGCAAAAATATTAACTTCGATATGTTGGCCATATTGTGTGAAAACAGTTTTTGGATCAGGTTCCTCGTTTTCAAACTGTGCTACCTAAAACACACCTGGATGCGTGGGCCTACAGACACTACATTTAAATGTATAACATGGGCTTGTAATAATGTAGTGTGTATTTATGATGTTTATAGTGTTTTTGTAAAGAACTGGTCAGGAACAAACTAATTTCACAATGTTAGTTATTTAGAGTCGATATATATATAATAAAATACCTTTCAAAAGTGTCTGATGTGCATTGCCAAATAGTATGCGCTTGCATATAGCACTACTACCTGCAATCATGTCACTATATATACAAAATCAGTTCTTAATATAGTCGCTTCATCGGTTAATGATACAGATATATATGATGTTACACCCAATTCGGCAGAGGGGCTACATACACTACACATGTTATTATATCTGATAATGCCTATTTTTACCACAATTAATTGTGTGCAATTAACTTGGTTATGATTTATTTCATGCACAGGTTGTAAGGTAGTGTGACGTGTTGTCATTAATTGTAGCCTCTGTATGGTCTCGTTTTACTTTTCTTTCAACATTGTGTCGACATGTTTGGGATACTGGCTGTACAGATCAGGAAACTACCAAACAGTTCAGGATTCTATATAATTTTCTGTATAATTTTCCGCCTTTCGTGTGTTTTATTTCATCCAAATCGGCGGAATAATAAGAAAGTTATGATAAAGACAATACATGCAGCGAGTTTTCAAACACTCGATTTGGGACCCGGCCTAAAATGACCATAGATGTGGTGTTCATGGAGTCAGGTGAGCGAATTAGGGGGGCCATCATGGTCCTCTTGTTTTATTTGTGGACCTATTTTCAAAATCTAACTTTCGTTTTCTTAGTTACATCATTTTGAAGCTATCTCGCCAGCTTTCGGAGTCAATTTCCAATATGTGAAGTCGTAACTGAAATCACTTGGAAATGTTTAACCACATTTGATAATATATATGGGCCGCGCCAGACGAAAACCGGGCTTAATGACAACGTCGTGAAAAGCGACAAACGACGTCGGAAAAACGACGATTCAAATTGTCTTAACGTCGCCGTAAAATTTCACATTTTGCCATGATCACATTTACGTTTGCGGGTGTAAGTTAAATTGAGTGGGAGTAGAAAACGGAAAGTGATAAATTATTGAAACTTTCACCAATATGTTCCGTGATGACTTGTATGTCAGTGCACATATTATGACGTCATTACGTGACGTCACGTACTTATGACGTTATTGAACGAGAAACCATGTTTGATGTTATGGCCATAGTGTCGCGAAAAATATTTTACTAAGGATACAACATGATTTACTCGCAACATAAATGACTTGGCCATGCTTGAGGCGCTGAACATTGTCACCTAACTTTTGTTCTTTGGCATTGTCACTCTGTTTCGTTGTTTGTCCTTATGAATCTAAAATGGTGAACGCATAATTTAATTGGCCACATCTCAGCGATGTCATCGCTCATTCTGCACTTTGATTGCTAAATAATCTTAAATATGAACAACCTATTGTATGTCAACCGATCTTGCCATCTATAATCTTGGTAAATTGAGACTTTCGACCAATTCTAGCCAGTGATTCCAGCATTTGAAATAAATTGAGTATATTCCGTTTATTTAACAAGGTGAACTGATTATCGTGAAATAAAGCACAACTGATTGGGTCCTTACACTCAACAAACGAGTGAGCGTAGTGAACTGAGTTTGTTTAGCGATAAGACCCTATCATAAGGGCATTATTTCAAGAAAATCCAACTCACCTGGTTAAATAAACATTTTTTCACATTTCACACATGATTCTACATAAAAACAAAGTGATTCAAGCGTAAGATATGGCCAAGAAATATGCAGTCATTCCTTTGATCTTTTATATAGTAAAAACCACCTAAGGGATGTCACGTAAGGACGTCCGTCCGTCCGTCCGTCCGTCCGTCCGTCACACTTTTCGGTTAACCAATTTGTCACAGTTTCTCAAATATGCTGCAGGTGGCATCCGCGTTCGACAGACGCATTTCTTGTTTAAATTATTTTTTTCAAAATATCCGGTCGAAAAAAAAATGTGGTTTCACACAATTTTCAATAATTATTTAAAAAAAATGTTTTTTAAATTTTAAATTCAAAATATCCGGCCGAAAACAAATTTGTTCACTTTTTTTTGGTTTCACACAATTTTCAATAATTATTGAAAATTATTTTTTTAAATTTTAAAATATTTTTTTCAAAATATCCGGCCGAAAACAAATTTGTTCATTTGTTTTTGGTTTCACACAATTTTCAATAATTATTGAAAAAAAATGTTTTTTAAATTTTAAAATATTTTTTTCAAAATATCCGGCCGAAAAAAAATTTGTTCACTTTTCCATGGAGCGGTATATAATAAATAGAATATTCATATTTTTGCATATAACGGCATTCATGAAATTGGACATTTCACAACACTCGATGAACATCTATGTCGTATTCGTTGCAAAAATATGAATATCCTCTATATATTTTTTATTTGATTTCTTTTTAAATCAATAAATCCAGCACAAAAATATTTACACAATTCCCTAACATTTGATTGGCCCGTACCAAGTCTCTGTCTCACGAGTAGTAATGGGTGCCACTATGGGGTACTTTTTTAACATGTGTTTTTTACATAGACGGATTTTACCCTTGCACCGGTTGTCTATGTAAAAAACACATGTTAAAAAAGTACCCCATAGGTGGCACCCCTTATTACTCCCATTATCAGGGGTGGAAACTTCTTGTATTACGCTATAGTGGTTAAAAGTACCACATAGTGGCACCCCTGAACCATTTTGATGGAGATTCGTGAAACTTATCCTGGGTGTAAACTTCTTGTATTACGCTATAGTGGTTAAAAGTACCCCATAGTGGCACCCCTGAACCATTTTGATGGAGATTCGTGAATTTTATCCGGGGTGCAAACTTCTTGTATTACGCTATATAGTGGTTAAAAGTACCTCATAGTGGCACCCCTGAACCATTTTGATGGAGATTTTTGAATTTTATCCGGGGTGCAAACTTCTTGTATTACGCTATAGTGGTTAAAAGTACCCCATAGTGGCACCCCTGAGCCATTTTGCTGGAGATTCTTGAATTTTATCCGGTTTGGAAACTTCTTATATCACGCTATAGTGCCACCCTGAGCCATTGTGCTGGAGATTCGTGAATTTGATCCGGGGTGGAAACTTCTTGTATCACGTTATAGTGGCTAACAAACCGTGCCATAGTGCCACCCCTGAATCATTTTGATGGAGATTCGTGAATTTTATCCGGGTTGGAAACTTATTATATCACGCTATAGTGCCACCCTGAACCATTTTGTTGGAGATTCGTGAATTTTATCCGGTTGGAAACTTCTTATATTACGTCATAGTGGCTAAAACAAATTCAAAGACGTTTTACACGTCGTAAGACAATAGTAGGTGGTATCGATCAACAATGGCAGGCTGATTTGGCAGATATGCAACAATTCTCAGGCGAAAATGAGAATCAAAGATATCTATTGTGTGTAATAGATGTATTTTCAAAATATGCATGGGTCATACCCCTTCCTAACAAAACGGGGAAAACATTGATTAACGCGTTTGATTTGATACTGAAAACATCAAAACGTAAGCCACAGTCTTTACAAAGCGATAAAGGAACGGAATTTAAAAATAAAGAATTTCAACATTTCTTGAAATCTAAGCACATTCATTTTTTCACAACCGAAAACCCTAAAACTAAAGCAAGTATAGTTGAACGATTTCAAAGAACTTTAAAAACACGTATGTGGAAATATTTCACATATCATCAAACTAGAAAATATATTGATATTTTACAAAATATTGTTGATGGATACAACCGAACATACCATCGTAGTATTAAGAGGAACCCAATTTCTGTCAATACCTCAAATGAAATTGAGGTTACACATGCATTTTATGGAATGAAACAAGCTATTCCAACCAAAAACAAATTACATGTCGATGATTTAGTTCGTATTAATAAAACAAAACGCACATTTGAAAAGGGTTATCTACCAAACTGGACGAAAGAATTATTTAAAATATTTCATATTAATAAAAGTTTACCAGCAACTTATAAAATTGAAGATCTTGATGGTGAAAAAATAATGGGTACATTTTATGGAAAGGAAATTCAAGGTATAAAAGATGATGAAATATATGAAATTGAATCAGTTCTTGCTCGACGTACAAGACGTGTAGGTAATAAAACAATCAAGGAAACTAAAGTTCGTTGGATGGGTTATCCGTCAAAGTTTGATAGTTGGATTTCAACATCAAACATAATATGAATGAACAAGATATAATTGAAAACGGAAAAATAGAAAAACAAGAGTTAAATTACCTCAGACAGTTCGCATCGATAAAGAAAACTGGGAAATAGCATTAGTGGAATTAATTATTCCGTCACAGTTTTTAAATATTACCAAAGACGAAACAGAATTTAATATTATAACAAAAGATTTATCTTTCTACTTGAATGTTTTAGATATAAAAAATAAAAGATTTGATATAAGTGAGATAGGCTTTAGTGAAGATGGTACTCCGATTAAATGGAGTCTCAAATTTAATTTTCAACCTGGATCCTATTCATCATTAGCTCAGGTATTGGAAACAATTGATAATCTCATTCAAGATTCTTTTAACGATATTTTTAAAAAAAAACAAGCAAACGATTAACGTTTCATATTCTCATGGTATGAAACGTCCAAAATTTAGCTTCCATAAAATTCGCAAAACAGGAATTAAATTTAACAATACATTGTTTTTAAAGTTAGGTGGAGATCCAAAGTTAGTAAACGAAACATTTTTTTCAAACAGTAATGCAAATGATTTTTTTCCATATTTGTCAAATTTAAATGAGGGGTTTAATTATTTGTTTGTTTACTCTGATATTGTTGAATATTCGATTATAGGACATATTCAAGCTCCGATTTTAAGAGTTGTACCATTCAAAACATCAAATTCAATTGAAAATGATAGTGGCAATCAACATATTAACCATGAATTTTTAAACTTACATTATATGCCTGTATCAAAATCTGAATTTGATACAATTCATATAAATATAAGAGGAGATTCTGGCAATCCTGTTCATTTTGTTCTTGGAAAGTCTATGGTGAAGTTACATTTTAGGAAAAGAAAAATAGATTGAAAATGCATCCTGTATATCGAGGAGTTACACGACAGTATGGGGCAGGATTAGGATCCTTGTTCAAATCTGCAATTAGAACCGTTTCACCATTTATAAAACCAATAATAAAAACTGGGGTAAATTCTTTTAAAAATGAAGGAATGAAACAAGGAATAGGTTTAGCACAAGATATTTTTCTTAAACACAAAAATCCAAAGGATGTAATTATTTCACGAGGTAAACAAACAATGAATTCAATAGGGAAAATCGTTTTTGAAGAAATTAGGTATAAAAACAAAGAAAAATAAACGGAAACGCCAGTCGCGTTCAATACATCGAAGAGTTAAGGTGCATAAATCAAGTAGCAATCAAAAAGGTCTTGGTAAAAAAAGGAGAAAAATATCTAACAGAAATTTAGATATTTTTGACTAAAATAAAAAATGATGCAAAACGGTTCTTGTGAATGTAGTAAGACTGAGTTGGATGTTCAATCAGTACCTCCAACCATGACTGCTATGCACGAAAGTCAGTGGATGATGAACATTTTCCGATTTCCTCTCTCAACAATAATGCTCCAATAGAATTTGTAATTCCACCACAAACAGATAAATGGACAGATTTATCTCAATCTTACATGTATTTGAAATTGAAAATTTTAAAAACAGATAATACTGTGTTAGACGCAGATGATAATATTACGCCAGTTAACAATTTCTTTCATAGTATCTTCAGTAACATTGATTTATATCTAAACAATAAACTGATAACAAATAATTCTGATACATATCCTTTTCGGGCATATTTAGAAAATCTTTTGTCATATAACGCTGAATGTAAATCAACACAATTAGCTGCTAGTGAAATGTGGATGAAAGATACCGCCGGTAAATATGAGATTGTTGACATTGCAGGTGCAAATTTAGGTCTTAATAAGAGGAATTCATTTATTTCTGGGAGTAAAGTAATCGAACTTCAAGCACGATTGCATTTGGATTTATTTTTACAAGAAAAATATTTACCCAATGGAATTGAAATTAGAATAAGGCTCAATAATAGAGCATCGTCAAAGTTTTGTTTTAATAGGAGGCACTGGCGCACCAGATGTAAAAATAGATTTTGAAAATGTTAGTTTCAATGTAAGAACTGTTGAGCTATTACCTGCTGTGTCCAATGACATGAACAGACTCATAGCTCAAAATAATATGTAAAATTCCTATACGTAGAGTAGAAGTCAAAACATTCACAATTGCAACTGGAATGCGCTCAAAAATAGAAGATCATCTTTTTCAGGGGCAATTACCAAAACGGATATTCATTGGTATGGTTGATAATGTTAGTTTCAATGGGGAATACGCAAAAAATCCATTCAATTTTCATCATTTTAATCTAACAAAAATTGATGTAAATTGTAATGGTCATGGTATTTTCAACCGTCCATTTGAGCCGGATTTTGAACATAAATTATATCTTAAATCATACATGTCTTTGTATCAAGCTGTGTCATCACTAGGTCAAAACAAATCATTTGATATTACTAGAGATGAATATGTAAATGGATATTGTTTGTGGGGATATGACTTGACACCTGACCAAGGCAGCGAAGAGGGACACCTACACCCTATAAGAACTGGAAATCTACGACTTGAACTTCAGTTTGCCAAGGCACTTGAAAAAGTCATCAATGTCATAGTGTTCTCAGAGTTTGATAACCAGATTGAAATAAATAGTCTTCGTGAAGTGATCACCGACTATTAATATTGGACAATTATGAACAAAACAAATCCTAAAAGTAACGTATTGGTGAAATCAACATCCAAAGATGGAAACCATCGAATTACAACACATACTGGATCGAGAAATGTGGCTGAAGAGATTAAACGGAATAGTATGCCCAAAAGACAAGCTACCAAATCACAGACCATTAGACGTCCAAGCGTACATAGTCAACACGGATAATTCTGATAAACCTGGAAAACATTGGATAGCCATTGTATTTGACCAGAAGAATGAAGCAACCTACTTTGACTCCTATGGATTACCACCACTACATGAAGAAATATTGTCTTTCTTGACAAACAATTCTACGAAATGGACATTTAACAAACAGAGACTACAAAGTGTATTCAGTACAACATGTGGAAAATACTGTGTGTTTGTGTTGGTTGCAATTGCAAGAGGAAATACTCTGCGTCTCTGTATTCAACAAACATTCAGTTCATCAGATTACTTCAAGAATGATAGGACTATAACGATCTGGTCCAAACATCACTTCGGAACACTCTACGAAGGACCTCAACAAAGTTCAACATCTGTCGGGTGTCAATGTTGTAAACCACAACAATATCATCATGCCATGTCTTTGTATTTTCCAAAATTACTTCATGTTGCAAATATGTTAACATAATATTGCATGTACTTTTGTAAAGATCAAATATGAATATCATATCTGGTCTATAATTCCATGTTGTAAATATGTTATTGTTCAATAAAAATATTAAAACTTTACATATCTCGTATTCAATTTTCCCCATAAATCGAAAAAATACCAATATATTGATTTACAATCAATATTTATTTTCATTAACTTATGTCAATATTAGAGTTGTCAGAAGTGGATGAAAATTATTTCTAGGACATTTTCATATGTATTTGATAATATTGGAGTTGTCAAAAATATTTGAAAATTATGTACAGGAACAGTACATCCTCTAAATGTTCAGGGTGGTACTATAGCGTGATATAAGAAGTTTCCAAACCGGATAAAATTCACGAATCTCCAGCAAAATGGCTCAGGGGTGCCACTATGGGGTACTTTTAACCACTATAGCGTAATACAAGAAGTTTGCACCCCGGATAAAATTCACGAATCTCCATCAAAATGGTTCAGGGGTGCCACTATGGGGTACTTTTAACCACTATAGCGTAATACAAGAAGTTTGCGCCCCGGATAAAATTCACGAATCTCCATCAAAATGGTTCAGGGGTGCCACTATGGGGTACTTTTAACCACTATAGCGTAATACAAGAAGTTTACACCCCGGATAAAATTCACGAATCTCCATCAAAATGGTTCAGGGGTGCCACTATGAGGTACTTTTAACCACTATAGCGTAATACAAGAAGTTTCCACCCCTGATAATGGGAGTAATAAGGGGTGCCACCTATGGGGTACTTTTTTAACATGTGTTTTTTACATAGACAACCGGTGCAAGGGTAAAATCCGTCTATGTAAAAAACACATGTTAAAAAAGTACCCCATAGTGGCACCCATTACTACTCTCACGCCGAACTACTTTCCGTAACCGTGAGGCGCAGTTAAAATAATTCTTAAGAAAACGGAAAATAAACACATTTTCTTGATGAATTTATTTCAAATGCTGGAATTATAAGGAATTTGTTTTTGTTGAATTTATCGGGGATATATACTTGGAAAAGTCGCTGGAATACTGGACGAGGCCTTACGATGTTAAGTTGTGTAACCAGTGTGAACATTATGTGTGGACACAATCTATGACATGGTGACGAAGGGTGGGGAGTGAGGAGTGTGGAGTGAGGAGTGTGGAGTGTGGATTGTGGATTCGAGGACAAGTGCCCTCGGGGAACATAGTTCATCCCTGAATGCCAATCGGTGTAATTAAAATAATGCAAATTCATTCTCGCATATAAAAGTCATTCGTCACCCATATTTAAAATGAGCTGCCGCCATTGGCGGATTTATATGGGGGAGGGGGACCCGGCACTCCATATGCCTACCCTGCAACTTCTAATTATGTATTAACATTTCGCAGTTTGGGTTATGATACCTCGGGATATTTTTTGAAAATTTGCAAACACAATAGCTACATACATTTGCAAAGTCACTCGTGTGGCTAAACTTGAAACTGCCAGGACATCACATGTCCAGCCCCCGATGATCGCGGATATGTTGTTTGTAAGAGTTTTTCGAGTTCCAGAGTTAGTTCAATAACCATCACTCTGTTTTTCATTTTCACATGTATTGTACTTACAGCCATACGTTCTGCAACATTAGTTCTGCCATACACGAGCGGTGATAATAAAATACCCGGAAAAGTTCTGTAAAATTCATGTTTGTTGGGTTAACTGTCTGAAAATTAGCATACATGATGTGATAAATGCTGCATCGATTTCATATTCAGAACTCCTAATACATGGACATGGTTATCGTTACCAACGCAAAGTCATCACGCAATATGCGGCCGAACGTCAAAATGACGTTATGTAAATGTTATGCTCCTTATTGTTCAATAGAAGGAAAACTTGCATATTATTTTATTTCATGCTCACACAATGAGTTAATTATTATTTTTGAAAATACAACGGTACTACATGTACATGTATATGTACTTCCGACAGCGGCCTAGTCATACACTTTACCTTTGTTCAAGCATAGCACCTGGCATACCGACAGTAGCATTATTGACTGCTGACGTCGTCGAAGTGGGCTCCCTTGCAAGCGGCTTTTCGTGTACGGGGTTTTAAAAAAGGAAATCGCATATGGCAGGATTTGGCGAATATGGAGGATGGAATAACATCTCCAATCCACGATATATGATAATAGATGCACTCGATTAGAAATATGTACAGAAATATCGTAAACCTCGAGCACAATTGGTAACATTCAATGGTTTTTTTCTCCATATTCAGCATCATCGGGATCCATCTAGCTCTATGTATCTTGATATTTAAATTATTTTAATCACACTATGGAGTGTGCCGGCTGTGAGTTCAACCGATCTCATAGTTCACGCACAATGATCCATCAACCCAGACTTTTACTTTGTGTCACAACATTTGAAAACGTCACTTTTGGACTTCCATTTCTGGCAAATCCCTTCGCGCATTCCTGTACACCGTCTCCCTGACTATATCGCTCGCAAATTGCCATCCAGGTGGTGCAGTTTCACCGAATACATTTCTCATCATCATTATCGTCTCGTATTGATGTATGCGTTACGATGCAGTATTTAATAGCACATTTTAGTTCTTCTGGCATGTTTTCATGAGACAGAGCAGGCAATCGTTAAACTATGTAATTTCCTGTCATGACGTCACATTTTTCAAAACATGTCGCGTATGAAACATTAAATAATGTCGCTATCATTTCCTAAAATTTATTTGAGCCAACAACAAACAACTCGCAAGCCCTTCTCAATCCGCGTTCATTCTAAAATATGCATACAAAATTACGATATTTGGGTCGCAATCCAAAACATGACGTTACCATAGCTACTGCAACACTGGCCATGAACATTATTTTCATACTTTGTCTTGGGTTAATGGTAAATGATATCCAAATTTGGTTGAAATGCGATAATAGATGACACAACGATGGGACTTGTCTGGGTATTTTATAAACACCACTCACATAAGCCGTTGATAAAAACGTCGTATTTTCGACGTCATTGATCTAAAACGTTATATACGTTTTTACCACGCGTCATAAAAATACGTATAAAATGAAAAATAATTTGGATAAATTGATAATTTTGCGGCATATGACCGTTAAAAGATGTATAATGTAGAATATGTAAAAAAGTAAAAACTGAAAAAATTGTCATTAAGCCCGGTTTTAGCATGGCGCGGCTCATATATAATTCTGCATGTACTCTGAAACTGTTGTCAACTGTCACCTTTCATTTCTTAATAACTTATGAACCAATTACAAGGTGTGGGATCACATATTTTCGAACGGCGTGACATCATGCTTTTTAGATGTGTTTACAGCAGATTCCTTTACTATCTTTCTAATGGAATGACATATTTGTATGAAATATGCCGCTGCAAATGCGGTACACGTTGCCCTTTATTGTATAGATGGCTTTAATTCTGAGCACCCATAAACCACATAATATTATGCCATCATATTTGGTGCACGACATATCATCAAAATCCGTCCGTTTGTTAGGAAGATTTTAAAGAAAATCTACTGTAAAAATGACTTCACAGAAATCTGGTTAAAAACCACACACTGAATCAGCCAATTTTTGTAATATTACCACAATGTATATCTAGGGATGTGGCATTGTTTTGCATTACAAACAAGGTGAATAAGGCCACACACCTAGGTAAAGGTCACCTTGTTTGTAATGCGTTAAAAGTTGTTTATGGCCCACACATTTATTTTGGGAAGGGGGGGGGGGGGAGGGGGTGGGGGCATTATAATTTACCCTTGTCCATCGATACGTCTATCCATACGTAGCGCCTTGGACCACTTTCACCACTTAATCCTACTGACCATCAGAAATGTACATTTGACCTTCATATGACTTCGACCTATTTTTTTCCCCGATTAAATGACTTAGCCTTCCAGTCCACTTTGTGCATTCAAGTCCCTTCCTCAGCCACTAAGTGGAATAGTCTTGATCCTGCTAAAACTTAACATTGCTTTTCGCCATATTGATGTACAATACTATATGGAGTACCACATTGGTGTAATCATGTCATCTTTATTTATAACCCACTACTGTCTGTTCCAAGTTTCGCTGCCAACTTTTGGCTATTAAACACATTAAATTTTAAAAACATTTTATTGTATGTTCTTTTTCATCAATAAATAAGTCCGCCCCCCCCCCCCCCCCACCCCCACCCCCATCCTGTATTTTTTTTATTTGATAAATATTGATTTTATTGCGTGAAAGCGACAGAAGGTTTCTCTTCGTATTCTCACTCTGCAACACCTGACGAGCAAGAATCGCGAGGGTGGACATGCCAAAACAAGTACACGAATGCTGTGGCCGCCATTTTCCAAGATGGCCATCATAGATTTTGAAATTGTTTTTAAATACGATTTATTTGATCATAAGTATATTTATGTGAGCAATAAAAAGCGATATATGTAATTGGTAAACACATAATTAAATATGCATCATGTTCCTTGACATTCAGTGCACAATCATATTGAAAAATACAAAATTGCCGTCAAAAAGGAATGAAAAACTACCATATCCCACCATATCCACTGGCGCTAATTGCTTATTTTACTGTACTTATGCGGATGTATGTATATTAACATACATATCAACAATATTACGTAATATCAGACGTATACACACTGTTACTTTGACCTAACGTCGTATAAAAGCCACCATACAACGTTCCTATTCGACGATTTCGAAAACCTACAACAACAACAACAACAACAAGAAAGTTATGTGATACAATATAGAAATCCGATTCAGAAGACACATACATGTATATGTAGAATGTGGAGCCATATCATCAGCAGGTAAGAGTCTATTATATATTATTCTACCAATTGGCGATTCATTGTGAAATCAACAAACTTTAACTAAATTATTTGCAGACGACATGTTTCTTGTGTAATGAGTTTTCGTGGTTACATGTATTATGAAGTCGTCAACAATCTTGTTTATTTTATATAAATATGTTGCTACAATATTGCTTTGGAACTATATATAACTACGAAGTCCTTGAATGCAAAATAGTATGGAAGGCTGTTTGTGTCGTAAAGCATTTTTTCTTCAGTTTATTTATTTAACGCTGATATTGTTGTTTCAGGATTTCGTACTGTTGAGAACGGCCAAGACAATGGTTATGCCAACAACTTCTCCGACGGAGGGTGCCATAAGACGAATAAAAGTCGAGATATACGCTAGAAATGTAAGTTTTTGTGACAGACGATGAAGGTCCATTAACATTGGCCATCCCTACAGTGTTAGATCATGTGTTTCATTGGCGTATTATATAAATAAATCACTCGTAATCAACCGAATAAAGATGTACATTAGTGCATACTACGTTTTGATATTTCAGGCCTCGGCTGAGAAAAGGAACATTACAGCATATACGCCCAACGTATATTCAACGCATCCGCGCAGTCTGATCAGGGTCGATGCTGTATATTCCAGACTACATCCACAGACGGCGATGACAACGCGTTGAGATGGACGGGATACAACTGTCTACATAAACCATACCGGATATTGACATTGACATCCACAAGTGTGTAATATGCCAAGAGACCACTGATATCAGACCAACACGCTCTGAAACCGGCCGCAAACGCATTATTGATGCCGCCAACATTAGACAAGATAACATTCTTTCCAAAAGACTTAAACTCGCAGACGATACCATGTTACAAATAAGTGTTACAAAAATTACACACATTCAAAAACGCTTGAAAGATTCTCTAAACTCAATCGCAAAACAGATGTTGAATCAGAAGCAGGGACATCGACACCAAGGTACACTAGTAAACGGGAACAACCTCATCTGCAGTCGGAAACACTGGCATATAAACTCAAGTGCGTGGCCCGAGGGGTCAACAAGGGGTCAAATTATATTTTTGACCGAATATGGTCATATAATATATCCAATCCAAGGTATCGACGAGACGATCACTCTGGAGCATGTTTTGGCAAAATCAGATGATTACGTCATCCAAGATGGCCACCGACAGGTCAAAAGGTTATTCTTTTACTAAAGATTTCAAAGGACTTCTTCTTGTGAACTGCTTGGCCGATATTGACCAAACTTAACTGAAATGGTTTGCTGGTGAAGCCTGTTCATTTTTGTCAAAATGGAGGTCATCACCTAATCCAAGATGTCCGCCGCTGAAAAGTTGGTCAAATTGTCAAAAAATCTTTTTCTCACAAACCGCCAGGCTGATTTCGACGAGACTTTGTATGAATGATCGATAGTTAACGCTGATTCAGATATGGTGGCCTCTGGGTCAAAAATGGTCGTGGCCCGAGGGGTCAAATAGGGGACAAATTTTATTTTTGACCCAATATGGTCATTTTATATATCAAATCGAAGGTATAGCAGTAAATCACATGCACATTCGCAATATATGTTAGATCAGAAGGTACCAACACATTCTGTGGAACATTTGAAGTTGTAAGTGAAGAGTCTTTGTGAAATCAAGATGACCACTATGGAGGCTTTTAGGTGAGCGATACAGGCCCATTTGGGCCTCTTGTTTATTTCCCTCCCCCTGGGGGGGGGGGGGGGGGGGGGGGGGAGGAGATTTCCAGGGTGGAGAATTTCCTGTGACACCGGTATGGAAAAAAAAAGATTATAATGCTGAAAAATAATAGAAAATTCCAAATTGTGCCAAGCCAAATATAATGATGCGATTGATTTGGTCCGGCGACTTCCGGTTTACCGTCGGACCGGCGGCACTTTTAACGGACATGTCTGACAGACCGACAACTTTCGCGGAGACTGCATCATCTGAGACGTGGTCAGTTTAACCCCATTCATTCAATCCTCTGTCTGTCCATTGTAGACAAAACCTGGCGTTGAAGGAGCAGCTGACAGCGAGGGGGTTTGTGTCCGACGTCACAGTGAAGCGACGTGAGGAGGCACTATTGTTGAGTTGATGTAACCCTTAGATGGTGCGAAACTAAAATTGTCATCTGCTGTTGTTTTATACTTCTCTTCTTTCTCAGTAAATCATGGTTCGACAGCACTATAAAATCATTTCCAGCTAGTTATCACCTCGCTGATAGGCAAGAGGGGATATAGTGTTATTCCATGTATGTAAGTGTGTACTAATATTTTGCCACAATGTGTGTCTAGAGATGGTGCTTTATTTTGCATACGACACACATCCGACCGCCCAAGGTCAAGGTCACTGATGACTTGTGTTCACCTTGTTTGTAAGGCAAAAATGTTAGTGTTTTTTTCAATAACTCATCAACCGCTTCACCATTTTTGATAATATTTTGCCACAATGTGTGTCTATGGATGTTGCTTTGTTTTGCATACCACCCACGTCCGACCACCCAAGGTCGAGGTCACTGAGGACTTGATTTTATTTTTGTATTAAAGCTGCCAGCGAGGGGATTAGCTTCGTTTAATGATGCCAGTTCTTGTCTTCATAGGCGGTGTAGTGGTGGTTATCATTATTTATAATTAGTTCTGTAACTTTCTGGTGACCCTTCGTTCATCATTGTTCAGGGAGAGTGAGAAGCGGCAGGCGGAGCGGCGACTACAGGAGCTGGAGGCGGACAACACCCAGCAACAGGAGCGGCTCCGTTCAGACGCCGAACAACGCACACTGGTGAGGACCGCGGTCGTGCCACAGTTATATATTACTGGTGACAAAACCCATAAGCCACAGCCAGATTATCTGGCTGTGGCTTATGGGATTTGTCTCCAGTCTGGTTCCTGGTCAAATAGAGCACTCCCGTAGCCTGATAACAATTTAGGCCATAAATAAAGCACTTTGGTTCTCAGATGTTGTTGCTATATCAGAGTTGTTAATGGCACAGCTCTCAGATGTGCTAGAAAGTGATGAAACAGAACAGCAATAAAACGTTTAATGGTATATTTTATCGTATTGAAAAATAATTAAATTTCACAATTTGTGTTACCGGTACATGTACATGCATAAAAAATCTGCAAAAGTATGCCAAGCCAAATTATCTCCCCTGGTTATCACAGTCTCTGATAGCGTGTACTTGAATATATCGCATCATTTTGGGAATGTGATCAAATAAAATGGTGTAATTGACTTGCAAGAAGTGAAAAACCACACATTTGATATCCGAGACATTATGTCGGACACAGTCACTTTAAGACTATTAATTTGACAATTTCCACCAAATGTAAATATCTGATAATACAACCCCAGCCGAATATGATTGAAACACATTACTATAGCATACCAAGTTACAGTGTCCACTCAATTGCATTACAACATTAGCCAATCACTATATAATGTAAAATACCATGTGACTGTCCACCCAATGGCATTACATCATCAGCCAATCAGTATTACTGTAGCATACCAGGTGACTGTGTCCACCCAATGACATTACAACATCAGCCAATCAGTATTACTGTAACATACCAGGTGACCGTGTCCACCCAATCACAACCATCGTCTTTCTATACAGGAGCGTGAGAGGCAGCTACATGAGCAGATTGCCAGCCTGAGGGCGGAGCTACAGACAAATACAGAACAACCAGAAGGTCGTCCTCTCTCTACAGGTAATGTCAGCTACATTCGGGCCAGGCAGGGCATGTAACCAACTTAGACATCTAGAAGTGTGGAGTGATTCTGCAGTCACTGTGCAAACTAGGTCACCTACCTCACAACCGCGTGGTCGAAGGTTGAATCTCTGATAGGGCTATGGCTGATTGGTGAGCCTCAGCTAGTTAAATATTGCCTACCTTCCTGATGCCTGGTATATCAGACTGAATAGGGCAATACTGCTGTTCAAGTCAAAGCTGGCTGGTCCTTTCCATAGGGACCACATGATAATAATAAGCAAACATTTCTCTTTTATCAAATGAAAACTCTGTACAACCTTAAAAAACTCCATTCAACTAATCAAAATATTATTGTATTAAATTAAAATATCATTCAACCAATCAAAGCAGTTAACCGCAACAAAATTCATACAACCAGTCAACACAATATTGTTAAGGAATGAAACCATGTGCAGTTGCGTTTAATGTATTATGAGCAACAGTTGGTCTGTTTAAAGTGCTTAGAGTCCGTGCGTTTACTGTATTATGAACAAGAGTTGGTCTGTTTAAAGTGCTTGGAGTCGGTGCGTTTACTGTATTATGAACAACAGTTGGTCTGTGTAAAGTGCTTGGAGTCCGTTCCGTTACTGTATTATGAACAACAGTTGGTCTGTTTAAAGTGCTTGGAGTCCGTTCCGTTACTATATTATGAACAACAGTTGGTCTGTTTAAAGTGCTTGGAGTCTGTTCGTTTACTGTATTATGAACAACAGTTGGTCTGTTTAAAGTGCTTGGAGTCCGTTCCGTTACTGTATTATGAACAACAGTTGGTCTGTTTAAAGTGCTTGGAGTCCGTTCCGTTACTGTATTATGAACAACAGTTGGTCTGTTTAAAGTGCTTGGAGTCCGTTCCGTTACTATATTATGAACAACAGTTTGTCTGTTTAAATTGCTTGGAGTCCGTATATTTACTGTATTATGAACAACAGTTGGTCTGTTTAAAGTGCTTGGAGTCTGTTCGTTTACTGTATTATGAACAACAGTTGGTCTGTTTAAATTGCTTGGAGTCTGTGCGTTTACTGTATTATGAACAACAGTTGGTCTGTTTAAAGTGCTTGGAGTCGGTGCGTTTACTGTATTTTGAACAACAGTTGGTCTGTTTAAAGTGCTTGGAGTCCGTGTGTTTACTGTATTATGAACAACAGTTGGTCTGTTTAAAGTGCTTGGAGTCTGTGCGTTTACTGTATTATGAACAACAGTTGGTCCGTTTAAAGTGCTTGGAGTCCGTTCCGTTACTGTATTATGAACAACAGTTGGTCTGTTTAAAGTGCGATACTTTAAACAGGCCAACTGTTGTTCGTAATACAGTAAACGCAACTGCAACTGCAACTGTTTTGTTAGTTATATTTACACTGCACTTTAGGATAGTTTCAAACATGTAAATAACCATATACGCCGTAAACATTAGGAATCTTATAGTTTTACGTCGTTTTGTCGCAATTCATGGAACATCGACGTAGCCAGTCAATAATGCGTATGTGCCGTGAAACGTGAATCATTTTTGATATCCTGTCAATACGACCTAATCACTGCGTATGAATATATGCGGTTCGATTCTCCGATTTTGAGGATGCAGCTGGTGTTATTTTTTGCATTTTAAAGCTATTTGTGTTGACGGGATAAATAGAATAGTAGGTTAGTGCCGCGAATGGGAAAAAATAACTGACTGCCGAGCCCATCCCGTTTCCGTGCCGCGCCAGATATTTGTTCCCATTCACGGCACTAACCTACTATTCTCTATTTATTAACCCTTTCAACACTGTTGAAACAGTGTAGATCCAGTGGGGCAATCCAATCTAATAACGAGCCGTCTTATCAGGATCTGCACTTTTTGCAACTAATTTTCATATTTTGTAGAGAAAAAAACAGCCCCTTTTCATAAATGGACTAGTCCGAAAATCATTTTGTGGCCATTGGATTGATCGGAAAATTACCATATCAAAATCCATTCCAGTTAAAGGCAGAAAGAGGTAAATGAAAGCTCCATTCAACCAGTGAAAACAAATCAGTTTATTCATTACTGGAGAGGATGGATTGCAGCCTAGGGGTTAGAACACCAATAGCCTATTTCACCAACATTGCAAAGTATACTTTTCTAGCAAAGTATACTTTGAGGGAGAAATATTCAGTTTTAGGATAAATTTATGAATTTTTAGCCAGGTTTTTTGAGAAAAAAATCCAGGCTATTGGATTGGCGAAAGCCGGGCGGGCGGGCGGGCGGGCGGGCGGGCGGGCGGCGTCCACAATCAATGTTAAGTTTTCGTGTTTGCGTCCATTTCTTTGTTACTGTACCACCTAGGACCACCAAACTTTCACAGCTTCATAATCAAGGGGTGCCCACCACATATCACTATCCAACATGTTACTTTTTTTTTAACTTGACCCATTTTTTCCGCGCAGTCGAATTACCCATTTTCAATGTTAAGTTTTCGCGTTTACAATGTTAAGTTTTCGTGTTTAAGTCCATTTCTTTGGTACTGTACCACCTAGGACCACCAAAATTTCACAGCTTCATAACCAAGGGGTGCCTACCACATACAACTATACATGTGACCATTTTTTTTACCTTCACCTATTATTTCTACGTAATTGACTTAGCCATTTTCAACGTTAATTTTTTAACGTAGTTCTGGTTAAAGTTTTTTGGTTAAAAGTTTTTCGTTATACTATATCTCTGCTACTGCTTCGCCCATTACCTTGAAACTTCACATGGGTGTTTATCATCATCCATATTTTCATTCTAACCGGAACCCCCAACCGTGCGGCCCCTGTGCCCAATATCAAGGTCAAATTACTTTAAAAAAATTTGTTAAAGTTTTTTCGTGTACTGCTTCATCCATTACCTTCATACTTCATGTCCGTCCGTTCGTACGTCCGTGTGTCCGGTTAAAGTTTTGTTTTCGTTAAAGTTTTTCCATCTACTATATCTATTTTTTTAGTGTCCATGCCTCGCCCCAAGGCGCGACATGCAGGCCACGGCCATCTAGTCTACAAAAAGTGGGTATAATTATGTTATCCAAGTGTCTATGCTTGGAAAAAAACCTGGCCTTCGTGGCTTTGCCTCGTTTCTTGTTATTATACTGAATTGATTACATTATCACAGCCAAAATGGGTGGGATAATGTAATAAATTCAGTATAATAATTATGCATACTTTTAATCATCAAATATATGCAGTGGTTAGTTCTATATGAATAATGTATTTCAGGAAATATAAATGATTACTCCCTCAAAGTATACTTTGCTAGAAAAGTATACTTTGCAATGTTGGTGAAATCTGCTACTGACTTCCAATCCGGAGGTTGTGGGTTCAAACCTCGCCTCTGGCATCAAAAAATACTTTCATAGTATTTCCATCCCACTGGTCTGTCGGATTAGACTTTAAACTGTGGTCCCGTCTCAATATGACCTTAGCTGTTGATGGGACGTTAAACCATTTCACTTATTGTTCACTTTATTGAAGTTTATCCATTACAGGAACAGCTGTCTAAAGTGGAGAAGAAGAAGAAGAAATACGGTGGTCTAATTCGGGGATCTGGTGCTGGCACCGGGACCTCCACTGACAGCAAAGTCTGCACCCTGCAGTAGGCACGCAAATAAACTGTTGATTTTGAGTAAAATGTTCTTAAATTTACTCAAATCTTGTGCTCAAAATCAGCAAGTTTGAATGGTGTGCCTAGTCTCGACCAATCAAACTGCTTGATTTATTGTATAAATTTCCAGAACGTCAACTGATGGCAACGTCTGCAGTAGGGACTTAAATTTGAGTACAAATTTTCAAGAATTATCGTACGCAAATATTGAGGAATAATATAGTGAACTAGTGCCATTCGCGTGAGCGCAACTGACGGCAAAGTCGGCACTGTGCTATAGGCACGCAAACTCGTGCTCAAAATTAGGAAATTTCATTGGTCGAGGCTGAGTTGTGCTTAGTGTCGACGAATCAAAATGTTTTATTTATTGAATAAATTTCCAGAATATTGTTAGACATTTGTACTGGGAGATCAACCGACAGCAAAGTCTGCTCAAAATCAGGAAGCTTGATTTCCAGTTTATTCTCTGACAGACAGTTGCTTGTGGTTTTGAACTGTTCTGAGTATGTTCCCCAATAGCATACTCAAAGTCGAGTTAAATGCTTACTGTAATTTTAAGTACAAATTTTAAAACAAAAATATCCGACACAAAAAAAAAGCAGAAATGTAGAGGAATAAAATGGTGAGCTGGTGCGGGCACTAGGACATCAACTAACTGACATCAAAGTATGAACCATGCAGTAGGGACACACCAAGCTGTGCTCAGTCTCTGCCAGTCAAACTTCTTGATTTTGAGTAAAGCTTTAGAAAATTTCTTGCAATGTACTCCAATATTGTGCTCAAAATCAGCACGTTTGATTGGACGGGGCTACAGTGTTTCTAATGTAATTTCTATATTTTTATTAAAAAATAAGCCCCGGACTTGTGGTTTTATTAAACTCTTGCGAGTTATTTGTCGACTCCTTACAAATAATACACCGTGAAGAGAACACCCATAATTGCGTGCGTGCTTTCTTGGAAACCACAAGCTACCATGCAAAATGTATAATTTTTATTACAGTCAAAATAAAGTTATTTAAAATCTTGGGGAAAGTCTCGACTAACCTCAGTGTTGTGTTAATGTGATTGAATGAACACATTCCAAACATGCACTCAAATATATCTAGTTCATAGAAACGCCTGCGTAATTTGGATTTCAAAAAGTTTACATGACGTCACGTTTGACGTCAGACAGCGTGACGTCAAAAGCAGGAAACACGTCGTTGTGTAACGATTCATATGCAAATCACAATTCATTGATTATAGCCACAAAAATAGACTACATGTGCATAAATTTTCACATATTCAACTACAGTGCTTATTTCGGCTCCTTCTATATATGTGGCTGTGACTGGAGAAATGGGGTTTATGGGATGGATTTGTGACCAGTGTAGCTTCATATCAAATAGCACACTCCTGTAGCTTGATAACATTCTATATTCATGGTTAGAAGCCTGACGAGTTGTGGGGGGGGGGGGGGGGGGTATACTTGAGTCGGGTTGTCTTGCCGTCCGTGCGTCCGTTCGTCCGTGCGTCCGTCCGTCACTAAACTTAACATCAGAGAAATATTGTTATAATGTCTATTTTCTTCATGTAAAATGCCTAATATTTCACACATGCATGTAATTCACGTTTGTGCCGTCCCGTCTAAGCTCAGAGTCAAGGTCACAAGCCCACACACTTGGAATTATTTTACATATTTAGAGGTACCTGGGCCCACGCGGGCGTATTCCGTAAACCTCGCTTACTGACCAATCTAGTTCATTGGTGGTATCACAATTAGTGCAGATCCTAATCCCATTTCTCCAGTCTCGGCCACATATGACTTTGCTTTCACTTTGAGCACAGGCGAATGAACTCCCCACCCACATACCCCCTTTAGATAAATCCATCTGGTCCGACTATACTACATATATAGTCACATTGGGTCACCGGAAGTAGTTGGTTTTCATGTCGATCGCAACTTAAAGTACGCCTGCTATATTCTTTGAGCGATGAACGAACAAAGTAGAACACTTTGTGGTTAATATGTCACCAGAATCATCACAATGCGGGTAGAATTGACCGAAATATCGATGTTTGTAGCGGACTTTTTTCAATAGTATGCAAAAAGCTTACCAGCCTTTAAATTTATATTAGTATAGGGGTGGGGGCGGGGCTCTGGATGTGGAGAGGGGACTTCAATCACCCGTGCTTTGATGAAAATCTAGTATCACTGTTACATACTTCCTCCATTATAAAAGTAGTCAAGATTATTACTGATCCTACTGTGTTTTTGGGAGGGGTCAAGTGATTCTGGTGTGGCGAGGACCTGGCATGAGATCAGGATTTTTCTGATTTCGGGGCTGAACATATAGTGTTGTTATTCAGTTCTGATTTTGAGATTTACCCCCATTTATACATGTACTTGAACATGTACATGTACTTGTACAGGTAATATATGGGATTTAGTACTAAACCCATTGACCCGGCCTTAAATGACATTAGCTGTTGATAGGCCGTTAAACCCCAACAAACAAACAAACAAACAAACATACATGTACTTCCTATATTTATTTGTTTACTGGTATATTTGTTGTTTGCTCAATGCTTATTTCGGGCCTTTATGTGGCAAAACCGGGCTTATTGCTGTTCCTACCATTCTGATCAGCGTCTACACCGTTCATCATTTGGTCTGTGAATGATTCATTATTAAACAAACAAGTGACCTACTACCATACAGGGGTCAGTTTCACTAAACGTTGTACGACTAAAATGTTCGTAAGTGCAAACTGAGGATCGTCTGTAAATTTCAATTAATGGATTTACATTTATTGAGCATAGGCTGCATATGCAACCTATGCTCAATAAATGTAAATCCAATAATTGTTTACAAGAAAACACTGTTAATGTGAAATTTACAGACTATCATAATTTTGCACTTACAAACATTTTAGTCGTAAGTAGTTTAGTGAAACGGGCCCCAGGTGAGCAAGCCAATTATAATTTACCATAGTAATCCTAAAGATTTGGAAACCATTTGTTGTGGGAAAATAAACAAATTGTATCCAAATACATTGTTATTGTCATAAACATTTACAACTATTCTAACTGAAAATATTTGGACATTCTCCGCTGTGGGTTTCCCAAAACAAATTGTATCCAAACACATTGTTGTTGTGATAAATATTTACAACTATTCTAAGCGTAAATATTTGGGTATTACTTGCTGTGAAACACCATAGATTAATGTGTGTTTCCCAAAACAATTGTCTCTGAATATTTCGGGTTATTACGGTACGCCAAATTGTGTAAGATCTGGCCCCAAATTGTTATCAGATGTATGAATAACCGGTGTTGATCAGTCCATGTTACAGTCCGTCATTATATCATATCGTCCACTTTCTGACAATGGTTTCGCGTATTGCTGAATCTCAATCATTCCATATCCGTCCATTCATTTGATTGTGTATCCATGTATATTACTATCTTTTATACACATAAAGCAGTTCTATCTGGTCATAGTGCTTGCCTTATTAACAACAGTCGTGTGGTATTATATAATACAGGTGAAAAACTCAGACCTAGAACCTTGAAAATGGCCCCATTCCAAAAATAAAATTGTTTTTTTAATGGGCCATTTTCATGGTCCTAGGCCCTGTGGTGAAATAACGGTTCATTTTACATGTGTCAGGCCGTCAAGTATCCTATTTATTCCTATTTTTTTAGCAATTCCTATTTTTGTCGCACCCGCTTGCGGAAAGCGGGATATAGTCGGCACTTTGGTGGACGTATGTACATGTGTCCGGTTAAAGTTTTTGGTTAAAGTTTTTTGGTTAAAGTTTTTCGTTATACTATATCTCTTTTTTTAATGTCCATGCCTCGCCACAAGACGCGACATGCAGGCCGCGGCCATCTAGTTTCCATTTTCTGACCAAATGTTCCTATTTATCCTATTATTTGGCCTTTTTGAAAAAACCCACACATTTTTGCGCAATTTAATTATGAACATGACAGTGAAATTTACTATATAGATAAATATTGTACTTTGTAACACAACTACAATATTATTATTGCATAACACTAGTATTCAACTGTGTTAGATGGGTATGGCAATCTTCAATTTATCATCCTCCATATATCCATTGGCCCTCACATACGTCTTTGGCATTTTTGTATGTGACAGTTCAATCTGGTTATACCCTTTATGTGTATTACAATGATTATCCCCTCGCCGATAGGCAAGAGGGATATAGCATTAGTCCATGTACGTACATACATACGTTAGTAACACCTTTATGTGTATTACAATGATTATCCACTCACCGATAGACAAGAGGGATATAGCATTAGTCCATGTACGTACGTACATACGTTAGTAACACCTTTATGTGTATTACAATGATTATCACCTCACCGATAGACAAGAGGGATATAGCATTAGTCCATGTACGTACATACGTTAGTAACACCTTTATGTGTATTACAATGATTATCCCTCACCGATAGACAAGAGGGATATAGCATTAGTCCATGTACGTACATACGTTATTAACACATTTATGTGTATTACAATGATTATCCCCTCACCGATACAAGAGGGATATAGCATTAGTCCATGTACGTACATACATACGTTAGTAACACCTTTATGTGTATTACAATGATTATCACCTCACCGATAGACAAGAGGGATATAGCATTAGTCCATGTACGTACGTACATACGTTAGTAACACCTTTATGTGTATTACAATGATTATCCACTCGCCGATAGACAAGAGGGATATAGCATTAGTCCATGTACGTACATACGTTAGTAACACCTTTATGTGTATTACAATGATTATCCCCTCACCGATAGACAAGAGGGATATAGCATTAGTACATGTACATACATACGTTAGTAACACCTTTATGTGTATTACAATGATTATCCCCTCACCGATAGACAATAGGGATATAGCATTAGTCCATGTACGTACATACGTTAGTAACACCTTTATGTGTATTACAATGATTATCCCCTCACCGATAGACAAGAGGGATATAGCATTAGTCCATGTACGTACATACGTTAGTAACACCTTTATGTGTATTACAATGATTATCCCCTCACGAGACAAGAGGGATATAGCATTAGTCCATGTACATACATACGTTAGTAACACCTTTATGTGTATTACAATGATTATCCCCTCGCCGATAGACAAGAGGGATATAGCATTAGTCCATGTACATACATACGTTAGTAACACCTTTATGTGTATTACAATGATTATCCCCTCGCCGATAGACAAGAGGGATAGCATTAGTCCATGTACTACATACGTTGTAACACCTTTATGTGTATTACAAGATTATCACTCACCGATAGACAAGAGGGATATAGCATTAGTCCATGTACGTACATACATACGTTAGTAACACCTTTATGTGTATTACAATGATTATTCACTCACCGATAGACAAGAGCGATATAGCATTAGTCCATGTACGTACGTACATACGTTAGTAACACCTTTATGTGTATTACAATGATTATTCACTCGCCGATAGACAAGAGGGACATAGCATTAGTCCATGTACGTACATACGTTAGTAACACCTTTATGTGTATTACAATGATTATCCACTCACCGATAGACAAGAGGGATATAGCATTAGTCCATGTACGTACATCACGTTAGTAACACCTTTATGTGTATTACAATGATTATCCACTCGCCGAAAAGGGGTATAGCATTGTCCATGTACGTACTACTACGTTGAACATTATGTATTACAATGTTATCTCACCGATAACAAGAGGGATATAGCATTAGTCATGTTACGTAACGTACAACGTTAGTAGCACCTTTATGTATTACAATGATTATCACTCACCGATAGACAAGAGGATATAGCATTAGTCCATGTACGTACGTACATACTTTAGTAACACCTCTGTGTATTACAATGATTATCCACTCACCGATAGACAAGAGGGATATAGCATTAGTCCATGTACGTACGTACATACGTTAGTAACACCATTTATGTGTATTACAATGATTATCCCACCTCACCGATATATACTTGCAGTCCATGTACGTAGTACATACGTAGTAACACCTTTATGTGTATTACAATGATTATCTCGAGACAAGATATATTACATACATAGTACGTACTACATAGTACACCTTATTATGTATTACAATGATTATCCACTCACCGATAGACAAGAGGGATATAGCATTAGTCCATGTACGTACATACATACGTTAGTAACACCTTTATGTGTATTACAATGATTATCACTCACCGATAGACAAGAGGGATATAGATTAGCCATGTACTACGTACATACTTAGTAACACCTTTCATTTTTCAAGAACGCGGGAACCGCTTCACCGATTTTAATAATATTTGGCTGCAATGTGTGTCTAGGGATGGTGCTTTATTTTGCATACGACCCACGTCTGACCGTCCAAGGTCAAGGTCCCTGAGGACTTTATTTTTTTTTATATAATGCTTCCAACGAGAGGATTACCGGTAGCTTTGTTTAATGATGCCAGTTCTTGTTCATCATTCTATTACTTTTAGGGGTAGGGGCCAAGTGACTTTGGTGTGGTATGGACCTGGCAACAGGTCAGGTTGTTCTAAGTTCAGGACTAAATATATTTTGTATGCCCCACGACGATAGTGGCGGGCGTATTTAGTGTTAACCGTGTCCGTCCGTTCGTCCATCCATTACCAACCTTGCAACTCATAAAACTGTTAAACCATACTGACTATAATTCTATTACTTTTAGGGGAAGGGGCGAAGTGACTTTGGTGTGGTATGGACCTGGCAACAGGTCAGGTTGTTCTCAGTTCAGGGCTAAATATATTTTGTATGCCCCACCACCATAGTGGCGGGCACATTTAGTGTTGGCCTTGTCCGTCCGTTCGTCCATCCATTGCCAACCTTGTAACTCATAAAACATTTAAACCATACTAGCTACAGACCTGAAACTTCCTTATAATGAGTAGATGCGCAAAGTTTATTTCAATGTTTGATTTAACCCCGGGTCATGGATTATCTCCCCCTTTTCGACTTGAATTTCCAAATTTTGCCTTGTATTTCGTAAAACTTTTAAACTGTACTAGCCACAGACCTGAAACATGGGATGTAGCTTCTTTATGGTGAGTAGATGTGCACAATTGATTTTGATTCAACCCCCAGGTAATGGATTATCTCCCCATTTTCGACTTAGAATTTTTAAATGTTGCCTTGTAACGTGTAAGACTTTTAAACCGTGACAGCTACAGACTTCAAACTTGGTGTGAAGCTTCCTTATGATGAGTAGATGCACAAAGTTTATTTCAATGTGTTATTCGATGCCCCGGGTCATGGATTATCTCCCCCTTTTCGACTTAGATTTCACCAATTTGCCTTGTAACTTGTAAAACTTCTAAACCGTAATAGCTGAAAGGAGGCTTGATGCTTGGTATGTAGCTCTTTGTGGTGTGAAGATGCAGAAAGTGAAATTCTATTTTTGCTTTGACACTGAGCCATGGATTATCTCCCCCTTTTGGACTTGGAAGTTTGCCTCATTTACTATCAAAGCAATATGTGGGGCATCCGTATTCTATGAACACATTTTCTAGTTTTCGATGTAAACATTCCGTTCCGATTTTCACCCCAATTTAGCAAGTTAAATATGGGATCAAACACGTTGGCCCGGCCTTAAATGACCTTAGCTGTTGATTGGCCGTTAAACGCCAATATATCAAATCATGGTCAAATTATGTAGAGGTTTGCTTTAAATATTTTTGTAAAAATTTCTTTTAGGTCATGTTTTTATGCCCCCTATGTAATAGCAAGGCGGGCATATTGTGTTGCTCTTGAGGTTCTGTACGTCTGTCTGTGTACATTTACGTCAAAAAGTCGAAAACTTTGTCAGAGTTTCTCTATCATGTAATAGCTTCAATATTACTTGAATGATTGCTTTAATATTTGGACAGTTCATTCACCTGAACATTCGTCCTTCACTTGATTATCTTAATTCATATGCATTGATCAATACAATTTCCAAATATGTAACGCTGTCTGCCTTTTCAAAATCATTCTGGATTCAATGTAGCATGACGAGAATTTGCTTTTTGGATTAGCATTATGAGGCAGCAGCCGGGGGTATATGTGAGCTCCAGCTCACTTGCTCTAGTATGTTCAGGCAATAAATATACGGTATGTGGTTCATGTAATCCGACCTATCCTAGTTTTTAGGACCCCATATTCAGCATGCTCATTAATATAAACAAATAATTATATTTTCAAAACATAAAGACAAGGGTGGATGGGGTTGACTGAATGGGACGGTATGGAGGCTAACATATATGTACATTACTTTAATTATTAGAGTACAAGTAATGTATCAAAATCATGTTTATAGTCTTTGAGCAGTACAACACGCATTATCAATAAAAATTATTAAAAGGTCAGGATGGCCATAAAATGTGTTGGGAAGCCATCTTTATACTATTTTATTCCTATTTTAGACTATATTTTCTTATTTTATTCCTATTTTTTCACCGTCTGAATTCCTGTTTTCCTAATTTTGTTGGACCAATCCCTCACTTGACGGCCTGATGTGTTTTAAATTCTCAGTTTATCTTGTTAAAGGTGCACTGAATTATGTTTCACCTGAAAATAGTTCTGTTGCATTTTATTCCACATGAGCTCTGTATTGTAAATGTCCATTTTGGATATCATGTATGAAGTCCTAGAAATAACTTTTGTAGAAGATTTTTTATAAAATATGGTTTTATTTTTATGCCACCGGGTTTCGAAGAAACGGGTGGCATATAGTGTTTGGACCGTCCGTCCGTCCGTACGTGCGTCCATCCGTCTGTCCGTCTGTCTGTCTGTCTGTCCGTCCGTCACACTTTTCGGTTAACCAATTTGTCACAGTTTCTCAAATATGCTGCAGGTGGCATCCGCGTTCGACAGGCGCATTTCTTGTTTACAATTTCAATATGTCTCGTAATACAATATGGTTTTATTTTATATGTCTTGTATTAACTTCAGGATGTTATTTGCTTTATTATGTACCCCCACCAACCCTCAACAAAAGGGTGGCAGGTGGGAGCATGTGATGGGTAATTTAACGACTTTTGTAGAAGATTTTCATACAATATGGTTTTATTTTTACATTTCAATATGTCTCGTATTAATTTCAGGATATTGTTTGCTTTATTATGTACCCCCCCCACCCAACCCTCAAAAAAAGAGAGGTACATATTGTCCTCACCCTGTACATCAGAGATTTGTGTTGAAGTTTTCAAACACCTATATCTCTTTAATACCATAAGTCAGATTGGCTTGAAACTTAATATACTTATTTGTGAGCATCCATGTGCTCAAGGTCAAAAGACATTGTGTTAAAAGTTGTTGAGAGGTGCCGTATTTATTCTTTTTTGTCATTCAATATTTTATTTCTTAATACTTCACAGAACAAAGATACAATTATACATGTACATATATGATCATGGCATGAGAAATTTGTATAGTGCATATACAACAACAAAAACACTATATATTCAGCATGTGCCATATTTATTCTAATACCCTCGGGGCTATGAAATTTGTGGGGAAAATAGGATCAAAATATGTTATTTTCACATACAAAAGCCATTTAAAACAATGTGACTTTGGTGTGGTATGGACCTGGCACCAGGTCAGGTTATTCTATTCCAGGGCTGAATATATTTTTATGCCACCGGGTTTCGAAGAAACGGGTGGCATATAGTGTTTGGACCGTCCGTCCGTCCGTCCGTCACACTTTTCGGTTAACCACTTTGTCACAGTTTCTCAAATATGCTGCAGGTGGCATCTACATTCGACAGACGCATTTCTTGTTTCTCGATGTAAATATTCCGTTCTGATTTTGGGATTTTCCCCCCAATGCAGCAGGTTAAAACTGGATTGAACCCGTTTGCCCGGCCTTACATGACCTTAGCTGTTGGTAGGCCGTTAAACACCAATAAACAAAGAAAAACAAATATCCATTAGTGTTGCTGATTTCTCGTTTATTTATTGTTTGCTTCCATTGTGAAACATCATGTTTATTGCTCAGTGTGTCATGTATATGTTAACCCTTACACCGCTACTCACAACAATTGTCTTCTGCTGTTGCTTACATCTTGCCTTATTTCTCAATAAAAACACGGTTTGACAGCACTTCAGAATCATTTCCAATGGAAATGATTCTGAAGTGCTGTCAAAGCATGTTGTAAATTATTCTAAAGTGCTGTCATGTTTTTGATGATAAAAATGGAAAATAGAAAATAAACAGCAGACCAGACGACAACAAAAATAAGATAGCGGTGTAAGGGTTAAATGTATTTGTTATTGAAATGCAAAAAGATAAATGCAAAGTGCTATTGAGTAGTTTAGCATGATACATCTTGTATATCATGTGTGAGACAAGCTATGAGATTGTGTCCCTTAATGAGATCTGCAAAGTTATGATAGTTTAACTCTTTGCATGCTAGCGTTGAAAATAACATCCAACAAATTATTATGAGCCATTTCTTATATCCCTCTGTAAATATGTCTTGTAATTTCATTAGAATAGAGACCTCGACTCGATTCTAATGAAATTCCAAGACATATTCATAATATTTTTAAGGCGAAATAAAAATAAATACAATGAATTGCCGTCTGCTATTTGTATGCCACTGGGTTTCGAAGAAACGGGTAGCATATAGTGTTTGGACCGTCCGTCTGTCCGTCCGTCCGTCCGTCACACATTTCGTTTAACCACTTTGTCACAGTTTCTCAAATATGCTGCAGGTGGCATCCGCGTTCGACAGACGCATTTCTTGTTTAACTATTTATAGACTACAAATTTCCCAGCATGCAAAGAGTTAAATAATGTAAAAAGTCGACAAAACTTTTACAGTAATTGCGGAATAGTATTCCACATGTTTTATGACAATTTCGTCAAATTTTGACATCATTTATGGAAACTATCACAGCCTTTGTAAATATTTTTCATAAAAGATCGCACATGATCTAAGGTACAAAATATCATGGATTGTCTCGTATGTGAGATGTCTATACAGCTGTAGTGCTATATTGAGACACGTGTCCAACATTTTATTGCATGTGCTTTCTTAATATAAAGTGTAATATTTACACCTTTCATAAATTCATAATGAAAAGGCCCATTGGACGTATTGCGTTTACATCCCAATACAATAGATTAGTCACGTGATGTCGCACGATGTTGTTGATTGGTTAAAGTTCGTATCTTGAAAAGTATTTCAGTTAGAGTCGCGAAACTTTACGCAGTGTTTTCCATCACAAATGTATGCAGAAAATACAAGGTAGCTACATATATGCTGTTGCTGCCTTAAATTCTACTTTTCCAAGTGCTGATAACATGCAGTGGTGGTATTGGGGGAGACATATGTTGTTGTCTGAAAAACAATCCTCTAGTTACGTATTCATATTATGCTCCAACGTTATGTCAAATGAATAAAATAGAGGCGTTCCAAATGACGTCCGTAATGGCGCGACAAAGCAATGATGTTTTGACGTTGACGTCATGTTTTAAATGTCATTAGCAGGGGCATCGGAACAGGTCCAGCAGGTCCGCCGACTGCCGGATCAATAGTTTTGACATACAGTCAAACTTGCATTAAGCGACCACCCAAGGGAGACACCAAAAATGGTCGCTTAGAACAATGGTCTCTTAAAACAAAATCAGATGAAAAAAATGGAAATCCGGGTACTGGTATGTCCGGTTATATGGTTTAACCCTTACTCCGCTGAATTAAATGTTGTCGTCTGCTGGAAATGTTTTATTTTCAATATTTCTCGACAAAAACCTGGTTTTTACAGCACATGAGAATCGTCTCCAGTGGAGACGATTATCATGTGCTGTCAAAACCATTTTTTTGTTAAGAATTAAAGCAAAAATGAAAAACAGCAGACGGCAATTTCCGTCGACATTCGGAATCGGTAATCAAGACAGAGGACATTAACATGTTATTGCGAAATAAAATTGCCCAGCTGAAATCGCAAATAGGCAGTAGTGACTTATCACTTCAGACTTGTGGACAAATGCCACATATACATGCTGCCTTTACTATGACCTTGACCTTCACAACTTTGAACTTTTAATTCACATCAAGAAGTTTGCCGATGTTTCTCAATTCTGTCATAATTTCTATATCCCTTGGAGGATTACTTTAATATTTCAATACATCATACTTGTGGACAAATGCCACACATCCATGCTGCCCTTAATATGACCTTGACCTTTTGACAACTCTGAATCTTTTCCCACATTAAGAAGTTCGCCGGAGTTTCTCATTTCTGTCATAACTTATAGCCCCGTGCAGGCACCGGGGCGGGATCAACTGATCCTGAGAATAGTGCTGCAGTAGCCATTGCTTGTCGTAAAAGGCGACTAAACTGGCTTAACGATTGGGTTCATACTTTCCGGAACCCACTATACCGGATTTGGCCCTCATGTACATTTTTGGCTTTCTTGTATGTGAGAGTTGAGTCAGGCTATGCCCATATATAAAAGTAAGATTAGCACTAATCCTATTACTTTTAGGGGATGGGTATAAATGATGCTGGTGTGGCGAGGGCCTGGCACCAGATCAGGTTGTTCTAATTTCAGGACTGAATATATATTTTTATTGTAAATATTGAGTTCTGAAGTTGGGATTTACCCCCCTCGGACAGGTGGATACGGGACACGACCCCGTTGACCCGTCTGCGTGTAGACTCCCTGAGGCTTGTACCTCTATGTCAGAAAAGCGGACGTTAAACCCTATTCACTCACTCACTCATAACTTATATATTCCTTGAAAAATGCCACACCCACACTGCCCTTAATATGACCTTCATAAATGTGCTTGAGAATAATTATCACTTTGGTTAATTAAAGGTACACACCCACTCACAAACTGTTCTTTATAGGAATTAAATAAAGTTTATAAATGTGTCGCTATTCCACCAGTTCTAAAAATTAAAAGTACAATCATTGCACATCAAAAAATAAATACAGAGAATAAATAGTAATGTCCGTAAACATTTATCAACACGGTTATCACCCCTGGTGGTTTTTGTGATGCTTACTTAACACATGCCCATGATCATTTTATGGTCAAATGCCTCGGCAAGCGCGGCATTTCCATGGGGGAATTGTGTTTGTGGAAAATCTTAAATATTTGTATTTATACGAGATGAGATTTTGTGCCTAAGAGGGATGAGCCATGGCCTAGGGAGGTGTACAGGAGATTGTGACTTCAATCCTCACCCTAGGCGTGAACAATACTTGCATAGTATTTCCATCCCACTGGTCTGTCGGATCAGACTTTAACCCTTCTACGCTGTTGATATAAATTGCCGTCTGCTGTTTTTCATTTTTGCTTTAATTCTTAACAAAAACCTGGTTTTGACAGCATATGAGAATCGTCTCCACTGGAGACGATTCTCATGTGCTGTCAAAACCAGGTTTTTGTCGAGAAATATTGAAAATAAAACATTTCCAGCAGACGACAACATTTAATTCAGCGTAGTAAGGGTTAAACTGTGGTCTCGTCACTATATGACCATGGATGTTGTTGGGACATTAAACCAATGACATTTATGTTCACTTTGTACATAAGGTGTGCAATATATTTACAAATATTTTCCGTAAAATGACGTCGAAAGTTTGAATGCGGAATAGGAATGGAACGCTATGAAAAACTTCGTCAGATACAAACTTCTGTCGTTTTTGCGAAAGATCGATTTCCGTGTCTCAGACACGGAAATCGATTCTTCGCAAAAACTATAGTTTTGATGAAAATTCACATGTCAAGGTAGAAAAAATCATGGAATCTCAATGTTTAGAGTAAATGCGGAATAGGAACAGAATGCTGTGAACATTTTGTCAACCTTCGTCATTTACAGAAAATATCACGATTTCTGTAAATAGTTTCCATGAAAAATCACACATTCTAAAGGTATAAAAAATGCTGGCATCTCTCATATGACCACTGGTTCAACCTTCTCATCGAGCCTAAAACCTGGGGTGGCCATATTTCTTATTAAAACGCACTAACTGTTTGTGTTTAACGGCCGGCCTATCAACATGCAATTTTCTATTAATTTATTCATTATGATATATGTAGACCGGGGGACCATTGTATAGGGCCCATTACTAGCCGATACGCTCAGTGGTGAGCTTTATGTAGCGCATGGGTACTATCACCTTGTATTTCTTATATTTAAGGGTGGGAAATGGCTCGAAGACCTTCCATACCCGGGCATGTGCCCGTAAATGATCAGACCAATGGCCGTTGGCCCATTTGTTTCCGAATTTACTAATATATGCGATACAGTCGAAATATGTGCAGACGATGAGGCGGTGAGTTTAACCTAGTTAGTTCATTCTCCTATTGCACAATGCCGATATGTCAGACCGTGAAGAGGGCCGAGTGTGCGTGCACATGATATATGGACACTCAGCCGTTACATTGTTATATTACCTGCTATTCTGCTATTGCTATTAGAGGGTTGGACGAGGCAAGACAGACCAAGCAGAGACGGATCCACGTGATATGGGCAAATCCAACGCCCACAGAGGAGCAACAGCGCAGGCCGAGCCGGAGCCTAGACACCGACCCACCAACAGCAGACCGGGACACCGCAGCCAGTGACAACCGGAGGCTCCGCACCGCAACCGCCACCCGCAGCGATGAGGAGCAGGCAAGCCATGCCCAAGCCACCCACAAGGCCGCCACTGGCAACCCCCAGGCAGCTCATTCCGCCACAGATCCCAAGACGCATATAGCATGACACTGCCCAGTATGCAACACAGAGTAAACGACCCGATGTCGGGTCCACAGAGGCCTAGGCCACCTCCCACTGAGTGGGTGGTAGACACGAGCGAGGCCTTGTCCCCGAGGAGGGGGGACTAAGTTTGTTTTTGTTTGGTTCTGTTCTTCTCTTTGTTGGTGTCGTAGGCGTCTGGCTACACCGCGAGGACCGCATTTGATTTGTGTTTGAGTGAGCTGTATGCATGAAAATCACAGATGCCCTTATCTGGAGTGTGTATGTATATGTTGTGGGTGCGTGCCTATCTAAGTGTGTCTGTCAGGGTTATGTCCAATGTCATATTGACTTTGCTCATCTACTGCCCTAAGGGCGAAATAGCTGGCCCCCATCTGTTGATTGACTATATGGACAATATGATGAGACCACTATGCCCGGCTCGACCACTAACTGCACAGAAACAGTTCGGCGCTTTGAGGTATATTGACGCAGGCAGTAATCCTCCGTTCTTGTGCTTCTATCTTCTAGCGTCGTGTCTGTATGGAGTGGATCCACCGGTTATTTGTGACACCCGTGTTCACCAAGCACTCCAGGCTTTCAATCAGCGGGAGCAGCTTCTGTCTTCTATGACTTCATATGTTGACTTGGTCGCCTTAGTGGTTTTACCGGACACAATGGGTGTGTGAGTTTATATTTGTTTATGTTATGCATATTCTTTACTACACTACACGCTGCTGTGCGGAGTATTGTGTACATGTATAATGCCTATGCGTGTATGGGACCGTCCGTGTTGGGCGGAAGTAAGCTATTATTGCGTGCTTGGATGTAGTAAAAAATACAAAAAAACTGTCACCCTGCCATTCGGGACGAGACACACGTAAGGGATTCTCACACTACTGTTTACTATCACCTTATACGGGCTTAAATTATATATAAGATTGCAGGGCTCCAGATAAAGAATTGAGTATTGTCACTCTATCATTTCCGAAGCAATTGGGTATTTCAAAATTTTAATTGGGTAAAATAAAATCACAATACTGTTTACACATCAACAGACAGCAATTATTGAATAGTTTGCTTCAAAATGAAAACATGTCTTGGCATTTCATTAGAAATTGGAGACAATTCTAATGAAATACCAAGATGTGCTTTCATGGAAAATAAGAAAAATATGCTATATTTCTGGTCTGTTTATTGTTTTCTGCAGCATGATAAAGGTACCACAAATTTTGTATTGCTTTTTGGTACTCGCTACTTCTGATTTCAATTGGGTTTTTGGCAATTTTAATTTGGTATTTAAGCAAATATGTAGCTTATCTGGAGCTCTGAGATTGTGCTGATGCTTGCTACATCGACACAGGTCTGGTTGAGGTCCAAGACAAACAGTTAGCCAAGAAACAAAAACATCTCGCACAATGTGCTCACAAGTCCAATGGAAATTGGAGCGACGCTGTTGTCAGAGATTGTTCAACCTTCCTGACAGACTTACCTTATATGCTAGTATTAATATCCAGTCAAAATGGGAGTGGGTGGATTGCTAATATCCTGGGGCCGTTTTACTAAACTTTGTAAGACTAAAATGTTCGTAAGTGCAAACTTCTCATAGTTTGTAAATGTCACATTAACAATTATTTCTTGTAAACAATTATTGGATTTAAATTTATTGATCATAGGCTGCATATGCAGCCTATGCTCAATAAATGTAAATCCACAAATTGAAATTTACAGACGATCTTAAATTTGCACTTACGAACATTTTAGTCGTACAAAGTTTAGTGAAACAGGCCCCTGATGAAAAGATGCCTTCCGGCCTTCGTCCCAGTATTCCCTGATGAAAAGATGACAATATAATTCCAGCACAAAAATATTTACACAATTCCCTAACATTTGATTGGTCCGTAGCAAGTCTCTGTCCAAAATTTATATCCCAGTAAACTCCCATGCCGAACTACTTTTCGTAACCGTCAGGCGCAGTTAAAATAATTTTTAAGAAAACGGAAAATAAACACATTTTCTTGATGAATTTATTTCAAATGCTGGAATTATAAGGAATGAATGGCCTTTCTGTTGAATTTATCGGGGATATAAACTTGGAAAAGTCGCGGGAATACTGGCCTTCGTCCCGGGAATACTGGCCTTCCGGCCTTCGTCCCAGTATTCCCTGATCAAAAGATGACAATATAATTCAGGCACACAAATATTTACACAATTCCCTAACATTTGATTTGTCCGTAGCAAGTCTCTGTCCAAAATTTATGTCCCAGTAAAATTACATGCTGAACTACTTTCCGTAACCGTCAGGCGCAGTTATAATAATTCTTAAGTAAACGGAAAATAAACACATTTTCTTGATGAATTTATTTAAAATGCTGGAATTATAAGGAATGAATGGCCTTTTTGTTGAATTTATCGGGATGTAAACTTGGAAAAGTCGCAGGAATACTGGACGAGGCCTTCCGGCCTTCGTCCAGTATTCCCGCGACTTTTCCAAGGAAGGCCTCTTCCAGTATTCCCGCGACTTTTCCAAGTTTATACCCCGATAAATTCCACAAAAAGGCCATTCATTCCTATATTGTATTTGTATAACCATTTAATTTAAATTTATGTTTTGCTGGTTACTCTGTAGCTTATTAGGCACATGTTTTTGGACTGGGTATTTATTTCTGCACTCTTACAATGCATACACAGGAGTTATGGACATAGGCTAGTGGCACAAACTTGTTGACATAAGCTAAACCCAAACCTCGTACCACAGTTGACTGCTCACCTAACACTAGTGCTATTCATCACCGAATGCTTATCCCTACCTATGTTACTAGACACATGCCCTGTTATAATTATTATTATTGCAAACAGCTACACTATCCAGGCAGCTGCTCCCTTGTATCGTAGTCTATTGTTTTGTGCATGGTCCGTTCTGGTGGGTGCACAGCTGCTAGTAAAAAATCAGCGGCTGGAACCTACCACTCTGCTTAACTACAACAACAACAACACAATGCAGACGACCTTTCTAAGGTGGCAGTCCTCACACATTTTATGCAATTTATTGTCGCGCCCGCTTGCGGAAAGCGCGATATAGTCGGCACTTTGGCGTACGTACGTACGTGTGTCTGGTTAAAGTTTTTGGTTAGAGTTTTTTGTTATACTATCTCTGCAACTGTTTTGCCCATTAACTTGAAACTTCACATGGGTGTTTATCATCATCTATATTTTCATTCTACCCCCTCCCGTGCGGCCCCTGTGCCCAATGTCAAGGTCAATTACTTTGAAGTTTTTGGTTTTAAGTTTTTGGTTGGTTTAAAGTTTGTTGGTTAAAGTTTTTCGTTTATACTATATCTCTGCAACTGCATTGCCCATTATCTTGAAACTTCACTGGGTGGTGTCATCATCTATATTTTCATTCTACCCCCCCCCCCTCCCGTGCGTCCTCTGTGCCTTGAAACTTCACATGTTTGTTTATCATCATCCATATTTTCATTCTAACCCCCACCCGTGCGGCCCATGTGCCCAATGTCAAGGTCAAATTACTTTGAAGTTTTTGGTTAAAGTTTTTTGGTTAAAGTTTTTCGTTATACTATATCTCTGCAACTGCTTTTGCCCATTACCTTGAAACTTCACATGGGTGTTTATCATCATCTATATTTTCATTCTACCCCTCCCCCCACACCCCCCCCCCCCCTCCTGTGCCCAAGGTCAAAATTACTTTGAAGTTTTTGGTTAAAAACATTTTGGTTATTAAAAACTTTTGTTCATGTACTATATCTATGCACCTACTTTTCCCATTACCTTGAACCTTCACATGCCTGTTTATCATCATCCATATTGTCATTCTACCCCACCCATGCGGCCCCTGTGCCCAATGTCAAGGTCAAATTACTTTGAAGTTTTTGTTTCGCCCGCTTGCGGAATGCGCGGTATAATCGGCACTTTGGCGTACGTACGTACATCCGGTTACGTTTTTTGGTTAAAGTTTTTCGTTATACTATATCTCTTTGTTTAGTGTCCATGCCTCGCCACAAGGCGCAACATGCAGGCCGCGGCCATCTAGTTGAGTTTTTGGGCCTGCTACAGCAGCCGAAACTTATTTGTGATTTTCACTTCACATATTCACATAATCTGTTTGCTGCATGCACTTGTTACCTGATACAAGAGCTGTATTAACAAGAAAAGCCAATTCAGACATAATACACAGGCTGTCTGCACTCTGCTGTGTTTACACAAGATGTGCCCAATTGTGCATTTATTTGGCCGCGGTGGGTGGCAGGTGGGAGCACGCGATGGGTAATTTAACGATCGGGGTTCATCCTTACCGGAATCCCGACTGGAGACCTAGTTTGTCCCTCACATACGTCTTTGGCATTTTGTACGTGACAGTTGAATCTGGTTATACCCCTTATGTGAGTATTACGATATTCGTAATCCTATTTTAGGGGAAGGGGCCAAGTGACTGGTGTGGTATGGACCTGGCACCAGGTCAGGTTATTCTAATTTCAGGGCTGAATATATTTGTTCTCGATGTAAATATTCCGTTCTGATTTTGGGATTTTCCCCCCAATGCAGCAGGTTAAAATGGGATCGAACCCGTTTGCCCGGCCTTACATGACCTTAGCTGTTGATAGGCCGTTAAACACTAATAAACAAATAAAAATTATTTGGCCGCGGCCACACATTTCACAACATTGATTTCAAATATCACATGCGGACACTGCACTAATACTTGCTAATTGTACCAATTCTGCAATCACACCTTGTCACACTGATCATAGTCTGTACTGGTACCGACCGTTTTGTTTTCAAGCAGCAGACCTGCCTTTCTGACAGATAAAATGGCTGCCAATATTTTTGACGAAAATTCCGAGCAGCAGTTTCGCACACTTCTGCAACTGAAATCATGCCAGCATGACACAGTTGCAAGCAAAATCACATATGTTTGCAAAACAGTGTTTTGTGCAGATGAAAACATCATATTCACACACCTATCGTATTACCTTTATCGATTGCCATATACATATTTCATACATTTAATCGATGTTTATTGTGTTTGTGCGAATCTGAAAAGAGGGCTCTTTCTATAATAGCCATATTCTTACCCACCTTTCTATAAATAGAAGATGGTAATGTACGAGACCAAGTGGGTGGGGTAATGGGATTTGTTTTAATAGCCATTTTGTTGGTGGCATAGGTCCGAGTCTTCCACCTGTGGTCGAATCCCGGCAAGGATGAACCCCGATCATTAAATTACCCATCGCGTGCTGCCACCCACACTTACTGTTATACTAGAAACAATAGGATTGGTGCCATATTAATGTTTCCGTGTCTTGCACATGTATTTCCCACGTTAATCCAAGATGGCGGCCGTCTAAAAATAGCACAAAATTAAAAAAAAATTCTCACGAACCACCAGACGAAACATGGCAGAAATGATCGATGTACAATGCCTTTTCAAATTTGTTAAAATGGTGACCCATGGGTCAAATTTCATTTTTGACGGAATATGATCTTCTAAATATCAAATCGAAGGTATTGATGAGGCGCTGTTTTCATCGAATATGATGATTACATCATCAAATATGGCCGCCGAATTGTCAAAAGGTCGTTCTTTTATTAGAGATTTCAAATGTCTTCTTCATACAAACCGCTTAGCCATTGGTGGCCAAACTTCACAGTTATGGTTCATTGGTAAAGCCTTTTCAGTTTTGTTAAAATGGTCGTCGTTTATCCAAGATGGCCGCCGTCTAAAAATTGCATAAATTCTTAAAAAATCTTCTCACGAACCACCAGACCGATTTCGACGAAACTGGACAGGAATTATCGATGTACAATGCTTTTTCAAAGCTGTTAAATTGGTGACCTCTGGGTCAAAGATGGGGAAGGCCCGGAGGGTAATTTTGTTTACGGAATATGCTTATATAATAGATGTACATAACCTCTAAGGATTGCAATAAAAAGTAGGCTGGAAGCATCCTGTTGTGGTCTCCAAACCTCTCAAAGTTGTGTACGATATATCTTTACATATCGCGAGACAACTCTTACCCTGGTGACTTCTCAAGTTTGTCGCATTGACATGTTGTGCCTGTCATGGACTTATTTTGATATATGTAGTGACAACTTTACTACATACCAGTATTTGTCCGGGTTTGGAAGGTCCTCGAGCCAATTCCTACCCTTAAATATAAGATAAAAAAAAACAATAGTATTTGCTTGATTGTTGTGACCTTGCACAGGTGAGCGATATAGGGCCATCATGGCCCTCTTGTTTTTTGTCCATAGTGTTACAAGGCTTTCACACGCAGGGATTTTTCTGACTGGGCGGTATCTGAGAAACAAAGTAGTTTTTTCTTCTGATCTTATCATGTTATGATCTAAATACTGTTCAAGTAATTTCCGGAACCCACTATACCGGATTTGGCCCTCGTGTACATTTTTGGCTTTCTTGTATGTGAGAGTTGAGTCAGGCTATGCCCCATATATAAAAGTAAGATTAGCGCTAATCCTATTACTTTTAGGGGATGGGATAAATGATGCTGGTGTGGCGAGGGCCTGGCACCAGATCAGGTTGTTCTAATTTCAGGACTGAATATATATTTTGATTGTAAATATTGAGTTCTGAAGTTGGGATTTACCCCCCTTGGACAGGTGGATACGGGACACGACCCCGTTGACCCGTCTGCGTGTAGACTCCCTGAGGCTTGTACCTCTATGTCAGAAAAGCGGACGTTAAACCCTATTCACTCACTCACTCACTGTTCAAGTAAGGGTAGTGAAAAACAAATTATACTTGTAAGCAATTTGGTTCTATATTCTTTATACCTAAATATTTCTAGTAACAAAGTAACAAAATATAAGCAATTTCGTCGTAAATGTTATTTTTTTCTAAATATTTCACGGCACAAAAAATGTTGCATGTTATCACAGAATATTATGAGCAAGTATTACCGGTAGTTGATCTCCGTGAGATTCTACCTTTTCTTTAACCCTTACTATGCTGAATTAAATTTTGTCGTCTGCTTGAAATGTTTTATTTTCAATATTTCCCGATAAAAACCTGTTTTTGGCAACGCATGAGAATCGTCTCCACTGGAGACGATATTCGTGTGCTGTCAAAACGGGTTTTTTGTTAAGAATTAAGGCAAAAATGAAAAACAGCAGACGACAATTTTCGTCTCCCGCGTAGTGAGGGTTAACCTTAAACCAGATGCATGGTCATGTGGTTACGATAACAACAACAATGGCTGAAAGTGTTGAAAGCGCACCCACTTCAAAGTAAGTATTATTTGATAGTTTCCTTAATGGGCAACGGATTTTAATGAAATATGGCGCAGTAAATACGTCTACATGAGCTGCATTTGGTGGTCACGGGACTTCGGAACATACATACGTCGTTTATGCGAAGAATCAATTTCCGTGTCAGTAAACACGGAAATCGGTTCTTCGCAAAAACGACACAAATTTGGGCCAAAGTACCGAGACCACCAAAATGCAGCTTACCAAGACACGTTTGATGTGCCATATTTCATCAAAATCCGTTGCATGATATGGATATAATAAAAGAATACATACTTTGAATTGGAGGCGTTTCTGGAAATTTCAGTATTTGTCGTTGTTGTTGTAACCATGTGATCATGCACCTTGTTAAATAACTGGAATTGACTGTGATGTGTTTAATCCAGCCAATCCAATCGTCACAAAAATTGTTTTCAGTTGTTTTTTCTCTCTAAAAATATGAAAATTACGAGCCGGCTCCTCAGGATCTACACGGTTTGCAGACACCCCTATAGAGGTTTGTAGTGTTGAAACGGTTAAATCATTGTTATACAAGCATTATGATTCACCCAAAATAGTATGACGTGTCATGTCACCAGAAACAAACCATTTTGTCATTGCCTAGTATGGTAGTCAGGTAGCTAAACAAACAGAAAACTATTTGATTGTCAGAAGTGAACTTGTCATTCAGCGCAGTACACCTCACTAGAAAAAGAATGAATCCCAACCTGTATGCGACTATGACTGGAAAAATATTGCTTATGGGTTATGTGACCAGTGTAGATCCTGATCAAATAGCACACCGCTGCCAACTGATAACAATATATATTCCTTGTTAGAAGCATGACGGGTGTTTTCATTGATTGAATGGCGAACAGTGCAGACCCTGATCAGACAGCAGATGCACAGGCTGATCTGGCTCTACACTGGTCGTAAAACCAATAATCCCCAATTCTCCAGTAAATAGCCACATATATAATAGGTAATTATTATCCTTATGCAAACCACGGCTGTGAATGTTGATGGTGGCTAAAATTTGTCACAAGCACCTGCTATTTATGCCAATTTTCACTTGTATTTTCCTAAATTTACAGAGCTCCAGATAAGTTTTGTATCTAAAGAGTAGTATACCCCCAGATTTCAACAAATTCAATGCGTATTTCGCTTTTACAAATGTATTATTGATTTTCTTCCTTATTAAATGGGAACAAATGATAAAAACAATTTGCAGCTCAACTAAGTACATTTTCAACTTTATTACAGTATTTTCACTGCTCAATTTGAAAATCAATGCGTATTTTCCCATTGCTGGGAGTATTATGCACTCACATTTTTGATAATCAATGCTATTATGCTAAAATAAGTGCATACAATAAGTCAATACGCAGCTTATCTGGAGCTCTGAACTTATCATGTAACTTGCTATGTATCGACCGAATACACGATGACTGGTAACAAATTGTCTTATGTTGCATTTACTAGATACAAAAAGCCTGGTTACAATAAATTGACAAGTTCCATTGGTCAGACAGCGTAAATCAGTGTATGACCATCCTGATACTATGATGATATACGCAGGGCTCCAGATAAGGAATAAGTAATTGAGTATTGTCACTTCATCTTTTCTTAAGCAATTGGGTATTTCAAAATTTTAATTGGGTAAAATAAAATCACACTACTGTTTACACATGAACAGACAGCAAGTATTGAATAGTTTGCTTCGAAATGAAAACATGTCTTGGCATTTCAATAGAATTGTTTCCTTGGAGACAATTGTAATGAAATACCAAGATGTGTTTTCATTGAAAATAAGAAAGATATGCTATATTTGTGGTCTATTTATTGTTTTTTGCAACATGATAAAGGTACCACAAAATTGTTATTGCTTTTTTATACTCGCTACTTCTGATTTTAATTGTGTTTTTGGCAATTTTAATTGGGTATTTAAGGAAATACGCAGCTTAGCTGGAGCTCTGTATACATATATGCAGCTCTATGAGCAGAGTGTTTGCCAGATCGTTGTTGG
>CM055275.1:84840513-84898608 GCA_029237695.1 Conchocele bisecta | reverse complement strand
TTTGAAACAGCATTCTTTGCCTAGACCGACAAACGAAAATAAAAAAAAAATCCCCGTTCGTCATGTATGCTGGGGCTATAATGAGGATGAGAATGTGCATGTATGCTGGGGCTATAATGAGGATGGAGAATGGTGTCATGTATGCTGGGGCTATAATGAGGATGAGAATGTGTCATGTATGCTGGGGCTATAATGAGGATGAGAATGTGTCATTCTCATCCTCATTACAGCCCCAGCATACATGACGAGACGGGGATTTTTTTTATTTTCATGTCATTCTCATCCTCATTATAGCCCCGGCATACAAAGTATGACGAAACAGGGATTTGTTTTTTTTTCGTTTGTCGGTCTAGGCAAAGACGAAATGACCAAACCGGGTAAAAAATGGTATGGGTACGAATTGACCAGGTACCTGTAAAACTACATGCGTCACATGTATTATGTCTTATAAAGTATAACATAGTTCACTATGGATATGTAATTTGCCGACCATACGTATAAAAACACCATTATTTTGACTTGCCTTGAAACGCAAATTTGGAAATAACAATTCTCCATAACTCTTATGTCGTGCAATGTAATGAAATGTAATTACAGTCTGTTCCACGTTTTGCTGCCGACGAACATTTGACCATTAAACACATTAAATCTAAAAAATATTTAAAAGTAAGTACTTTTTCATCAATAACAAAAAAGTCACCCTCCCCAAACAAATTGATTTTGATGATGGGAATTTAACATGGGGAGTCAATTTCCAAAACTTTTCGTTTTACAAAAAAAATTGGAAATTTGACTCCGAAACCTGGCGAGATAGCTTGAAAATGATGTAGCGTAAATATTCTAATAGACGCCCGGGCACCACTGGCTCCGAAGTCCAGGGTGGGCGTTTAATAGAGGCAAGTGTTATTCAGCAAAGGGAAAATGATAAAAAAATATACGATGTTCTGATATCTGAACAAAAACATAACTAAGGGACGTTACTCTCAAACTCCAGACTTGATTGTACTGTCTGTCAGTTTATAAACATTTGGGACGTTTCGGCCCACTCTGGTCATTATGGTACAGTCGGTAGAAATGTTAAATTTAATGGTAATGTATATCAGGACAGCGTCAATCATTAATGCCGATCAGATTTACGCCTACGGACGTTACGTCAGCGTCAACGTTTTGGATCTGTTGGGTTTGAGATGCTTCGAAAATGGATTCTCCGTAACCGTGTAAATTCTGATCGCCCTGTGTCTGTGCAAATAGCTACTGCTGATGAGGAATTTACTGTGACACCGGAAACAGTCGAATTTCGCTTCTGCTTTTAAAAGTGAAAGTAGCAGTTATGTTTTTTCCCTGATTTTAAAGGAAGTTGCTTTCGAAATAATGGAAAGAAAAAAAATCTAATTTGACAATTAGCTCCGATTTTGTTTCAAGTCGGTACTGGGCGTTTATTAGAGGCACTAATTTCGTGAAAATCGACCAAAAAATGTGGCATTTTCAAAGTAAAAAGTGGGGGGTGGGCATCTATTAGAGCATGGGCGTCTATTAGAATCTTTACGGTAACTAAGAAAACAAAAGTTAGATTTTAAAAACGGTCCACAAATAAAAAAAAATTTAAAAACATTTTTTTTTTGGACAGGGTGACTTTTGTTATTGTTAAAAAAGTACTTACTTTTAAATATTTTTTAGATTTAATGTCTTTAAGAGCCAAAAGTTTGTCGGCAGCAAAACGTGGAACAGACAGTAGAGCGATGTACTCGGAACAAGCCCCAGAAGTGAAAATACTTAAAGTATTTCTATCCCACTGGTCGGTTGGAAGATACTTTAACCCATTACAGTAGAGCTTTTCTGCTCCTTACCTATTTGTATATACTAATATCGTATACATATCGTAATCGTATAGTATTGGTATATTTAATGAGCATATCGTATGATCATATAATATTGGTATGTTTGTACCATATCATCGTATAGTATAAACATACTACATGTATACGAATATTATACAAACATACGATATCCGTTCGTATATCCGTACGGATATGGTATGAATTAATATACCATAATCTGGTATGTTTGTACGATACAAACGTACCAGAATTATACACATGTATAAAAATCGTATACACGTACGATTTGAATGGTATATCTATACGATATTGGTTGGTATGTACGGTACAAACATACCGTACGTTTATATTATATGCATATCGTATAGAAAACATATCGTATTGGTATAGTATACGTATAGTTGACCTGCAGAAAAGCGCTACTGTACATGTGGAATACACCTTTACGGGTATGACTTTTTTAAAATATTTATTTTTGTTAATTTTCAATGAAAGTATATGTTGCGACCACTCATTTGAACCGTCTCAACGAGACGGTTCAAATGGTGGTCGCGACATATACTTCTAGGTGCATTTAAAGACAATATTTATGATTTTCCGAAATCAAAATGGCATATCCTCCGAATGAAATGGGTTAAACTGTGGTTCCGTCTCTATATGACATTAGCTGTTGCTTGGACGTTAAACCCATTCACTTTGAAATCGAGTACAATACACTTTGCACATGAACAGGGCTCCAGATAAGGAATTAGTAATTGAGTATGTTTCTCCATCATTTCTGAAGCAATTGGGTATTTCAAAATTTTAATTGGGTAAAATAAAATCACACTACTGTTTACACATCAACAGACAGCAATTATTGAATAGTTTGCTTGAAATGAAAACATGTCTTGGCATTTCATTAGAATTGTCTCCTTGGAGACAATTTTAATGAAATACCAAGATGTGTTTTCATGGAAATAAGAAAAAATATGCTATATTTGTAGTCTGTGTATTGTTTTCTACAGTATGATAAATGTACCACGAAATTGTCATTGATTTTTGATACTCGCTACTTCTGATTTCAATTGGGTTTTCGACAATTTTAATTGGGTATTTACGCAAATACTCAGCTTATCTGCAGCTCTGATGAAGCTTACCTGGGGCTCTATACAGCTATATATCTTCAAACGGTGAATCTAGCAATCAAGGAATGAGTGAAAATTCTCGCAAGGATTCTGATTTTCCGGTTTTATCGCATTGTATGATACGCCATTGCCTGCTTTAATCTTAACAATATTTGTGTTTTTATTTCAAAATACTTGAATAATATGCTTGACATCAAGCAGCTTGATTGGCTGAGCTATGCTACAGCTCAGGCTTGCTTGCGGGTTGCAGAGCTCCAGTTAAGGTGCGTAATTTGGAGGTAAATTTCTTACTTCTCCATCAAAAATGGCAAGTTGGGAGTGCTTTAGAATCGTCTCAATAAGACGATTCTAAAGGACTCCCAACTTGCAATTTTTGATGAAGAAATAACAAAATTTCACCCCAAGTTGGTCAAATTATGCACCTTAACTGGAGCTCTGGCGTTGGCATTACCAATAGTTGTTCAGAAACGTTGATAATCTGGGCAATATTAACGCACGTGATTGTGTATTCAGTAGCCTATTTCACCAACACTGCAAAGTATACTTATCTAGCAAAGTATACATTGAGGGAGAAATTTTCAATTATCGGATAAATTTATTAATTTTTATTATGCTGAATTTATTACATTATCACAGCCATTTTGGCTGTGATAATGTAATAAATTCAGGATAATAATTCTGCATACTTTTAATCATCAAATATATGCAGTCGTTAGTTTTATATTAAATAATGCATTTTGGGGGAAATAAATGATTACTCCTTCAAAGTATACTTTGCTAGATAAGTAAACTTTGCATTTTTTTATGAAATCGGCTACATGCAGGCTCAGACAATCCAATTGCTTGCTTGCGAGATACCAATAATTGTTCAGAAATGTTGATAATCTGGGCAAGATTAACGCAGGCGATTGTGTTTTCCGTATTTACACAGGTGGATCTAGCGATCAAGGAACGGGTGAAGATTCTCGCTCTGACGAGAATTCTGTATGGCGCTAGTCACTGGAGGCTTGCTGAGGCCCACGTCAACTTGGGGGAGGCCTACCTTGATTTGAAAGGTCAGAGTGTAAAACACAGCTCCAGATAAGCTAAAGATTATTATTATACCCATTGATTTCAAATTCAATGCATATTTTATTTTTATACACCCGTTTGAAAAAACGGGACGTATTATGTATTCATTTTGTGCGGGATTTACAATTATTGGATTTACATTTATTGAGCATATGCAGCCTATGCTCAATAAATGTAAATGCATATGCAGCCTATGCTCAATAAATGTAAATGCATATGCAGCCTATGCTCAATAAACGTAAATCCAATAATTGTTTACAAGAAAACATTGTTGATGTGAAATTTACAAACTATCATAATTTTGAACTTACAAACATTTTAGTTGTATGATGTTTAGTGAAACGGGCCCCAGATCTGTAAATTTCAATTGATGGATTTACATTTATTGACCATAGGCTGCATATGCAGCCTATGCTCAATAAATGTAAATCCAATAATTGTTTACAAGAAAACGAAAACATTGTTAATGTGAAATTTACAGACTATCATAATTTTGTACTTACCGGTACAAGCATGTTAGTCGTACATAGTTTAGTGAAACGGGCCCCTGATCTGTTAGTCGGATCATTACCAAAATTCATCAATAGCACAGTGATGGCTATTCACTCAGTTCCATTGACCTTAGTGCGCTTGACATTTGTGGGTTAGACACTTACCGATGATCACATTGTTTTTTCACGAGACATTCCAACCCTTTATGGGAGGTAATTAATGGATTAATTAATTATGGGAGAAACGAGTCATCCCATAATTTATACATAAAAGGAGAATCTTGTGTAGTAGGGGGCACTGGAACTGGAACTCGCGCCACCCCCTCCTGCCCCTTCTCCTGATATTGTATTTCACTAGAGCACAGTCGATGGTGCACCATCGCAATATACACGCTTTTCCAAAAAAAATCCATGACCAGGGGATCGAATCAAAAATCGAAATTCACTTTGTGCATCTAGACACCATGTGGAAGACACACTCCAAGTTTCATGTCCCTAGCTATTGCGGTTAAGAAGTTATACTTATTACAAGGTAAAATTGGGAAATTCTATGTCGAAAAGGGGAGGATAATCCATGATTGGGGGTCGAATCAAAATTCACTTTGCGCATCTAAACACCATATGGAAGGCACACACCAAGTTTCAAGTCCCTATCTATAAGTTTTACTTGTTACAACAGGACTCCAGATGAGGCATTAGTAATTGAGTATTGTCACTCCATCATTTCTGAAGAAATTAGGTATTTCAAAATTTGAATTGGGTAAAATAAAATCACACTACTGTTTACATATCAACAGACAGCAATTATTGAATAGTTTGCTTCGAAATGAAAACGTGTCTTGACATTTCATTACAATAAGGAGACAATTCTAATGAAATACCAAGTTGTGATTTCATGGAAACTAAGAAAAATATGCTATATTTGTGGTCTGTTTATTGTTTTCTGCAGCATGATAAATGTACCACAAATTTTGTATTGCTTTTTGATACTCACTACTTCTGATTTCAATTGGGTTTTTGGGCAATTTTAATTGGGTATTTAAGCAAATACGCAGCTTATCTGGAGCCCTGTTACAAGAAACGTTATGTACTGATGGACAGACAGACGGACACCCGTGACGAAAAGACAATATACCCATTTCTTTTCAAAAAGTGGGTATAATTAAAGCATGCTTAGTTTGATAATTACAAAGTGCACTTAGCTTGATTAATATACTATCGATTTTGTTGAAAATGGCTACAGAAACTTTTGCAAATATATTCCCCTTTTCTCAACCTTTGACCCACATATAAATTTGCCATAAAATATCATACAATCCATGCCACAGGTTACAACGCACAAGCCGAATATCACACTGAAAATGCCATGACGCTTATGCTGAGTTCTGTTACCACGACTACGACAGAACAGGAGAAATCGGACGTGTTTGGAATTTTATTCCGACTGAACTATGTGCAAGGGAAAGCCCTGATGGCTCTCAAAAAGTTCCAAGAAGCTGACGCAGCATTCTTGAAGGCAAGTATTTCTCTCGTCTCATTTGTGGCAGTGCCAGGAGAAATGGACCTAATACGTGATTTGTAATCATTTTTTATCTAGTAGTACAGTCGTGCACCCTGATAACGATGTATATTGCTGGTATTTCAATGTGATGGAATGGCGAACAGTGCAGATCCTGATCAGCCTGTGCGGATGCACAGGCTGATCTAGATCTACACTGGTCACAAAACCCATAAGCCCCATTTATCCAGTCACAGCCACATTTTAAATCCTCTATGTATGCAATATATTATAAGTTATTGTGATTCTACAGTCAATATGGTGTCAATTTGCCTCTCTGAATCTATATTCATATGATTCATACGGGCAATATGACACCATATTGACTTTGTAGAATTTCAATAACGTATTTGTCATACCTCGGATTCTATATATTTCTCAAGAATTTAGTTTTATAAGTATATTGTTACGTGTTTAATGTCATAGAAATATGGCGCCAAACTGCACGACGTCATGACGTTACAAATATTATCTCATCTGGACATAAACGAGTAGAAATTCGTTAATTTCTGGACCGATTTTCAAAATCAAACTTTTGTTTTCTTAGTTAGATCATTTCCAGTCCCTTTGGCTATTTTTCGGAGGTGATTTTCACGATCTGTATTGACGGACTATGTGCTCATATTACCCGTCAAGCTGACCCATCAAAACGCGAGACATTTATCTGCGGTATGACAAAGTGCAGTGTAACCTCTCCATGAGAAACTGGCTGTTGTGAGGTGGCTGTTGTAAGGAGGTTAACTAGAGAGGTACCTGTCCATTTGTATCAGCTGTTGTCGAGAGTTGGCCATTCACGGAGGTTCGACTGTATTGTATTCTAAAGAAAGATTTTTCCATGTTTATACAATTTGTTTGCAGGCTGACCGAGCCTACCAGGCATGTTCTAAGCTGTCGTGTGTCACTGACGACCATTGTGACGATATGGAAATAAAACTCACCGAATCTGTGGCAAGGTAAATATAATATGTTCGTGTTTGGCGAGGCGGCAAAATGGTAGGAAGCTTGATTTGAATACGAGGAGCTGAGTCTGTGGCGAGGTAAATATACTTTGCTAGGTGAGGCGAGGAAACGGTAAGAATCGATAAAAATGAAATTTTGTGGCGAGGTATATAGACAATATTTATTACTTGATTTGTATGTGGATATATGCACAAGTTCTGTAGTGTGTAATATTGCACGATTTTATTGCGAGGCGGAACGAATGGAATATATCCACATACATATCAAATAACCTTTTTATTATATACTTACATCATTTGTAATTTATATACGCTTCAAAAATATACAAATTGTAAATAAAATTAACAGATTAGTGCCGATTTAGAAGGAAGTATTTTTGCGAGATGAAGTGTAGTTCCGGCCCTGACCAATATGAACTTTTTCTCTATTGACGTCTTGCATTGCATTGTGTTTCAATGGGAAACATAATTATGTATATATTAACAGGGTATACAATACAGGTTGTCATGGTGAAAGAACAGGTATGTGGTGGCTGGGACCCAGTGCATATATTGTGTTGTATATATTTGACAGGTTGTCATGGCGACACAAGTTGTATTTATTTTAAACAATATTTATTTCAAATAGTATACATGTATGCATCAAAATACATCTAACGTAACTTTGAAAAGTCGCGGGAATACTGGACGAGGCCTTCCGGCCTTCGTCCAGTATTCCCGCGACTTTTCCCGGTGAATAAGTATTAGAAAACAAGCCCACAGAGCTTATGTGAATTCTTCTCTTTGAGTGAAACATGAGTAAATTGTAATTGTAAGTTGTATTTGGTACCCAGTATTCACTACTGTCTGCGCTAATCGTGCCAATATTTGTCAATTTCTTTATTTAAAAATGGTTGAATATTGTACTTGAAATCAAGCACCTTGATTGCCTGAGCTGTGTGTGCTACATTGCTAGTTGGCATTACCAGTAGATATTCAGAAATGTAGGTAATCTGGGCAAGTTTAACACAGGCGATTGTGTAGTTTGTCAGGTTGTCATGGCGACATGCATTGTGTTGTATATCTGACAGGTTGTTATGGTGACAGATGGTACCCAGTACATGTAATATATTGTGATGTACAGTATTATTTTACCGGTTGTCATGCCAACATGTATTGTGTTGTGTATTTGTCAGGTTGTCATGGTGACCTACATTGTGTCGTACATTTGTCAGGTTGTCATGGCCCCTACATTGTTTTGTATATTTGACAGGTTGTCATGGCAACCTACATTGTGCTGTATGTTTGACAGGTTGTCGTGGTGGCCTACATTCTGTTCTTTATTTGTCAGGTTGTCATGGCGACCTACATTGTGTTGTACATTTGACAGGTTGCCATGGCGACCTACATTGTGTTCTTTATTTCTCAGCTTGTCATGGCAACCTACATTGTGTCGTACATTTGTCAGGTTGTCATGGCAACCTACATTGTGTTGTATATTTGACAGGTTGTCGTGGCGACAGAAGAAGTACGCGGTGGCCGGGACCCAGTATGACAAGGTGTTGGACCTGACCAGGCGGAGATTCGGGGACGACGCCCTGGAGTTGATTCCATTGTACCAGGAGTGCGGCCGAATATCCTTATTGATGTACATGTAGACACATTTATCTACCAAAATTGTGCTACCGTAATATCCCTATATATTCGGACACCATTTATTTGAGGAAACACATACAAATATATATGGTTTCCCTACAAGATGGAATGTGAACGCATTTAGTGTTAGTATGGCAATAGTGGTCTAATCACAATAACAATGCATTTGGACACAATTTGCTTTGGGAAACCCCTATTTAATCCCCTATTTAATAGGGGTTTCCCAAAGCAAATTGTGTCCAAATATATAGGGTTGTTACAGTATTTTGTTAATGCGTTTCTAGTTACTGATGTCATTTCTGCATATATTGTAAATAGGAGAGTGGTTTAAGCCACTGCTCCTCTGTCATTTGACCACACATGCGGCTGAGACTGGAGAAATTGGAAATGTAAGATAAAATTGTTTCTATCTTCGAATTTGTGTATTATTCCCTTAACATGATTTACCTTGAGCAGAGCAAGGGGAAACACGCTAACCACGAGAAGGCGATAGAGATGTTTCTACAAGCCTACTCCATTGCCGGGGCAAAGTATGTACCACCTGGAGTTACTTCCCTTGGTTGTATCTGTGGATTATAGGCCATCGTACAGATGGCATTTCTATGTCCCGCAAAAACATATAGTTGCCACCCGGTGTGTCTGTCTAGGCACACATTCGGGACGTTTGAGGGTTGGAGGTGTGGCCAAAGACAAAAGGAAACAATTTCAACTTTATCCGTACCAACTAAGTCTGTTGTTTCTTAGGGGTCATTCCTTTGTTTGAATACAATGGATATACATGTACTAACAATGTGTGGTTTCCGAACCTGGACGAGGCCTTCCAACAGAGCAAAAGTGCTAAATTTTGACCCAAATATGCTAACATGTTCAGCATATTAATTCAACATGGAAGTCTCATTTCATGTATTTTTAATACTTTCATTGGGCTAGAAACTGTCAAATTTGCATGCGTACCGCATTTTCTGCGGTATATTTCATAAAAATATGTCATTCCATTAGAAAGATATTAAAGGAAATCTATTTTAAACACATCTTAAAAAAACACGACGTCGCACCGTTCGGAAACATGTGATCCCACACCTTGACCAATTATGGGGTGTAATGTAAAAACGTCTGTCTTTCTGTCCGAGATTTGAGATCAGGATCTACACTGTTCGCCATTTCATGAATGAAAGACCTGTCATGCTTCTAACAAACAATATAGATTGTTATCAGGCTACAGGAGTAGTTATTTGATAAGAATACGTTGGTCACAAATCCCATAATTAAATAATAAAAGGGTAATTTAACGATCGGCGTTCATCCTTACTGGAATTTCGACTGGATACCTGGTTTGGCCCTTACATACGTCTTTGGCACTTTGTATGTGACAGATGAATGGTTATATCCCTTATGTGAGTATTACGATTATTCGTAATCCTATTTTAGGGGAAGAGGCCAAGTCACTTGGTGTGGTATGGACCTGGCACCAGGTCCGGTTCTTCTAATTTCAGGGCTGAATATATTTTTCCTCGATGTCAATATTCTGTTCTGATTTGGGATTTTCCCCCCAAAGTAACAGGTTAAAACGGGATCGAACCTGTTTGCCCGGCCTTACATGACCTTAACTGTTGATAGGCTGTTAAACACCAATAAACAAACAAATACAAATCCCATAAGCCCCATTTATTCAGTCACAACTACCATATGCCACAGATAATAATCTTGGGCTACATGCTCTCTCACGTTAGTTGCAGCCGTCACCCTTATTGCATTATAACGTAAGTAAAGAGCAAGCCTAGTATGGTGATCTCCACAAGGAAAATAGATACAGAATAGTAGGTTAGTGCCGTGAATGGGAAAAAATATCCGGCAAGGCTGAAGAATTTCTTTATTTCTCATCAGAACTATATGTTGTGACCACTCATTTGAACCGTCTCGCCGAGACGGTTCAAATGAGTAGTCACAACATATACTTTGGTTGAGAAATAAGGAAAATAGATAGAGAATAGTAGGTTAGTGCCGTGAATGGGAAAAAATATCTGGCAAGGCTTAGGAAACGGGATGGGCGAGGCTCTACCGAGCACATCCCGATGGGTGTTTCATTGATGGAATGGCGAACAGTGCAGATCCTGATCAGACTGTGCGGATGCACAGGCTGATCTGGATGTACACAGGTCGCAAAACCCATGAGCCCCAATTCTCCATTTACAGTTACAAGGATGCCAATGTGGAGCTGGTGGACACGGCCCTGGCCCTCGCTAATGCCTACGCCAGTACCGGACGCGAGGAGGCAGAGGGTACGTTGTACTAGCCATCCCCATCCCCATTTAGTCTCCAACCAACCACAGCTGTGAGGGGTAGTCAAAACATTTCATAATGTTTTCGAGAAATAAATTGTAAAACAGTTTAAAATGATAGATGACCAAATATATATCAGTGTGTCAGTGAAATAGGTGAGCAAACTATCTTGTTGAGTTAGCCCTCTTCTTCCACCGACCCCTTGATATATTTAGTAGAAACATATTTTATTATCCGGTTGCCGATTGGCAAAGAGGGGATATAGCGTTAGTCCATGTCATTTTTCAGTAACTCGTGAACCGCTTCACGGAGTTTGATAATGTTTGGCCACAATGTGTGTCATGGGATGGTGCTATGTTTTGCATGCGACCCACTTTCGACCACCCAGAGCCCAGGACTTATATTCACCTTGTTTGTACAGTCGAACCTCCCCGAACAGCCACCTCTCTACAACAACACCCTCTATAACAGCAGATATTTTAAATCCCAAATGGATGGTTTCCTCTATATCTAACCCTTAGACTGCTGAGCACGAAACTTGTCGTCCTACTGTTGCTTTTGCCTTCTTTCTCAATAAAAACATGTTTTGTCAGCACATTAGAATCATTTCCAATGGAAATGATTCTAAAGTGCATCAAAGCATGTATTTGATGAGAATTTGATGAGAATTATCGAAGAAAATAAATAAACAGCAAACAACAAAATTTAATTCCGCGTTAACCTCCCTACATCAGCCACCTCTCTACAACAGCCAGTTTTGCGTCTTCCCATGGGTGGCTGTTGTAGAGAGGTTGCACTGTACGGCAAATATATATTTCCAGAGGCTAAGTGTAAGTTGTGGCCTTTCCCAATTTGTCTTGAGCTTCAAACATAGCTACAAGGGGCATTCAAAAAGTGTTGGAGTTCTAGATCCCACATTATTGGATAAATAATAATATTTCTTGAGGCCGAGTGTAAGTTGTTTCCAATCACAGAAATGAGGGACACTCAAAATGTTCTGGAGAAATAACAACTATATTAAACAAGGGCATCGTTATCACTAATCTAATCCCCTCGCTGGCAGCCTTGATAATAAAAGAAAACATAAAAAACTAACATTTTTGCCTTACAAACAAGGTGAACATAAGTCCTCAGTGACATTGACCTTGGGCGGTCGGACGCAGGCCACCCGTATTTAACCTACAAACACAGCTACATGTACGAGACACATTCAAAAGTGTGTACATTGTGGCCACCCCGCAATAATAATCTTGTTATCTTGTACGGAAGCCCATTAGGGCCACTTCATTTGTTAGCTCGACTATTCGAAGAATAAGTAGAGCTTATGTTGTCACCCCGGCGTCGGCTTCGGCGTCGGCGTCACGCCTTGGTTAAGGTTTTTAGTCAACCTTGTATATGGAATACTACTGGCCCTACACCCACCATACTTGGACAACTTCATCTCAGTGATGCACATCAATAACCCCTGATCTATATTTGACCTTCACCTACATTTCCTCTTGAATTACTTCGTTAATTCCCCTTGGTTAAGGTTTTTAGTCAACCTTGGTTAAGATTTTTAGTCAAGTTTGTACATGGAACACTATTGTGCATACAGACACCATGCTTGGACAACCTTTTCTCATAGGGATGTACATCAATAACCCCTGATCTATATTTGACCTTGACCTACATTTCCTCTTCAATTACTTAGTTAATTTCCCCTTGGTTATGGTTTTTAGTCAAGCTTGTATATGGAATACTACTGGCCCTACACCCACCATACTTGGACAACTTCATCTCCTAGTGATGTGCATCAATAACCCCTGACCTATATTTGACCTTCACCTACATTTCCTCTTGAATTACTTACTTAATTACCCTTGGTTAAGGTTTTTAGTCAACCTTGGTTAAGGTTTTTAATCAAGCTTGTACATGGATTACTATTGTGCATCCAGACACCATACTTGGATAACTTTTTCTCATAGGGATGTACATCAATAACCCCTGACCTTTATTCACCTTGACCTACATTTAACCTTGAATTACTTGGTTAATGTTTATAGTCAAGCTTGTATATGGAATACTCCTGGGCCTACATCAACCATACTTGGACAACTTCATCTCCTAGTGATGTACATCAATAATCCCTGACCTATATTTGACCTTGACCTACTTTTATCCTTGGATTACTTAGTTATTTCCCCTTGGTTACGGTTTATAGTCAAGCTTGTATATGGAATACTCTTGGACCTACAGAAACCATACTTGGAAAACTTCATCTCCTAGTGATGTACATCAATAACCCCTGACCAATATCTGACATTAACCTACATTTAACCTTGAATTACTTACATAATTTCCCTTGGTTAAGGTTTTTAGTCAACCTTGGTTAAGGTTTTTATGCAGGCCGCAGCCACCTTCTTTGTCAAGCTATGTGTACATCGACAACCCTCGTAGTCGAGCTATGCTGTTCTCCTACAGCTCTTGTTGTTATCTTTTCTTGAATTTTCGAGATCTTTTCTTGAATTTTCAAGATCTTTTCTTGAATTTTCAAGTTCTTTTCTTCAAGATCTTTTCTTGAAAATTCAAGAAAAGATCTTGAAAATTCAAGAAAAGATCTTGAAAATTCAAGAAAAGAACTTGAAAATTCAAGAAAACATCTTGAATAATTGGAAATTAAAAAAAAGTGAAGTGGCCCTAATAGCCTTCCGTACTGTAGCCTTGCCTGATAAACTTGATGTAAAATGACGCTGGTCTGATATTCTCTAGGGATGTTTGGTGGCATAGAAGTAGAGCTCCAGATAAAGAATATTATACCCCCAGATTTGAAATTCAATGCGTCTTTTACTTTTACAAATGTATTGTTTCCATTTGTTCCTTTTTATTAATTAGGGAATAAATGATAAAAAAAATAAAACAAATTTAAAAATTCACTTATTTGAGCTGCAACATTTTTTGCTTTTTTGCAGCTCAACTAAGTAAATTTTCTACTTTATTACAGTATTTTCACTACTCGAGTTGAAAATCCATGCGTATTTTCATATTGCTGTGAGTATTTTGTTCTCCCGCTTTTGATAATCTTGTTATCTCTGTATGCTTTATCTCTAAAATAAGTTGGTAAAATATGCCAATACGCATCTTATCTGGAGCACTTATGATTAGAAGTAGAACATTGGACTTCAATTCCAGCGGTTGTGAAAATTCAATCCACGCCCTGGGCAACTTGACATTTTCCTTCCTCTGTTTATTCGATCAAATTCTACCTACCCGGAAAATTTGTGTCATTGTTAAACAGTTTGTTACATAGTGATAGTAATCCCCTATCAGGGGGCCGTTTCACTGAACTTTGTACGACTAAAATGTTTGTAAGTACAAAATTATGATAGTCTGTATATTTCACATTAACAATGTGTTCTTGTAAAGGATCGTCTGGAAATTTAATTTGATGGATTTACATTTATTGAACATAGGCTGCCTATGCAGCCTATGCTCAATAAATGTAAATCCATTAATTGTTTACAAGAAAACATTGTTAATGAGAATTCACAGACTATCATAATTTTGCGCTTAGAATCTTTTTAGTCGTACATGTACTAAGTTTAGTGAAACGGCCCCCAGGTCTTTAGATGAGACCTGAAACTGTGGTACCATCCCTAAATCAGCTTTTCCTGGGACAGTAAAGTTTTTCACTTTCTGATAATCTCTACACATTACCAGTGAAGAGTTACCTGAAGGATTGTCTCCGTAACTGCATTGTAGTTCATGGTCCACAGCACAAAAAAATTCAATGCATATTTTACTTTTACAAATGTATTATCAATTTTCTTCCTTTGTAATTAAATAGGGAACAAATGATAAAACATAAAACAAATTAAAAAATTCACTTATTTGAGCCGCAAAATGTTTGCTTTTTGCAGCTCAACTAAGTAAATATTCAACTTTATTACTGTATTTTCACTACTTAATTTGAAAATCAATGTGCATTTTCACATTGCTGTGAGTATTTTGTACTCCCACTTTTGATAATCAATGCGTATTCTGCTAAAATAAGTGTGTAAAATACGCCAATACGCACCTTATCTGGAGCTCTGATAGAAATAGAACAAATTGGACTTGCGAATTCAATCCACGCCCTAGGTATGAAAAATACTTACATAGTATTTCCTTTCCTCTGATCTTTTAGATGAGACGCGAAATTTCCATCTCTCTGTAGCCGATTTCATCAAAATTGCGAAGTATACTTTTCTAGCAAAGTATACTTTGAGGGAGTAATCATTTATTTTTCCCCGAAACGCATTATTTCACATAGAACTAACAACTCCATATATACTCAACAAAACTAGAAACGTCCCTGTTTTATAGCCGGTGTAGCTCTGTCTATGTATGTACCACATGTTCAAAGTACATGTATTTTAAACCGTGGCGATGTTCAGAATACGATCGTGTAGAGTTTAGCCGATACACACGGTTTACATAGCGGCCAGTGACCGGAACGTTGATTTCCACTTTTTGCACGTGCACGCTATACTTGTCATCGATAAGGTGATTCAGTTGATGTCGTACCATTCATGCGATAGGGGCTATTCGGAAAATTAAAAAACTTTTTAAATTTTTCACTGTTTTCGATATGCCACGGCTTTCCGAAAACGAGCGAAATCAGGCAATTGGGATGCTTGCGGGTGGATGGCCGCCAGGGCGGTCGCGCCTCGGTTTGGTTGCTGTCGGAAGACGATTGATCGTCTTGCAGCCCGGTACCTCAGCAGACTGGGGCTGTTCACGACCGGCAGCGACCTGGTAGGCCTCGTGTAACGACGGCTAGAGCCGATCGTTACATTACGTTGACGCACTTACGTCAACGTCGATTGGCAGCCACAGTCACTGCTAGGCGATACGGTGTCTCAGGGCAGACCATTCGCAACCGGTTACGTCGTAACGCCCAACCAATCCGGGCACGCCGCCCGTACACTGGTCAGATAATGACCCAACGTCACCGTGCTGCCAGTACTGTTTATGGGCGCGACGTCATCTGAACTGAGAAGGGCTGACTGGAACCGAGTTTTGTTCACGATGAATCTCGGTTCACAGTTAGTCATGCTGACGGAAGATTACGGGTATACAGGCGTAAAATGAAAGATTCACCGATTGTTGCATTGTTGAGAAGAACAGGTTTGGGGGAGGGAGCGTAATGGTCTGGGGTGGGATCATGGGAAACCGGAAGACAGATTTGGTTGTTGTACAGGGCAACATCAATGCACAACGTTATGTTGCAGATGTACTAAATGCACACGCCTTACCATTTATCCGTCAGCATGGTCCTGGTGTGACATTGATGCACGACAATGCCCGCCCTCACGTAGCCAGGGTCACCACTCAATACTTACAGCAAACAACGTCGACGTCATGCCATGGCCCGCGGTCTCCCCGGATCTCAATCCCATTGAGCACATATGGGATGAGCTGGGCCGCAAAGCACGAGCTAACCATCAGATTGACAATGTTCGCGATCTTACACGGGCGTTACAACGGAATGGAGGAATTTGCCCACCGCACTGGTATTGCGTTACGTCACGTCGATGCGGCGTAGGATCATTGCATGCATTCATGCAAAATGGTGGCCACACTCGGTACTAACGAGATTACTGGATTTGCCACATTACTTATTGAAATTCCATCTCTAAACATTAAGTAACACATTTCTGAGTTTTTGTGATTTTTGATTTTGACCCCTACCGCCCTTGGCCGGTTATCTCTCGAATATTTAACAAGATATCCAAATGCAATTTATTGGCTTTGATACAGAAATGAATGAACTTGTTTTTCCATTTTGAGTTTTAAAAGTAACCCTTTTGGTTTTTGATGAATCTTTCCTTAAACATGGAGGGACGTTTCTAGTTTTGCTCAGTATATTAGATGATTAAAAGTATGCAGAATTATTATACTGAATTTATTACATTATCACAGCCAAAATGGCTGTGATAATGTAATACATGCAGTATAATAAAAAATAATAAATTTATCATTAAATTGAAAATTTCTCCCTCAAAGTATACTTTGCGATGTAAGTATACTTTCCAATTTTGATGAAATCGGCTACTGGTCCTTTATAAGAGACGCAAAACCATCCCTGCAAAACCATTTTCTGATATTCTCTACACATTACCAGCTTCGGCGAAGAGTTACCTGAACGAGTGTCTCCGTAACTGCACCGTAGTCCACGGTCCACAGCACAAGAAAACACTGGAAGTTCAGGATGATTTGGCGCGGCTACTCATTCGAACTGAACGAGAACAGGTATGTTTGTGTCTTTGAACGTTAAAAATTAAATGTGTTTTGTTTGCCCAATCCTGACACTACTTTATAAACATAGTTAGGTAGGTAGGCAAATTATTTTGATGCCCCCCGATCTCGGTAGTGTTTGGACTGTGTGTCCTTTCGCCGGAGTTTCAAAATTATTCTGTTATAACTTCTATATTCCTTGAAGGATTTCTTAGCTATTTCAACACAGCATACTTGTGGACAAATGCCACACATCCATGCTGCCCTTAATATGACCTTGACCTGTTGACCTTGACAACTTTGAACTTTTTCCCATATTGAGAAGTTCGCTGGAGTTTCTCATTCTGTCATAACTTCTATATTCCTTGAATGATTGCTTAAATATTTCAACACAGCATACTTGTGGACAAATGCCTTAATATGACCTTTATAACGTTGAACTTTTTCACACATTAATAACTTTTTCACACATTAATAAGGTATAAATTATGTCGTAACTTCAATATGCGTTGATGGATTATTTCGATACAGCAAACCTGTGGACACATGTCACACATCCATGCTGCCCGTAATAATATGCCCTTCACCATTTGACCATCACAACTGAACTTATGAATACTTATCACTTTCGGTTAATTAACTTTGCCACAGTTTCTCCAATCCGCCAATGGGGGCATTCGTGTGCCGACAATCCACAATTTCTTGTTTGTACATGTATATGTTCATGTACCAATATTCCATTTTGTGCATATTCATCTCCAGTGATAATAAATAATAATTCCAGCACAAAAATATTTACACAATTCCATAACATTTGATTGGCCTGTAGCAAGTCTCTGTCCAACATTTATATCCCAGTAAACTGCCACGCCGAACTACTTTCTACAGGTGCGCTGTCAGTGCTGTCAATGTAAACAAATGGCTGCTGTCTGTCAAAATAAACACATTTTCTTGATGAATTTATTTCAAATGCTGGAATTATAAGGAATGAATGGCCTTTTTGTGGAATTTATCGGGGATATAAACTTGGAAAAGTCACGGGAATACTGGACGAAGGCCTCTTTTTGTGGAATTTATCGGGGATATAAACTTGGAAAAGTCACGCGAATACTGGACGAGGCCTTCCGGCCTTCGTCCAGTATTCCCGCGACTTTTCCAAGTTTATACCCCGATAAATTCCACAAAAAGGCCATTCATTCCTATAATAAAAAAATACTTTTACGTTTACACTGGAAAAAGAGTTTGAGTTGGCACATATTTTTCAGGTCGGTAATGTTTGTGCAAACCAACAAACATTTTATTGTGGCCTAATAATATTTCGATTGATTTACCCAAAGAAAATGTGTTTTATCAAACTAATAAAAAGTGTGCTCCACTTAGAAGAAAACTGAAAATTTGTAAGAAACGGAAGGTAGCATGTTATTGAATTGTATGGCACATTAGAAATGTTTTATACTAGCATTGGGTGTTATAGTCAGATTAATTAATAAAACATGTTTTACAAATATAAAGTACACGTTACAAAGACTAATACATGGAGAAAATGAAAATATAGAGAGAATTAGGTGACCGAATATTCCCGAAAGAGACTGTGGTCCAATTGACGTTGCAAAATGTGTTGTATTCAGATATTAATATATGATGGTACCTCTGTTTGTAACTTTCCGAGCAAAGTATACTTTGAGGGAGAAATTTTAAATTTTAGGATAAATTTATTAATTTTTATTATACTGAATTTATTACATTATCACAGCCATTTTGGCTGTGATAATGTAATAAATTCAGTATAATAATTCTGCATAGTTTTAATCATCAAATATATGCAATCATTAGTTCTGTATGAAATAATGCATTTCGGAAAAATCACTGATTGCTCCCTCAAAGTATACTTTGCTAGGTAAGTATACTTTGCAATTTTGATGAAATCAGCTACTGGTGCAGGAGGCAGTGGCTATATCTTTGTATGCGAATTACACTAAAACTCTAAAATAATTTCGCTAAAATTAGCGCATAGTTGTCTACCAGTACAGTCGATAATCTGCTTGGTAAAGCTCGTAGTTTATTCTAGTAACGAGCTTCGTATTGGCTGAATATGTACTGACGGGCAAATTGCTGTATCAGGCATTGACCTGATAAGAATATCCGGGTTACAACAAATTGAAAATTGACGTTTCATTGGTCGAACGGTGTCACATGAGTTTACCGAAGTATGTCACTGGAATGATGTCACGGAAACAAGTTTGTTGTTCTTTTCAACGAAAACCACATCATAATGCCTCATTTTGTAGCCTAAAATGTTACCTGATAAATAGAATACCATGATAGTGTCTTTTGATATCAAATTTATCAGGCTCGGCTCAGAAACGGTAGGAATTCCCTCGGCAAGCCTCAGAATTCCTACGCGTTTCGTAACCTTGCCTGATAAACTTGATATCAAAAGACACTAGCCTGGTATTCTCTATTTATCTCCTTATACAGGCAGACAAATCATACTCTAAGTATTGCTGACCACATGTTAATTTCCCTGATTCAGAGATGTATTAGAGATGTTGCGATCAAGTATACCATTAAAGGGGGACAACTGCATCAGTATAACCTACAATTTCCAGGGTTTGACTTCCCATGGGCGGCTGTTGTCCATAGATTGCTCTGTATTGTTTATTACGTAACATGTTAATTTCCCCGATCCAGGAGGCACTAGAGATGTTGTGGTCATGTATACCATCCACCTCTTTACAATTTCCCGGTTTTGTCTTCCTTCCCATGGGCGGCTGTTGTCCATAGATTGCTCTGTATTGTTTATTACATGTTAATTTCCCTGATTCAGGAGGCACTAGAGATGTTGCGATCAAGTATACCATTAAAGGGAGAAGTTTACGGCGACTACAGCGAATCTGTGTCCGATACTCACAAGCTGATCGCATCCATACACCTGGCGCAGGGGAACATTGAAAAGTCTCTGAGGTGTTATAAGAAGGTAAGATGAGAGATGGTTTAATCGCTGTGAGTATTTTATACTCACACGTTTGATAATCAATGCGTATTCTGCTAAAATAAGTGTGTAAAATATGTTGATAGGAAATCCCAAAATAAGAACTTAATATTTACATAACAAAATATTATTCAGCCCTGATATTAGAATCTGGTGTCAGGTCCTCGCCACACCATAGTCACTTAGCCCACTCCCTAAACTAATAGGATTAGTACTAGTATTACTACTCTTATAATGGGATATATTATTTGTTTATTACATAAAATAGACTTTCACAGTGTAATAACGTGGTGTAGTAAAAATCGTAATAAACTAGCTAGTGTAATAAATATGCATATGAGGCCGGTTACAGAAAACACACTATGTTCTCATTACAGCTTCAACGTATTGTGCTGTGCTTATGCAATAATATAATCTAACATTTGTGTTGATTTAATATCATATTTATTGAACCCGTTGACTGATTTCATAAGAAACTCGGCATGGCCTCGTTTCTTATCAAATCAGTCGACTCATTCAGAGCTCCAGTTAAGGTGCGTAATTTTATCAACTTTGGGGGGAATTTTGTTATTTCTTTTTCCAAAAATGGCAAGTTGGAAGTGTTTTAGAATCGTCTCAATGAGAAGATTCTAAAGAACTCCCAACTTGCCATTTTTGGTGAAGAATTAAGAAAAATACCTCGAATATTTGGTCAAATTACGTACCTTAACTGGAGCTTTGCTCATTTAATAAATACAAGGATTCCGCTGGCGATCGCCACTTTCGCAATTGGCGATAAAAATAAACAATTGGCGATAAAAAATTACAATTTTCGAAAAAAAAATTAAAAAAAAAACATTTTTTTTTTCGAAAATTGTAATATTTTATCGCCAATTGTTTTATTTTTTTTGAAGTGACCGATTTTTTGAAGTCCCTGTAAATATCATATTCAATCACTCATATAAGCTCCTCTATTGATTATTTGTCTGCTTTTCAGTGTCTGGATATCGAAAGCCTGGTACTTGCGAAAAATCACAAGAAAACAAAGGATACAGAAAGGACGATAGATATTTTGATGGCGTAAGTAGAACTAATGGTATCGTACTTCCCAACATAGTCAGCCAGGGCTCCAGATAAGCTGCGTATTTGCTTAAATACCCAATTAAAATTTCCAAAAACCCAATTGAAATCAGAAGTAGCGAGTATCAAAAAGCAATACAAATTTTGTGGTACCTTTATCATGCTGCGGAAAACAGGAAACAGACCACAAATATAGCATATTTTTCTTATTTCCATGAAAACACATCTTGTCATTTCATTAGAATTGTCTCCAAGGAGACAATTCTAATGAAATGCCAAGACATGTTTTTGTTTCGAAGCAAACTATTCAATAATTGTGGTCTGTTGATGTGTAAACAGTAGTGTGATTTTATTTTACCCAATTAAAATGTTGAAGTACCCAATTGCTTCAGAAATGATCATGATGATGGAGTAACAATACTCAAGTACTAATTCCTTATCTGGAGCCCTGGTCAGCCAACCGGAAATACACAATGCTCGGTTTTCATCGGAAGCATAATAAGATTGGTCTTGCGAAGGTAGGGTGTGTCCCCCACCCGTCCATCCAAATAGTATGTTGTTACCACTCAGTTGAACCGAACCGTCTATGTGTGCATATGTGTTTCATGTTCAAGTCAACCGTTTGGGAAATGCCTATGTTGATGCCCCGTCACCGAAAGGTGAGAGGGGCATATAGTGTTACCGGTGTCCGTCCATCCCGAAACCTTGCTCGGATCTGCTTCAAATTTCACACACACATTGCTCTAATGGTCCTCTACCGCCCTGTGACAAATCCACATTTGTCCCGCCCCCGCTAAGCCCATGGTCAAGGTCACAGACTTGGTGTGGTCGAAACCTTAGTGCTCGGGTAAATGGCTTCTAAATTAAATACCGGTATGCCTCGTTTGCATTTGTGTGCCGATGGGCCACATTTCTAGTTCATGTTTATATATACTATTAATAATAATAATTACATTCCTAATCATTTTATTTTATTTTGTATACAGTGAAACCTCTTTAACACCAAGAAAACACCAAGATTTTGATCAGTTTCTTGGTCATTTATCTCCGGTGGTAATGTCTGTTCGTGATTGCATAGTACACAGCTAGTACAGAATGATCTAATGCCCGATTTACAGTGAAACCTCTCTAATCCGGACACCCTGGGGACCTCCCAGGGTGTCCGGTTTAGAGAGGTGTCACTGTATATGAATTTTAAATATTTCTTAAAAAAATCTTATTTTTGTCCAAATTATTGGTCAAGCCGACTGTACCTGCCGGACCCATTCTGCCGTGACGTGACGTTTTGACAATTTTTAAATACTGATAATTGCACTAAACCTTCATTATTTATTAAATAACTTTCATCTTCCAGCATAGAAAGAACATAATTTTGTCTGTGATGTTTTCTTATCATCAAATAGTGGTTTGCTTAAATACTTATTTAATTGATTATTTTATGTATTTTCCAGGAGTCCGGGACTAAACAAGAGGTTTGTGCTGAATAAGCAAGAACAGCTGAAACACCGACCTCGCTTTAACGCGATCTCAAAATGAACTGTTACGATTGGACCAGAGACATTTAAATTAACAAACCGATGTATGGACCAGTGTTGCAAACGGGTTATCAAACTTGGAAAATCATGAGTGACTTCCCTTAGAACATATCCATCAGCATTATATTTGGCAGGCTTTGTCGGTTTGATGTCATGTTGCTTAACTCTTTGCATGCTAGCGGTGAAAATAACGTCCAACAACTTAATAGTATATTTCTTATTTCTCTCTGTAAATATGTCTTGCAATTTCATTAGAATTGAGTCCTCATGACTCAATTCTAATGAAATTCCAATACATATTCATGATATTTATAGGGAGAAATAAAAGAAAATACAGTGAATTGTCGTATCATATTTTTGAACTATTTATAGCCCCCAAATTTCCCAGCATGCAAAGTGTTAATTTGAAAAATTGAAAAATTCCAGAGGTTTTCTAAGGGACGTTACATATTTATTTTATTTATATTATTTTTATGAAAATTTGAAACGTTCAATAGTACATATTTAGTATAATTGGTGAACATGTATTTATTTAATTAAACATCAGGGCTTCAGATAAGGAATTAGTAATTGAGTATTAATGTTACTCCATCATTTCTGAAGCAATTGGGTGTTTCAAAATTTTAATTGGATAAAATTAAATCGCACTACTGTTTACACATCAACAGACATCAATTATTGAATAGTTTGTTTCGAAATGAAAACACGTCTTTGGAGACAATTCTAATAAATGAAATACCAAGAGTGTTTTTCTTTTCATGGAAAAATCAAAAAATATGCTATATTTGTGGTCTGCTTATTGTTTTCTGTAGCATGATAAATATACCACACATTTTCATTGCTTTTTGATACGCACTACTTCTGATTTCAATTGGGTTTTTGGCAATTTTAATTGGGTATTTACGCAAATACGCAGCTTATCTGGAGCGCTGAAACATATTGCAGCTATTTGAATTAGGACCCCTTTTTTGGGACACCCTGTACATAGGCACTGGGAACATCAAATACCTCAGTGGGCAGGGCTCCAGATAAGCTGCGTATTTGCTTAAATACCCAATTAAAATTGCCAAAAACCCAATTGAAATCAGAAGTAGTGCGTATCAAAAAGCAATGGTACCTTTATCATGCTGCAGAAAACAACAAACAGACCCACAAATATAGCATATTTTTTCTTATTTTCCATGAAAACACATCTTGAGATTTCATTAGAATAGACAATTCTAATGAAATGCCAAGACATGTGTTCATTTCGAAGCAAACTATTCAATAATTGCTGTCTGTGGATGTGTAAACGGTAGGGCGATTTTATTTTACCCAATTAAAATTGTGAAATATCCAATTGATTCAGAAATGATGGAGTAACAATACTCAATTACTAATTCCTTATCTGGAGCCCTGTCAGTGGGTGCGATATATTGGCTGCAGCCATCTAGTTTTATCCATTGCTAGTCTGTATATTAGTTTAAATGTAGCTTAGGTAATTTAACCATTTCAACACCATCGGCCACAGGTTGAAGTAACGGACCAAGGTCTATAAATACATTAAATATGCCTAAAAGCATCAATAAACGGAAAAAAAATAAGCTAAAATTTTTTTTTTTACTCCCTCCATATAGACTCCATATAGAAGGTTCCGAAGTTGTTAATAGGCCGAACCCGGACGGCCTCGAGACAACGGACTCTCACGAAACAGTCAACTGAGTTATATCGGTGTCGTCTATTGCAGAAGTTGGGACAAGAGTTGTTAGAAGACAACGAAGCTCGCCTGTTAGCAGCCTTCACTCAAACATGGCACAATTGCATAACAAAACATGAATATTATATAACTTGACCTTGGGTTAAGTGGTGCAAGGTGGGTCGTGGGTTTGCTATAGCATAATATAGCATATTAAGATGAATGCATGTATGAAATATCAGAAAACAGAAGTAAAACAAAATTTAACCCAACGTTAAGTTTATGAACGCACTAAGTTGGTGATTTTCTACAGCATGATAGCAGCTATTCACATGAGGAATGCATGTATGAATGTGCTAAGTTTGTGACCTTGACCTTGGGGAAAGGTGTGGGGGTGGGTCATGGATTTGCTGTAGCACAATAGATGATCATCAGATGAATGCATGTATGAAATATCAAAGCGTTCCCTATAAAGAAACAGAAGTTACACCACATGTTCATAAACTTGTCTTGGCATTGGGGTAACCCAACGTTAAGTTTATGAACATGCTAAGTTTGTGACCTTGACCTTGGGGTTGGGTGGTGGGTTGTGGATTTGCTACAGCACGATAGAGTATCATCAGATGAATGCATGTATGAAATATCAAGGCGCTCCCTGTAAATAAACAGAAGTTATAAAAAGACATTTACTCCAACGTTAAGTTTATGATGTTGATCTTGGGGAAAGGGGTGGGTCATGGATTTGCTGTAACACAATAGAGGATCATCAGATGACTATGTAATATCAAAGCGTTCCCTGTTACGAAACAGAAGTTACACAACATTTACCCCTTGGGGTAAGGGTTGGGTGGTGGGTTGTGGATTTGCTACAGCATGATAGAGGGTTATCTGAAGAATACATGCATGAAATATCAATGCGTTCCATGAAAGGAAACGGAAGTTATAAGACATTTACCCAACGTTAAGTTTGTGGACGCCGACGGGGGTATGCCATAAGCTCTTCTGCACTTCGTGCAGGCGAGCTAAAAATGTTAGTGCTCCGCAACGGTATATTCTCCGATGTGGTATGTCAACACGTTTTCGAGCTATCGATTATTTTGTTTTAAAAAAATTAGCATTATTGATAGGTTGTAAAAGATTGGTCACATTTCCGAGGCCAATACTGCTATATAACAGAGTAAACATCGGGTTCAAAATACACTTTTACGTCGAGCTCTGTTTGTATAGTATGTTTTAATATGCAGGTAAAGAAACATTTTGCATAGAAAAAACATTGTTTCCAATCGAACAGTTCATCAAACCTACATGTATCCGCGTCCAGTGCGTCACGACAGACAATTCAATCGCACCGACATTTCTATCAATTCTCGGGAAGCCATTTTGTATAAACATCGTGGGAGGTTTATTCGCCGGATATGGTGCACTTACTATGTGGTAAAAAACGGAACTTTTATAAACGGTTATAATTCATATTTTATAATACCTATGTTGATGGTAAAAGTATCAAGTTAAATGTACAAATTGTATGTCATTTCGTGAATAGAATAATGTGACAAATTATTAATATTGTGTATGTTATTATGGACAGGTTAAATATGGGATAGTCCATCCCGTTAGCCCGGCATCAAATAACCTTAGCTGTTGATAGGCCATTAAGCACAAATAATCAATTAATCAATTATCTGATGTTTTTGGCAGAATTCTTGTGAAATTGTGTGGTTTCAAGATTGTTTTCATAAGATACGTTTTCCCATGTGTCTGGAGTCAGCTCGTGAGAAAAACTACCTTATGAATTTTCTATTGAAACCACGACAGCTACGCTGGTTTTATTTTTTTTTATTTTTTTTTTCATAGGGTCCCATTTCCCATGAATTATCTGGTGTCAGTTAACAAAAAAATATACCTTAAGAAAGTGTCAATTGAAACCAGCATACTGTAGGTAGGCCGGATTTAATAGTTTTGGTCATAAGGTACCTTTTCCCATGAATTGTCTGGTGTCAGTTCATGAGAAAATGTACCCTATACAATTTTCAAATGAGACGGTTCAAATGGCAGTCGCGACATACTTCTGAGCGCATAGAAGGAAAATATTTAGGATTTTCCGCAAACATATTGGCATATCCTCGGCATGAAAATGGTTAAGCATAATATTTGAGTACTCGGGATGTTTTATAGCCACAGACTGGCGTGAGGCGGTGGGCATTACGGAAAAGTCAAGAAGAATCACAAATACAATATAGTAGTCCTCCTAAAGCCAGGATTATAAAACCTAAGCATATACTCGAATAACTTACCAAAAATCTGACAGTTTGATTGGCTGAGCCTGAGCCAGGCTCAGCCAATCAAACTGTTAGATTTTGCGTTAAAAGTTGAATTTATGCTCACAAATGTTATAATCACCGGCCTATACTACAAAATGGGGCTACCGTATTTTTTTGTAACGATATACATGTACAACAAAATGACACAGAAACAGAAACACAGATTACTAAAACTTGTGATTTGTGGTCTGATTGAATATGTTAAATTCGTAGCAATCAATGAACTGCAGTGATCAAATGGCAAACAGAATATGCCCTGATCAGACGGACAATGTGCATGCTGATCTGTGACTACGCTGGTAGTAAACTTTGCAAGTTCCATTTTGTCAGCCGTGGGGCCAATATGGCCTCCAACCGCTCCTTACAGCCATCCATTCTCCACCTTGGAATAAATGGACCCACAGATGACAAAATCAAGCATGTGACACTTGGACACAGGACCTACACTGTTTGCCATAATAACTTTATTGTTGCTAACAAACATGGGTCACAATCTGAGAAAACCCGACTTATAGCATTTCTGATAAATGATGATAAGGTTATTGACTGTTCAAAATCACCCAATGAAATATCCAGAATCATTATCAGGTAACCCAAATTTAATGTCTGTCACGCAGGGCGACTTATAAGTCGCCTTGCATGATAGCCATACAATTTAGGTTAACTATGTGGGTACACAGGCTGATCAGGCTCTACACTGGCCAGAAATGAAAGAAGTCTGGGGCCCGTTTCACTAAACTTCTTACGACTAAAATGTTCGTAAGTGCAAACTTATGATAGTCTGTAAATTTCACATTGACAATGTTTTCTTGTAAACAATTATTGGATTTACATTTATTGAGCATAGGCTGCATATGCAGCCTATGCTCAATAAATGTAAATCCATCCATTTAAATTTCCAGACGATTCCTAATTTGGACTTACGAACATTTTAGTCGTAAGAAGTTTAGTGAAACGGGCCCCTGGTGTTGTCAGATTACACTATCGACTCAAGTATGACTGAGATCTACATTTGTTTCAAATCGCACAGTTTTGTCCACTAAAATTATTTTTAAATCCATGCACATATTTTTAGTATTTTTATATTCAGGAAAATCCTGTAGCATTTTCATTTCCAAGCTAATACAGTGGAACCTCTCTAATCCGGACACCCTGGGAGGTCCCCAGGGTGTCCAGTTTAGAGAGGTTGCACTGTAAATCAGGCATTTGATCATTCTGAGCCATAGCTGTGCACTATGCCATCACGAACATTTCACCTGACCAAGAAACTCATCAAAAATAAGATCACATATGTTGTCTTGATGTCCGGTTTAGAGAGGTTCCACTGTAGTTTAGCATTGTATTCATTAATATTTTTAGCATTTTCTATTTTTAATAAGTATTTTGTTACATGAAGAACATGTTACTGCACAAGAATTGAAATTTCAACAATGTATGCATGAATCTACGGAAGCCCATTAGTGCCACATAGAGTAACTTTTTTTTCGTTTTTCGTTTTATTTTTTTTTCGTTTTTACGTAGAGTAACTTTTTTTTATCTCGTAACTTACGAGATAACCTATTTGTTTTTCGTACGTATTAAGTAACTTTTTTTTTATCTCGTAATTACGAGATAACATTCGTTTTTATTCGTAGAGTAACTTTTTTTATCTCGTAATTACGAGATAACATATTCGTTTTTCGAGAGTAACTTTTTTTTATCTCGTAATTACGAGATAACATATTCGTTTTTTCGTAGAGTAATTTTTTTTTTATCTCGTAATTACGAGATAACATATTCGTTTTTCGAGAGTTAACTTTTTTTTATACTCGTAATTACAAGGGGTACATATTCGTTTTTCGTAGAGTAACTTTTTTTTTTATCTCGTAATTACGAGATAACATATTCGTTTTTCGAGAGTAACTTTTTTTTTATCTCGTAATTACGAGATAACATATTCGTTTTTCGAGTGTAACTTTTTTTTTACAAATGGAGACGGTAGTTCTGCAAGGGGATAACTGTGTCTGGTCGTTTCGCTCTAATCCGGTTCGCACTGAGTCGTTTCGCACTGGGTCGTTTCGCTCTCATTATTGTCCTGGGCATGCATAACTTTTTTGTGGGGGAGGGGGGGTATACTGGAATCAGCGTATCATTCCGTCCGGCATTCCGTCCGTCCGTATGTCCGTCCGTCCGTCCGTGATCAAAACTTAACTTTTGCACAATTGATTATAATTCTGCCATCCTTACTCCACGGTTAGGGAACTCTGTTACAGCGGCAAGTAGTTCTGGACGACAGCTCGTCACAGCTTCGGGAGCAAAGCGCGACAGCTTCTAGACGGAATGCGACAGCTTCTGGACTGATTGTGACATTTTCAGGACGAGGCATATGCCAGATTTTTGTGTTTTCCTTTATCATGTCCCATTATTTATGCATATCATGTCATAAAATCATGTTTTAAATATGCAGTATCAGCGCACAAATCGATGAATTACAGCAATTAAAGCAAATGCTCAATAAAACACCTTTGCCGTTATTTTTCTATTTTATATGCTTCACTTGGTGATTACAATCGAAATACGGACTTAAAAGTATACCAAAAGCAATATATACGAGGGTCAGTCAACATTAAGTGAGAGCAGCCTTATTACTCGAACAATGTTATATAAAAGTCACTTAATGTTGACTGACCCTCGTATAGAGGAAAACAGTGGATTTTCATTTACTGGATGTAACAGCTTCTAGACGATGTCGTGACAGCTTCGTAACGACATCAAAATTTATGTCACAGTTTTCCGTCGACAGTTCATATATTTTCTTGGAGCACACAGAATGTCATAATTGGCTGTAGTACACAGTTTTTATGCCATCGCGTACGAAAATTGGATATAGGGATACAAAAGTCTTCTGTCCGTCCGTCTGTCCTTCTGTCACACCTGCGTTTAGCAAATGCGTTTTAGCTCCGATGTTTCTCTAATAACTTTGTCAGTTCTTGTCGGATTTCAATAATATTTTGTCACAATGTGTGTCTAGGTATTGCGCACTGTACCACATATGACCCACCTCCCTATGGTCAAGGTCAACAAGGTCAAGGTCACTTAAAAATTTGTTGTTTTTTTTCTGCGTTTAGCAAATGCGTTTAGCTCCGATGTTTCTCTAATAACTTTGTCGGTTCTTGTCAGATTTAAATAATATTTGGTCACAATGTGTGTCTAGGTATTGTGCACTGTTCAACATATGACCTACATCCCTACGGTCAATACCAACCAAGGACTTAGTCATTTTTTACTATCAAACCACCATAGCGATTGGATACACGGCGTTTAGTCCTGTCAATATACACGTAGACCCACCACAAATTGCAACATTTTATTTTTCCTTCGCTAAGTAGTCTAGTAAGCACCCAAGGTTAACATATCCAAAATATGCCAAAATATACCCCTGCGAAAGTTGTAAATTTTGCATATTTTCAAAATGGCCGCCAAAATTCAAATTATATTGAAATATTGTTCCAATTTCAACATATTTGGCAATTAGCATGCTTGGAATTTGTTCTTTACATTGACAAGTTGCTTTTAAAAGACCTTTGTTCTATCTGAACTAGTGTTACGTTACATAAAAATCCAAGATGGCCGCCAATTAAGGAAATATGATATATTCTGCATTAACTACGTTAACAAATAGCGCTTTGTAATGCAAATATTCATTATATAACCTAATTCTGTCAGAATTGGGAACTTGGTTGTAATTTATTTTAATGTTATTTTAGTTTGGCATATTGGGGTGAGTACTATCAAAATAATACAAAATGAGTCTTATGTTGGTTATTGGAATTACGCTGAATGTTGCTAAAATTGCATTACTGACATCCAATGTTGTAATATAAGTGCATGCAATAATTGTTGTGTGCTACATATCAAAACGATGACATTTTCAACAAAATAAACATTCATATACCACTATCAGACATATTTATCGGTACTTTTAAATTATATAAATATGTATTCACTTTCCAGTTCCGGTGTGATAATTCTCAACAGTTAATAACCCGCGTGATATATTAATGGACGCCGCTATTTACTTTCTAAATTCATATTCATTATGTAATAATCATACTTTATAACATGCTAATAACATTATTGAAACCAGAAAGTTAATGTTGTTTTTAAGATAATAATCTCATTTGCATAATGACAGTGTCTCGAATCACAGTAATCGACCGAATTATTAATATGTAATTCCATATTATCACTATGCACATTTTATTTGTAAACATGCTGCAACAGTTTCCCAGTCATACTCATGTTCGTTTCATGGAAAGGGACATTTCACATTAAAATGGATGAATCAAGCAGTTTAGGAATAGTGTGTTTTCATATCGTCGAACATGTCTCGCCTCCCCCGGAACATTTTAATATATATATGTCCTTAAATTCACTGGCGTGTTTTTTATCTGGTTTTCCTTTTTTATAACGTACTCTATGTTACCCAGTGTGGACACCATATGCACCGTTAAATCACTTTAGGTCTATGAAAACCATGCGACTGAGAAGTGGGGTGCAACACCCACAACAACACCCTTTATATCCACAACTGCTTTTGATGTTGTATATTAGAGTGAATGTTTTTACTATTTTATGGATGAAGCATTTTGTGTTGAGTCTTATGATACATTTTATGCGCCAATGATGGTAAGTCAAGTTGGGAGGGGCATGTTTATTACACATGACCATCTGTTTCATTGGTGCAATACATCTGGCCTTACATGATATTTAATGTTCACACTGTTGTTATGTATGTTTTATCAGCCACTGTAACACCTAAAACTGCCAAACATGGACAGCATTATAAACTATTGGTGTATATCAGAAACAAAAATAGCTCATATCATGTTCATTTGACAGTGACCTACCTTTCCAGCTTAAATGGCATTCTCTGTCTATGTATGCACCAAACATATACAAAATAATCAGCAAGTGATATGCATCAACATTCAACATCTCCTATGTGTGACCTTCATCATCTTTGCCAGCTTAATTTGTTTGGTCATTTTCTATAGTACATATTCTTATTGAAGTTGCCTGTCAGCCATTGTAACACATACATGTTCTACATCAACTGTGGCACATCAGAATATGATTATAATTTTAATATCAAAATTTATATTCATTTGATATTAGCTTTTCCGGCATCACCTACGTTTTACAAACAATTTCTTCTTAATTGATGATTTTAATATGCTAATATAGCATCAATAATTGGAATGTATTTCATAAGACCGTTCTTACAGATTGTGTGATATTCATGCTAGTAGTGTGTGTTTGTCCACTGTCTTTCACATTTGTTGTATATCGATCCAGTGGCGATAGCATGTACGCCCACTGCAAACGTGTACTGAGTAATAACCAATGCATGGTAGGATACTATAGAAAGCAATCTACCTTCATTCACATACATGTACTCTGTACATACGGTGTTGGATATTTTATCAGTTGTAATGATTTAGTCACTTATAATGGACGTCTGTTATCTACATACTCTAAAAGTTTACATGTCATTGGCATATTTTCTAATGGACTTTGTTTATGATCATTACACTATATTTGACATTAGCTTGATGTATTATTGAAATAATCACCACTGACCGGAGTGGGTGCACCAATAAAATATAAATTGGGATAACAGCAACATCACCCTGATGCTAAGCATTGGCAAGCCGCCATGCTTCGCATATATGCACTTGTTCAGATACTAGGTATAGGGAATTTGAATGACCCATCCAGCACCGACCGGTCTACACACACCAGGAAGATCCACTGTGAAGTGATGGAACATATTAGGAGGTAGTTTTCAAGCGATGCCATGTCTTGCGAATTTACACAAATATATTTTCTGTACCCCATATTACAGAGTAAAGTAACATTTCATTAAATATATAATACTCAAAATTTTATAACGATCACTTCTTTCACGCTAAATGATTAGTCATTTATCAAACAAGGCTTCAATTGTATACATGTAGTACCAAAATAAATGTCTATATGCGGGCCTCAAAATTCAGTGTTCTTCACATATGCAATTGGCCGTAAAATTAAATAGCTTCTATAAAGCATACAATACAAAACTAGCATTCAATATAAATCAAATTTTGAGTAGTATATAAAAGTTGGCTTTCCAGTTACATGTCCGTTCTGATTTCAGACATTTATCATATCCTTCATCTGTGTCATATGATTATGAACATAATTATTGTGTCCGCAAAAAGGATAATGCTATTAAGATTCATAAAGTACTAATATAGTGTATGCACTTGTATTTTCACCCCATTTTGCATCATCCACAATGATGCTCTTCATGATGTGTGTATGTATGTACTGTCTGAGCGGTCACACGCCTTTCTGTGTTCTATTCCACGCCCTGATGTATGTCCACCTATTAACCTGCCCCATGCACTATGACATTCCGACTGACAATATATATTTATCACAGTAAAGTCTCTCAAGATATTTCCTTTCTCTTCTGTTAATTTATGCGCAATTCATGATCAGTAATGTTTTACTTTCTATATATATATATATTATAATATATTCTCTTTCCTGGACCTATGCTGTTCACAATGCAATCAACTCTGTTGATATTTACATGTGTTGTGCGCAAATGTGTTAGCCCTCAATGGCTGGAGTGTCTTATATTCTTATATAATTATTTAGATGAGGATTGTTATGACTCCCCTCCCCCCCTCAGATGTACAGGTAGCATATCATATTTAGTAATAAACACTCATTGAGTCTGCCTTAAAATCTCTTAGCTATTGATAATTACAAATACATTCATGTTTTTTGCAACATGTATTTGTACCGACCCAGTTCATGCTGTAAACATTGCATTAAAAGTCTAACCTCATCTAGAAGAACGTAGATGAGGTTGAAATGCAACCTTTTACCATCGACCCCTGTGGTGAGCTTTTTCCATTATACCCAGATGTTACATGTAGTCCCTACAGACATTCAAAGGGTTAAATGTATCTGATTTTATAGCCAGCAATTAAGAGTAGTGGACATTAGTGTGCTTTTTTTAAATGTACATTTCCCCCAGGGATGAAAAAAACAACCAACATAATTATGTTTTTCAGAAAAATATAGCTATGCCCGTTTTTTTTAAAAATGAAAATCCGTTCAGAAATAAGCTTTTTGAATATTTCGATTATTAAATTGGCCTATAGCTATCTGGCTATCATGGTCTTGAAGAAGGCACACGTATTAATACATTCTATTAGACAAAGACATGTGAATATGTGTCAGCATAAAATTTGGTTTATCTAAATCAAGTACTTTTCCGTAAATAACATGAAAATTGACACAAATTTCAGAGCTCATGCGGAATTTAATTCTGCATGAGATCTGAAATCTGTGTCAATTTTCGATGTCATTTGTGGCTGTGACTGCAGATAGGGGTCTTATGGGTTATGCAACCAGCGTAGCCCCAGATCAGCATGCGCATCCGCGCAGTCTGATCAGGGCCTACGATGTTCACATTCAGCCAATGATATAGCAAGCATACCTCTAGATGACAACATAGATCAATATCAAGCAACAAGAGCCTTGCAGCAGATAAAGATGTAGATTAATCAATAAGCCCATAAGACCGCTTTCTCCAGTTGCAGCAACATTTACGAAAACTATGGCGATTTTACGAAATCAGTATCGGCGAAATACGGTGATGTGATAAGGGTGGTTATCTCAGATCCTGGCTCATATAACATCCACAATGTGTCTGGTTTAGAGAGTTTCCACTGAAAATTGAACCACTGAAAGTCAGGATGGATATCACATTTTCTGTCCGGTTTAGAGTTGTACCATAAAAGTTAATCATAACAGTATGTTTGCAAATCTCACTATTTTGAATGGTCAGACTTGTAACTGATCTAGGATTAGTAGGAATTCATGTAGAGAAACAGATGTAATACACACATGTGCACACATAACATGCTCTATTCCCATGTGACCTGGACATGTGTAGGCCAGAAAGTAGTTCCAAAAAAAAAAAAAAACGGCTACAGGTAATTACAGCACAATGGTCAGTGAATGGTCAGTGGGCAGTTTGGTGATGAGATATTTATTGCTGGTTTTATTGCCTGACACCTAGGTGTTGTAGATGGCAATCTGCTGCTCCAATATAGCCAGATATGTTTAATGCAGGATTCACATCATGTTAATGAAATGGTATTTGCACACATTCCACAAAATGTCAATATACCACATCAAGATACATGTAGGGCTAAGCTATTATAGTCGGTCAATTAGGTATATACTTGCGGTTTAATTGAAAACTAGTGTTTAACTTTAACGATTATTACAATATTAGTGATTTTTGGCGGCCATATTGGATTTATGGAAATGACAAATTATCAAATGTTAGTTAAACATGCTAGAACATTAGTGCATTGTTCGTTGATTAGAAATTAATATCCATCTTACTCGGATTGATTTGAAACTGTGTATATGCATGCCCAGGACAATAATGAGAGCGAAACGACCCAGTGCGCAACGACTCAGTGCGAACCGGATTAGAGCGAAACGACCAGACACAGTTATCCCCCTTGCAGAACTACCGTCTCCATTTGTAAAAAAAAAGTTACTCTCGAAAAACGAATATGTTAAAAAAAAGTTACTCTCGAAAAACGAATATGTTATCTCGTAATTACGAGATAAAAAAAAGTTACTCTACGAAAAACGAATATGTTATCTCGTAATTACGAGATAAAAAAAAAGTTACTCTCGAAAAACGAATATGTTATCTCGTAATTACGAGATAAAAAAAAGTTACTCTCGAAAAACGAATATGTTATCTCGTAATTACGAGATAAAAAAAGTTACTCTACGAAAAACGAATATGTTATCTCGTAATTACGAGATAAAAAAAAATTAGTTACTCTCGAAAAAACGAATATGTTATCTCGTAATTACGAGATAAAAAAAAAGTTACTCTCGAAAAACGAATATGTTATCTCGTAATTACGAGATAAAAAAAAGTTACTCTACGAAAAACGAAAAAAAAATAAAACGAAAAACGAAAAAAAAGTTACTCTATGTGGCACTAATGGGCTTCCGTATGAATCTGTATCCATTGTTTCGTTGCATTTTAAAGCATGATTATCAACCAGTGTTGATGGATGCGTGATAGACAAAATAATACCCAAATGTTTACTGTCTATTCCACGTTTTGGCTATTAAACACATTAAATCTAAAAAATATTTTAAAAGTGAGTACTTTTTTATCAATAACAAAAAAGTCACCCTCCCCAATTTTTTTTGTTTGACGAAATTCCATCAAATATTGATTTTATTGCGAAAAAACGATTTTCCTATGGGAATTTAACATGGGGAGTCAATTTCCAATTTTTATCTTTTTTTGATCCTGAATGATTTAATTAAGAAAACAAAAGTTAGATTTCGAAAATCGGTCAACAAATAAAAAAAATATTTTTAAGAAATCTATTTTTAGCCCCTATGTTAAATTCCCATAGGAAGATCGTTTTTTCGCAATGAAATCAATAAACAATTTTGGGGAGGGTGACATTTTTGTTATTGATCAAAAAGTTCTTACATTTAAATATTTTTTAGATTGAATGCGTTTAATAGCCAAAAGTTCGTCGGCAGGAAAACGTGGAACAGACAGCAGCATGCTAATGATGGCAATATAAACAAAACATCAAAATGAAAGATAATAAATTGACAATGGTTTAATTTATATTAGGTAATTCCACCAGGGCTCCAGAATAGGAATTAGTAATTGAGTATTTTCACTCCATCATATCTGAAGCAATTGGGTTTTTCATTATTTTAATTGGGTAAAATAAAATCACACTACTGTTTACACATCAACAGACAGCAATTATTGAATAGTTTGCTTCGAAATGAAAACACGTCTTGGTATTTAATTAGAATTGTCTCCAATGAGACAATTCTAATGAAATACCAAGACGTGTTTTCATGGAAAATATGCTATATTTGTGGTCTGTTTATTGTTTTTTGTAGCATGATAAAGGTACCACAAATTTGTTATTGCTTTTTGATACTCGCTACTTCTGATTTCAATTGGGTTTTTGGCAATTATAATTGGGTATTTACGCAAATACGCAGCTTATATGGAGCTCTGTTCCACAGTGGTTTTATTATTACAAAATATCCAGCAAACATTACAGCAATTATAATACAGTGACAGTTGCTACAGAAGGTTTGCCATGCCAGTATATACATAGCATGCATTCACAACACGGTGGGAAGTGATCTTCTGGAAACGACAGAGAAGCGTTACAAGGAGACGGAGAATTCAAAGAGAATTCATGAGACCTGCAGTGGCAGTGTGATACATCAAGTGACGCTATATTGTGTCCTCCAACGAGTTTAAATTTTGCATCAGTACATGTGCCAGAAGCAGAAGCCATCTAAGTTCTTTACATTTCCCACACCAAAACAGAAGAGAATGTTAGGTTAGTTGAATAGACTGGTAACAAAGAAAGGGAGATGTAAAGGAATAAGACAGCCATGCTATAGTGCCTGCCATACCGGTCCGGCAAACACTGTAGACACTTGTCAGACTGATCCAGACATGTACTGGTTAAAAATTCTGAACTGTGTGCATAATTTAAACAGACTTTTTATTCCTGATTGCAGTAACAAACAAAATGTTGCATTTTAAAACAGTATTTCTTAATAAAAAAATAAACGTTGAAATACTCAAGGTAGCAAATTTGTATGTTTCATACTTCCACTGCCTGTGCCTAGAATTCGCCCCACCCCCATCGTACCATGCTCCAGGCTCTTTGTAACGACCAGCATAACGACCACCAGCATAATTAGTACGATACATTTGAGTATTATGTTGTCCATTGCAGGGCTCCAGAATTAGTAATTGAGTATTTTCACTCCATCATTTCTGAAGCAATTGGGTATTTCAAATGTTTAATTGGGTAAAATAAAATCACACTACTGTTTACACATCAACAGACAGCAATTACTGAATAGTTTGCTTCGAAATTAAAACAGGTCTTGGCAATAAGGATACAATTCTAATGAAATACCAAGATGTGTTTTCATGGAAAGTTAGAAAAATATGCTATATTTGTGGTCTGTTTGTTGTTTTCAGCAGCATGATCAAGGTACCACAAAATTGTTATTGCTTTTTGATTCTCGCTACATCTGATTTAAACATTTTTTTTTTTGTAATTTGAATTGGGTATTTAGCAAATACGCAGCTTATCTGGAGCTCTGGTCCATTGGTCATATATCAGCAGAGATTAAAATAGCCACACAGGAATACGATCAAGCACATAATGCTTGATTGTATTCCTGTGTGATTATTATAATCTCTGTTGAACCTGCATTCTGTGCTTGATTGTATTCCTGTGTGGCTATTTTGATCTCTGTTGAACCTGCATTCTGTGCTTGATTGTATTCCTGTGTGGCTATTTTAATCTCTGTTGAATCTTAAACTGTTTATGTTTGTACATATATAGGTCTTGTTAGGTTAGAGATCTCTAAGACATATTAGGTGAATGTACTTCTTATCGCATTGTTTGTCCTCCAAGGTGGATTGAGTAACTTGGGAGGCATGTAGTCAAATAAATACGACGCTAATCATGCTAACCGCTACGTACGATGTTACTTCGCTAAGTGAAGGGAGCGACACAGTAAGCGGGTTGAAACCGTGGAATAACTTGCTCTAGAGAGTCGTACAATCTGTTGTATTTTTCTAACAACCGCGCATTGCCATAATGATGAGCATGATCACTCGCCGTTACAATAGATGCTGATATGATGATGATGAATGTGGGTCTATGAAAAATCAATTGCCTGCCTGTGTCCTGTAATTTAATCTACACCACCACTATCAACAACAACAAAAACAATAGCGGTGTCACTAAATGACGTAATGGTAGAAATGTTTGATAATGGGGAAATAGGGCGTAATGGTGGATAATGGAGGATAATGGGGGATAATGGTAGATAATGATGGCGTAATGGTGGATCTGGGCATACACTGATCGCAAGCATCATATGATTTATAACACTTATCGTAAGTTTCTGTTTCCCCGCCGGTGGCCCATTTATCAATCCGCATTGAACGTTGTGCAACTATATACAGATATCCGTCTGTGCATCTGACAACTTGTAACATATGTATCTCGTCACGAGAAAAGGAGGCTTATTGAGTTAGCGAACGGTGCAGCTTCAGATCAGTCTGATCAAGGCCTACACTGTTTGCTATTTCATTAATATTCTCGTAGCTTCCAGCGACCATTTCAGTTCCGCTTCAAATTACACATGTTACACGAGTGCACTATCTGAACAAATGCTACACCGTCAAAATCACAATTAGCCCTTTTTCTTGTGGTATGGCGCATAATGTGGGGCCTTATTTAGTTTCGGAGCACCTAACGACATGTGCTTCCTTCATTCAGTGGAGCAGCAAATTTCAAACAAAGCAAATCAATAAAGAGGGAAAAATTTTTAATACGTTAATTAAGATAAAAACTTACCATAGGAATTACACATTTCTGATTATTTTCATTTGTTTCCAGACGCTCAAGTTATGGACGTCACTAACTCGTTACGTTACCCAGTCCAGTATTACGCCCGGGTACCAAACCCAATGTCGTCGAAAGCATGCATACTCGTACTCGTACATCTTAGCTAGTTAGCCTTGCTAGAGAAATTTTTTAGCTCTACCGAATGAGTAAACCGCCGCACACTCTAACATGGCTCAAGCACATTACATGTATGTATTATTGGCCCCAACGACGGACCAATTTGATACAGTTAGACCGGCGTAACAGTTTTCACTCACAGCCCGATTAGTGCCCGCTAAGGGACAAACTCGACATAGTCCGACAGTGGTGCCTGAGAGCCACACGCACACCACGCAAAGTTACATAGAGGATATTCCAATCGTAAATGTTGTAATTCCAGCTAGTTGGATCGTTTATATAGAGGATCTCAAACGAGCTTCAATTTGATATGAGATTTATGAAACGAGTCAGCAATTGTATGCACCTCGCCAGAGGCCCGGTGCATAAACTGTGCGCGACTCGTTTCACAAATCTCATATCAAACCGACATTAGTTTGAGATTCTGTTTATCGCATGATTTCACACTGCAAATAGCAGAACATTTGGGAGAAATTCGATATGTTTCAGTGAGAATACGCCATTCACTATTGTATCATCCACTTGGAAATCTCCACAGAGAAAAATAGTTTTTGCACTAGAAATACAAGGTTTATAAATGTCTTACTATAGATTCCCAGTCTTTGTAAACACTGCACATTACCATGATTACCAAGGTGGAGCGCACTATAACAACGCTTTTACTAAGTAACTGGCGCTACCAATGACGTTTAAACACGTTGACGTCAACGTCAAAACATCACTGCTTTGTTACCCATTTTCCTGACAAATAATGTGAACATAACGTCCTCGATGACCTTCACCTTATAAGCTCGGACGTGGGTTGTATGCAAAAAACAGCACCATCCCTAGACACACATTGTGACCAAATATTATCGAAATCGACGAAGCGATTCATAAGTTATTTAAAAATTAAGGGTGGTACTACGTACGCACGCATGCATGTACGCACGTATATGGACTTACGGTATATCCCTTCTTGCCTATCGGCAAGGGTATAATACATAATAAAGGCACGGGCTATTGCTTCGGACTCCACGCACTTTAAACAGACCAAATGTTGTAATACTATAGTAAACGCATCAGCCCATTACTTTATTGCTTAATACAACGTTATGCATTACCACGTCATACATACACATGAACATAACGAAGTGCACGTATGTTACACGGTAGGGTGGTTATTGTAAAGAAGGAAGTACAGTACAGTTGTCCTAATACTTATATATACTGCATAAGACCAGGAAGAGTAGTGTTATCTATATAGCGCGATTAAACTACTAGGTTTTGTATTGGCGGTATATGAACGTTGTTTATATAATTATCGACATAGATCAACTGGATTTGAAATGTGGTTAAACATGAGGATAATGACCGTTGGATATATTGGACGTTGATCACGGCTGCAATTTCTACACATGTGAACATTTTGGCATTTCATAATGCCGTAACCCGACAGTGCTGTCACTCAATAACGCAGGACGACTTGCGTTACAGACATAACTTTCGGGTTACTAACACCCGTGACCCTTCCTTTGAGATTCGTATCAGCAGCAACAAACTGTGCACACTATTTCAGTATCAGCTCATGTTATTGTCTCTGATATCTCACGGTTTCAACTACATGTATAAAGTTTAAATTGCCATTGTTGCGTTAGTATAACAAATCTAGGTTCAAACATGAAAATGCCGGAATTCGTTGAATACTAACACAAGGCAATGACAGGGACTAAGTTAACACAATGCGATCGCAGGGGCGTATCTCACCACTACCAACATGACCAATGGGTCTAGATTACTCGAATCACCCTGGGTGGTTAGCTACCCATGAGAGGAAGCTACTAATACATTTTATTGAACGTTCAACAAACGTATCAGGAGATAAACGAAATTTAGACGTACTTTCAAGTTTTGATGACGTGACCTTTATTACAAAGAAAGTAGGTCAATGTCACATGAATGACCCCATGGTGGTTAAGTATCAATATAAGCAAACTACTGATGAAGTTTAACTAACATATGAGGAATTTGCAATAGTTTACGTGCAACGTTTTTGACGGAATTACCTACATGTATTTGCTATCGACTAACATACCATATCAGTTTTCTGACACATTTCCTAATTTCCACGACTAATTCACGTTTCCTTTGGGCTAGTGTCAATCCATTATGTTTAAGTTTCCTTAAAACAGTACTTAACTGGTACATTTGCCATTTGTACTAATCAGCAAACGAGTGTTTATCCATACAAGTTCATGACTCATGTACGGCTATTTGTATTACTGTCAATCCAATCAGTTTGCTCAATACAGTACTGGTAGATTTGGTGTAGATTTGTGATTTTGACTAATCAGCAAACTAGTGTTTATCCATACAAGTGGGCGTAGATTTCAGACATTAATACAAGCTGCAACTGACGCCATAATTGATAAAAGTGGCCTGACTCGTTTGGATCAACCATCATTCAATTAACTCCGGCATTTTAGTTTTTTGGATCATGATTGTTATGTTTAGAGAAATTGAAATTTTACTGTTTTGGTCGTTTGCTATCCACATGACTTTAAATGGACTTTAAACATTGTCATATCTGAAGACAGAAGATCGACTGGACTCGTATTATATGTGGAGGCCTATATGGATCAACTAGACATGCACGTTACACGTCTGGCTGTTGTTCTGGTGAGTAAATGTTTTACTTCGTTAATATACGACGCTGGGTCAATAAGTAATGTCACTCTACACTTACCTTTCTTACAAATAACAATATAATTACTTTCCTCCATCAAGTTAGGAGAGCGCAAAACATATGTATACGTACAATATCAACTGTGAACAAACATGCAATACAAAATATGTAATGCAGTGTAATGAAATGTAATGAAAGTTATGTTATCATAACTATTGTCAGTGTAGCATATAGTAATGTATCCGGAATAAAAAACTTATGTGTTGTGTAAAGAAGCCAAAGAACGAGCGGGAGTCAGGGCCTTCCCTGTTAACAATGCTGTCCAGAGTCGGGGCTCTCAACGGTTTTTGTTGCGTCCGCTTGCGTACAGCGCGATATAGTCGGCATATTGGCGTATATTCGTCCGTGCGTACGTCCATGTGTCCGAGTTAACGATTTTGGTTAAAACATTTGATATGTCCCACGCCACCGAATGATGACGGGCATATAGTGTTACCGGCGCCCGTACGTCCGTCCATCCGTCAGTCCTGAAACCCTAACGCTCGGGTAAATGTCTTATAATTTATGTTTCCTTGCAAGGATCTGCTTAAAATTGCACAGACAAATTGCTATAATGGTCCTCTACAAACCTGTGACAAAGCCACGATAGTCCCACCCCCGATAAGCCCTGGGCCAGGTTCACATATTTGGTGCGTTATAATCCTTAACGCTCGGGTAAATGTCTTATAATTTCTGTTTTCTTGCATTCACCTGGCGTGCTTGATATTTCACACACGCATTGCTCCAATGGTCCTCTACCACCATGTCACAAATTCTTACCCCCGCCAAGCCCAGGGTCAATGTTACATACTTTACCTTAACTCTCGGCCTCGTTTTCTTTGGCTGCCAGCTGGGGCATTAGTTAAAGATGTTCGGTATACTATATATACATTAATTTTCTTAACCGTATTGATTATTTTATTCGATTTTATAATATCTATTTAATTAACACACACACACACAACACACACACATTTAGCACAGCACACACTTCATACAAAGCACAAGTCCTTTCACATAATATGCATGATTTTAAATGACTGTTACACTAAATGTATGTATTGCACAATATATTGAGTTTTTGTCGCGCTCGCTTGCGGACAGCGCGATATAGTCGGCCCAATAGGCGTACGTACGTGCATACGTACAGTAGGTGGACATACGTTATTCCCACCCATTGACATCCCGTATAATTACATGTATTTATAACTGTGCTTGATACTTCAAATATGCATACAAAATGTTAATGAAATAAAATGCACAGAGTAGCCAATAGGTTTTCATATGTGTATTCAATATTCAAAGTAGTTTACAAAATGCATGCATTTAAACATATGAGATTTGTATGCATCCGCTACCGAATGGTTGGATGGTAACGATTTTGGTTAAAACATTTGTTATACCGAATGATGATGGGCATATAGTGTTACCGGCGTTCGTACGTCCCGTACGTCCGTCCGTCCATCCCGTCCGTTCGTTCCGAAACTTTAACGCTCGGGTCAATGTTTTCTAATGTGTTTCGTGCCCCGTGCAGGCACCGGGGCGGGATCAACTGATCCTGAGAAGAGTGCTGCAGTAGCCATTACTTGTCGTAAAAGACGACTAAACTGGCTTAACGATTGGGTTCATACTTTCCGGAACCCACTATACCGGATTTGGCCCTCATGTACATTTTTGGCTTTCTTGTATGTGAGAGTTGAGTCAGGCTATGCCCCATATATAAAAGTAAGATTAGCGCTAATCCTATTACTTTTAGGGGATGGGATAAATGATGCTGGTGTGGCGAGGGCCTGGCATCAGATCAGGTTGTTCTAATTTCAGGACAGAATATATATTTTGATTGTAAATATTGAGTTCTGAAGTTGGGATTTACCCCCCTCGGACAGGTGGATACGGGACACGACCCCGTTGACCCGTCTGCGTGTAGACTCCCTGAGGCTTGTACCTCTATGTCAGAAAAGCGGACGTTAAACCATATTCACTCACTCACTCTAATGTGTTTCCTTGCACGAATCTGCTTGATATTTCACACCCGCATTGCTATAATGGTCCTCTACAGCCCTGCGAAAAATCCACGATGATCCCGCCCATGTTAAGCGCAGGGTCAAGGTCACATGCTTTCGAAACCTTAACGCTCGGGTAAATGTTTTATATTTCTGTCTTCGTTCATGAATCTGTTTGATGTTTCACACACATTGCTATGATGGTCTGCATTCATGCTGTTTCAATTCCACGCTTTCCTGGCCCTCTTTATTTTCCAATGTGCCTCGTTTTCTTAACCTGCCAGCTGGGCCATTCATGTGCCGACAGGCCACATTTGTAGTTTTCTCTTTAGAAACATGAATGAATTTAAAGTTAAACAATAAACGATACATTCAATAATTCGAATATCTAAATTTAATGCAGAATTTCTGTTTTGTTTGTCTAGTTTAACTTACTTGGTACGTGTTATGTTAAGTAATCCAACATATTAAGAATTATGAAGACAGGTTTATTTCCGATGCCAATATTATTTCCGACACATTTACATACACGTGCAGTTGAGTAGTGTATTCATATACACGTACATAGTACAGTACATTGATTTCTAACTGAACTATTAACATGCTGACGATATTTATTGCTGACATGTTAACATCTTATTTGAAGAGATGAATGTTGGCAATATTGTTAGACAGTATACATACAAAATATACGTTATACCTCTATAATAATATATAGGTGTTTGTCCCACTTCACAATTAAATAATAAAAGTGTGGAGACATTTTTAATCGAATACCGTAAGTATGGAACACATGGCCATAGTAAGTGAACTGAAATTTATGATAATTATAATATAATTGATCACATACATGCAACATCCATTTTGTACCGTAGTTTGCAACAAATTAACAGCATAAAGTTAGAATGTATCGATACAATAGACATATAAGATATGTATTATACATTATAGCCAATGTGTCAGCGATTTAAAACCTCGGCGGCCATCTTGAATACATATATACATTGATTCGTTTAATTTGTAATATTCTGCAAAATAAATGTTATTAAAACATATTTATGCCGATGTGCGCTCCATTGCTTTGTTCAAGTATTTACAATATTGCTGTACGGTAATATTGTGAGTATTAGGCGGCAATTTTGATTTTTAATTCAACGACGCATTGAAGTAGAAAATCACGGCAAAATATTGGTAATTGTCGGCCATTTTGAATTTCTCAATTTCCACAAGGGTGTCAAGGTGGCACCCTTCGGATTGTCAATAAGTCAGTCAATAATAATATGCAAACAAAACTTCGCGTGGAGCCACTTTCTTCCAGACTATAGTATCGGTGTTGTCTATTCCCATTCCAGGTAGGTCCTCATCTTCAAAGTCCACGGATCAAATCCACAATCAAAACGGCGTCCAACATGTCCAGGATGGCAGCCAACATCGCTAGCTCTCTCAGCTGAGCAAACATGGAATATTTGGAAAATTATATTCGCATTTTCTATTTCGATTATTAGGTGACATTCCAACTGTGCCATACATTTAATACATATATATTTATAGTATGTACAGTAATTAAGATGGGCACCCAATTGTGAGACACGTCGCAAAATGACGTACATCTGTATATAAAACAATATAACATTTCATTTTCCCCTAATTACTATATTCTAATTCGCTATTAGGGTTGTAATAATACATGTAATACATATGTTGTTTTACCCCCTACCCCCTAGCGATAACAAGGGTGGGGGGGGGGGGGTGGGGGGGGGGGGGTGGGTGTAGGGGTATATTGTGTCGCTCTTGATGGTCCGTCCGCCCATCCGTGTACATTGCGTCGAAACAAAATTGTAGGAGTTTCTCCATCATGTAATATCTACAATATTACTTAGATTGTTTTAATATTTGGAAAGTTTATTCACCTCAACACATGTGACGTACCCTCACCACCAATTACATGACCTTGACCTTTGTGACCTTCGAAATGGTCCTGAAACACTTAGCAATTGTGTTACGTCGAAAGTTTGTAACAGTTTCTCCATCATGTAATATCTTCAATAGTACTTGAATGATTGCTTTAACATTTGGAAATTGCATTCACTTGAATATGTGTGACGCAATCACAACACCAATGCAATTACCTTGGCCTTTGTGACCTTCGGAATGGTTCTAAAAGCCATTTCCTTACGTCAAAATGCTAGTAAGACTTTCTCAACTGATTTGAAATTTGTGTAAATTTAAACTTTCTTTTGTTACACACAATCTCCAGTTAGAGTCTAGTACACCATTTGGGGACATATCCATATTTTACAAGCATATTGTCTAGTTTATTATATAATGAACAATGATAATGAAGATGATTTGCCGATTGTAGTGTATACTGTTACAGTATATGTCGCTATTTTAGGTTTTGTGATTTTTTTTGCTACATTGTTTGAACCAAGGTTTTTTTCATCCATAGACCACATACAACAACACTGGGGTTGTTCATTTTTTTCTATAAGCCATATGGCCGCCATCTTGAAATTCAAAATGGCCGCAATTGAAATTTATATTTTGAGGTCAAAGTCATTATGTGTGGTGTTTTTGCAGTGGAAAACACATTATTATGGACAATAACTATTGGAGGATGAGTTAAATACATGCTAAGATACCAGCCAATTTAGTTTTAAAAATTGCCACCCTTTCAAAATTGGAAATCCAGTATTTATTTTACATTTTTGAATGTCGTGATAAGATTTTGTCTTTTTCCTTCTGCTTTTTCTCGTATTTCATTGAAAACAGTCTGCTAAGATTATAGCTCACTGTTATTGTGTTACGAGAATCTTCATTTTCAAATGGCCACCGAAACTAAGTGTGTTATGTACATCGCCACATCAAATATTTGTTACATATTCTAGTATTTCTGTGGCTGTATTTATGTTCGTTCAAATGATATTGTGATTGGAACGTGTGTGTCAGCTTTAAACATATATATATACAACATACACAACTGAAGTTGGTTCCATTTTTTTAAGAGCCCAATGTCCGCCATTTTGAATTTCAAAATGGCCGCCATTGAAATTAATTTATATTTAATGTCAACGTTATATGTGGTGTTTTATTATTATTATTTATTATGGATAAGAACTATTGGCATAATTATTTCAGTATATTTTAACATGGCGACCACATTATTTTTAAAATGGCCACCATTTAAACTTGACAATCTAATATTTATTATACATGTTTAATGCAGTGGTTGTCAAGGTAATTACCAAGGTCAGGAATGATCGAGACAAAATTGTCTCCCCTATTATCATATGAACCAAGTATACTTCAATGGTTATGACGTTATGGCCATTATAGCTTGATCTGACGAACGAAAAGTGGTAACAATGCAGTTGAAGTGTAAGGGATAGGCTAGAGTAGATAAGTACACGTAGTCACTTAATCACTTATAATGTACACTATATTACATGGGGAACACACAAAAATACATGATACATTGATATGCGAACATCACTGTACTGTGCATGATACTATTCAATTACAAGGTTGTAAGCCAATCGACTGTTATACTTTAACGCAACTTAAAAACTATAGACGAATAAACTCAGTATGTGGTATCTCAATGGTCCAGTAGTGGACAATAGTATGAATGCACAAGTACTTTGATGATCGCTAATCAAAGTGAAATAACATACAAGTATAACATGGCAGAACGAACATTGGAGGACAAATGACAAACATCTGAGCTACCCCAGTGCTGGCGTATCTCAATATATAGTGGTAACCTCTGAGTATCAAGGTCCCAAGGTCTGCCTCACCCGCAGTATGAGGTCTAGTCACCAATATGGCTATTATCCAACTTCAAGTGGATTAATCCATAAACAATATATGTAGTCTTACTACAAATCCTTAGCCATGATATGCCATGATAGGAGTATTACCATACACTATCAAAGTATACATATGTATTGCCTATGCAATATATTTCCAAAGTATGAATGTCAAAGTCATAACCGGATGTGGTTACATCACATGATAGTCAATAACGATATAATGTTCCGGAAGCTGGTACCGGAAGTAAAGTTCCAAAGGTAGTATTATTTCCGGAAATGGTGGACCAGATGTAAAGTTCCTATGGTATCACTCGACTGTAGCAACCCGGATGTGGTGGACCGGATGTAAAGTATCCATGGTGAATCAATGGGTTGTAATACCGGAAGTGGTAGACCGGATGTAAAGTTCCGATATAATACAAAATGGCGATTATCACGTTGGCTAAGAAGCCGGGAAAAGTTTCACTTAGGTGACATTCAACTCGGTGGTAGTATAATGATATGGTATGTGTGTATGGCGTTTCACTTCACTAATCTATGGCTGTGACTGTCTGCTGAACGCGATGTAGCAATCACACACTGCTGTATACAGGCCTGTACCCGGAGCTGCTACACACACTGCACCAGACAGACGTACGGACACTCGGACGACCTTGTACTCTGCACTGACTGGGGTCTGCCCTCAACGAGTGGACCAAAACGTCCAATGTTGCTCGCTGGAGCGATCTCAAGAGGCTACAAAAATGAAATGAGTCTCCAATTACTGGACGAATACGCACAGACAGACAGACAGGATGCACAACGGAGTAAAACGGGAATCGAACAACGGCAAATCACAGCTGAAATAAAATGTTGTAGGTACATACCTCCGTGTCACTGGTGAATACAGTACTCTCCTTCTGTTACCAGAAAATATGTGTCCCCCCAACACATAGCGAGACATCGCTTATATATGCACCAGTGAAACCATGCACGGAATAATGAATATGCCTACCCCTCGTTCGACATCTCACATAAATATTACAAAACCATGGCTTTTGCCATTTCACCCGTGGATTATATTTGGCATAAATATATGTTCCCACGCCATAAATTCAACCAAACTAGTGTACAGCCCTCGCGGAATAAATACCATCCAACATGGTATATCCCACATACCCTAAAATCTGCACACTATAGACCCAGATCTCATAATCCGAAATTTACTCGACTGGTCTCGACAATGCGAAGGTCGCTTTTTGGCCCCGCCAAACCCCTCCATATCGGTCCTACGGGCTGTACACTCAAATGAGAGTGTAGCACATACTAAACTCAAATATCGTGGTCATTTACGGAAATATCACGACATAAAGCATCACCAATATGGGATCTGATATATCCGTGTTGGCCAATACCAGGCTATGCTGAAACACTAACCCGTAGCATACATAACAGGGCAGACCATGGTATGGTCTGCGCTATATACTGGCTTCACCTACAGAAGGTCCCTTATCTGGTGAACAACTGACACGCGGACAAACTCGGCTGGCACGGATAGTGGACATCCGTAATACTAAAAGGTCTTTTCCCTAACGAAACCAGCACACGCAGACAACGAGTTCTCTACCACACACATGCATAGTCTGTGGCAAATATGGCTTGACATCAGTAAAACAATGCTCCTAAAATGGACGTGTATTTGAATACGCAAAAAGGACACGCATAAACGTATTTCCACCAATACAACATAAGCCCCGTTATTACACGCACATTGTACATGGGAAATGTACATGCTAAATCACAGGTATGTAAAAATCACAGGTGTGTGAAATCACAGGTATGTGGAATCACAGGTATGTGAAATCAATAATACGCACAAAAATACAAAAAAGTACCACACATCACAAATATACAATTATACGAAAATCCGGAATATACAAGAATGCACGTGTCACGCGACAGTGATATTTGTTTCTTCTTCTTATGCTCATAATACAATGAACACAATTTGTTGAGATTCTTGCTAACCAGTACTGTGGCATCAGACGCCATTATAACGGTAATAACGGTCCAATGGTGCCGATGATTATCGGGGGTATGCAAACATCAACATTCCAGCGTGTAATGGTCAGCTGTGTTGTATATGGCTGTATCCAGAGGGCGCAATAGCCGGCGCTAATTCGTCAACAACGTGCCGTTCGGGTAATCATGTGTTGTGTCAGTCGTGCGAGATGCCAGGCTACAGAGACCCGGTTATCTTACCCACATGCTGCCGAGACTAGTCGAGAGCTCAGCAATACCCGAGTGCACTTTTACGGTGAGCATTATGCCGCAGTAAACGCAGATACATGACACTGACGATGGAGATGACAGTGGCACCACAATTGTCATTACCAGCAGAGATGGCAAATAGCTGGGACCACTAACGTGCGGTAGAGGTCATCATTCGCGGAGCAGACGTAGCCAATGATGGAGGGAGACCGAACGGATGCGGTGTGGCGTGTTCCAGGCCACCGACGATTAGTGGCCCACTGATGAATATTTATGCATTGACAGTGGCCGGTTAGTGGCACACACGCATGGGAATGGATACCGAATAGTAACTTGCATTACACGCGTTTTCTTTTAGTGTTTGGCAACAGGAGTTTTGCCAAAGTGATAGAGGGGTAATGATATGCTCCGGCCTATGTAGGTGACTTACCTGGATTATTCCGTTACAGATCGGACGCTGAATGAACTTTCAATCTCACCGCACACCTTGTAGGATATTAAAGTTATTTATTAGTGCTGCTTTGACAAGACGTGAAATGAAAACATACATGATATAATCTGGAATTGTACCCACAGACCCAGCACCCATGTTCTGAATCACGTATGTCGGTTATTATCCAGCTCCGCGTGTCGTCTTTAATTCACGCACCTGTCAAAACCAGAATCCAACATTGTAGCACGTTTGTCCCACTATGTTAACGTGGTACACAATATCACTTAGACTATAACCTGACGTAGGTAGTAAGCTCTCGTTTCGCTAAATAACTTTATCCAATAATCCCTTTAGCCGCTATTGTGGTCGAGAATGTAGCTTTTCTGAATGTGCATAACACTTTGATATTACTGTCAGCCATTTTGATTCGTGAATTGCGGGATTGTTTGTCTTTATAAATTGGCGTAAAGGAGTTTATCATGCCGCAAAAGATTAAGCGTACACACGATAACATTGTTCTAGTACATAGTATACTATTTATTAATTGTGTTTTCATGCCCCGTTGGAGTGTAATCTATCAGATGGACAACTTATCTGCTGACTTCACAAATAGCATAATTTGAGATGCCACTTTCATAACTTTGACGTCATTTCCGGCTCGTGAATTTTTGGCCAGTGACCGATATTTGGGCGAATTACCAATATTTGGGCTAACTACCACTATTGGCTAATGACCAATTTCTGGTCAGTGACCAGTATTTGGGCAAACGACCACTATTTGGGCTGATTGGCAAATATTTGGTCAAGCGACCAATGTTTGGTCACTTTGACCATGCATGGGTATGTATATAAGGCGAGCTAAATCTGCCAATCGGCACTCTGGCACAATAGATATTAGAGATAACTCCTCCACGTTAAAACTCCTGCGAAAATGAGGTCATTATAAGTAAATGTAAGCTAACAATAAGCATATAGTTCTCATAGCAAGAACAAATCATTATTTTAGTATAAATTGATCTTGCCAGCGTCATTTGGACATTATTGTAAATATTTCAACAACGTCATTGATAAATGAGTGGTAAATTACATGCACCTCTAACCGCATGGTGACATTTCGGTAACATTTAGATAATATTGTAATAGCCGGATAATATTGGCATGCAGTCATGGCCCTTAAACTTGTTTAACAAGCTTATTACCTTTAATTGCGGGTTTTATAAATATTCGTAAACAACGTAGTCTATATTCAGGGACACTTATTTACGGTGTAAACTTACCAATCATTTGAACCCGTCACTTGAAGTAATGTAAATAACTTGTTAATGTTTAATTAACGCATTATATGTTCCATGAACTGCCAGTCTGCTTCGGCACCCGTGTTTTGTCAGTGGATTCAGTTCTGGTGAAAAACCTTTGTTAACAGTTTTTTCCAATCTCAGTGATTGTTTAGCCTTCTTTGCTGGGACTATACACAGAGACTGATCGACAGCTCAAGGCCGACGCTACCATATTGCCGATCAATCAGTCATCGGTAGCCCGAAACGCGTGTCTGATGATACTGGGGCACACCGTAGTATGCGCATAGCAAGTGCTTCGTCCAAGGAGATGTCAGGTTACACTACATAGCTGGTTTGGTACAGCGTATAATACAGCGTACTGACTGTGTACGGCAGCTGGTAACAACACGTACATCCTAGGTAGGATCTACACTACCGACTCGTAAGAATATGGTTTAATGTGGTGGAGTAATGCAGTGATTTATTTGCTGCCAACTTGGATTTTGGCGGCCATTTTAAATGAAAATGACCCCCGCCCCAAGTGGTAATGGTGACACCTTCTGGCTCACCCACTATATTCGATATCATTGGCTTGTGTAAATGACAAACATCCATCAAAACCACTGAAACGTTATTAAGAATAGTTTTAATTGTTCATGTACGTACAGTACACACTGTATGCACTTGCAACTCTATATATAGATTGTAGAACCTTTGTGTAATGGCACACTGTGTTATCCGGTCCGAAGCCTTGTCGGTTAACTGTAATAATAATAATAATAAATTAATAATAATATTGTTCGTGGTCGACACATTTCCTTTACGAAGTTTCCATGTGACTCTCTAATTGTGGTCTTACACCAACACATGTGCCCTGGCCCGAATACAATTAATTAAATAATATTTCAAGAGAAATATGCCGATACCTGTACACTTGGAGTGTGCATCCACTACAATGAGCTATAAAGTGCACTGTAACTCATACGAACCACTACAATGACCTATAACATGTACTGTAGCTCACGACCTCGTTTAGGAATGTAAGCGTCAAAGTTCACGAACTGGCACGCTAAGTGTACTATTAGTAAGTGTTACCGTTAGCTCAAGCACGTATGTAGCACAAACATGTCCCCTCCCTCTGTTTCCACTCTAAACAGCAAGCTAGTCTTGCATTTTCCCAATGATCAAACAAATACGTTACATACGTGATCACGACAGTAGCACAAAGATGTTCACTCCTCCTTCTATTATCATGGGTTAATCCCCCTTTTCCATCTAAAAATGCCCACTTTTGACTTGTACGGCGAACTATTCCTACATTTTCCTACTAATCAAAGTTATACATGTACGTATATGTGAATTCATCAAGTGTCGGCGTGAGTAGCATGGACCTGTTTATGCTCCCCCGAGTTATGGCCATTTTGCGACTCATAAAATGCTATTTTATTCTTGTCTGCAACTATTTTTGCAGTGTTCAGCGAATTGAGTTCATACTCGGTATAGATGCACACATCAATCAACTAATGGTGTACATCAGCAATAGATATAGACAATATTAGTATAGTGTCATGAACGTGAATAAATATCTGTCGAGGCTGAGAAATCAGGATGGGCGAGGCTTGCCGAGCACATCCTGATTTCGAGCCGAGTCAGATATTTATTCACGTTCATGACACTATAATAATATTCTATTTATCCCGTTAACCACATCAAAGTTGTTCAAATGTCTCTAAAAATGCATTTGTGGCCTCATAAGTTTGTCTTCTGAAGCGACAAGATTATGGTGTTACGTCATTCACATAATGACGTAACGTCATACATAATGACGTATCTACTAGACGTGAACGAGAAAAAATACACGTACCTGCTTTTCACGTCTAGTAGCGACATAGTTGACGGGATAAATACCGTTTGACCTTAATGTGGCATTGACCTACTTCTTTTCGCTGCTCTGACCCTGACGTGACGGGCTATTGAGTATAACTGCACATAGACAACACTACTGACAATACAGCAGGAGTACATATTACCCGTGTCATTATTGTAGGCTGCCGCACTGCTCGCTGCCTCACTGATTCATGGAGAGGTGCCGACGACAACAGAGCAGGTGGTGTATGTGGGCCAGGACGTTGTAATCGCTTGTCCATTGGTGCCAGACTTCTCCGAGCCGTACCCCCGTTGGTCTTCATCGAGTGGATCTGGCACATTTATATATTTCAAATTTGGAGGAGAAAAGAATCCAGCTCTCGACGACCGTGTGACATATGCCGCAGACAATATAAGCCTTATCATAAAAAACATAACAGATGCCGATGCTGCTGAATATAGATGTCTTATGGAGTTAAATAACCAACCACAAACAGGATTTAATACACTTCACGTACGACGTAAGTACCAATTACAGACCGGTTTGTATATCGTATAATATAGTACATGACTATAGATAAACACATGTGTTTTTGTTGTTTTGTTGTTGTTGTTGTTATTGATTGTGGGTCGGGGCGCGTGGGCGGAGGGGGGGGGTGTGGGGGGGTGTCAGCATTGAAAATGAGGAAATCAGCTTTGAAATATAAATATATCCGAGTGAGTACAAATCAGCATTGACATTTGACCTTTCAGCATTTCAAAATTGCAATATATTGCCCTACACCAAACTTTTGTCTGAAAGCATCAAGTACAGATGGACATATTTGAGTAGGCTGTTTCAGTTAACAAGTTCATGAAAAATTGTAATACGCTTAGCTTTCACTGCTATAATTCAAGTTGGTAGTGAAATACTCTTTGAAGATCTCATTTAAGCATTGAAAACTATTTTAGGAGGTAAACTACTCTTTGCCGCTAAACTTTATATGGAGCTCTGTATTATTAAATGTATGTAAAACTTATGTCCACTGGGATAAAATTGCAACAGAAATGCCTCATGTTGTTTGCTCACTTCCCTTGGGGTTGGTTTTTCTCTTTTAACAGCTATTTCACCATAGTAAAGACACCATGGTTATAATGTACATGAAGATATGTTATCTCGAGGACACTTGAGGAAAGTGAGACATGTCCGTTTAAAACTATGTGTAAACGATGTTCAATCGCTCGTTTGTCGAACCAGGACTACATCCTGACTGTAATACCAGTAGCCGATTTCATCAACACTGCAAAGTATACTTTACTAGCAAAGTATACTTTGAGGGAGTAATCATTTATTTTTCCTGAAATGCATTATGTCATATAGAACTAATAACTGCATATATTTGATGATTAAAAGTATGCAGAATTATTATACTGAATTTATTACATTATCACAGCCAAAATGGCTGTGATAATGTAATAAATTCAGTATAATAAAAATTAATAAATTTATCATAAAATTGAAAATTTCTCCCTCAAAGTATACTTTGCTACTAAAGTATACTTTGCAATTTTGATGCAATAGGCTACTGGAAAACAGAGTAGAACCAGCGTTTTAGTATCGCCCTACTTCCAACGCATGGTCCCGCATGATCAATCAAGTGTCTATATCAAGCACGTCCTTACATAGGTCTATCCATCAGTGCGTCCGTCCATCATGTGTAAAGTTGTTAAATTACTCGCATCCATGCAACCGTAAATATATTATCATCTATATTTTCATTACATGACCCATTCGGCCAACATGTCCTATCTATTGTTGAATGCAGTAACATGTTTTAAAAAAGAATATGTTAAGTTGTTTAAGTAGCATACATTATATACAAATGTTAAGTGAAACTTGAAACCTGATATAGTTGATTATGATAATCCAGACTTTCATTTGTTTGTTTCACATAACGTAGCGAAAACGGGATATACATACAAGGATGCCAACGTCATCCGTCCGTCCGTCTGTCCGTCACGTTTTACAGTCTGCTTTAGTTTCATTTCGAGTGCATGTTTATTATTATCCACATTTTCATTCGCCGCCTGACCCATTCTCCGAAAATACATATTCGTCAAGTAGATGCATGCGCGTTTATTATTCACTACCGTCTCATATGCATTATTTACTGTATGAGGGATTGACTTGACATTTCATGTGCATGTAACTCATCAGTCACCCGCCCTACACATGCTCCACAACTACCTAACAAATAACGAACGCAATTCCGCACAGTAGATTTTCCAATTGATTTCTTTTCTGTATGAGCAATTGACTTGAACATTCATACTTTTATTCCATGCCCACCCATGCTCCCCTGTCCCCAATGGCAAGATCAAATATCTTCAACTGGATACTTCCGTCTAGTAGATGCGTGCGCGTTTCTCGATTCTACTATGGTCGTTACTGTACCAGCGCTTGGCTTGACACTTCATGTGCATGTTTTTCATCATGCATTCCCTGCTTCACCCATGCTCCCTGCGAGCCCAAGGTCAATTCCAAATCAATTTGTAAAAAATCGCCTGTAACTTCTTTACTGTATAGGCGATTGGTTTGAAAATTGTGTCCGTAGACATGGTAGATGCACATTTCTCCATTTTCCTATGACTTATGTACTGTATTAACGTATCCGCATATTGGAAATACGGATACGGATATTAGATACGGGGTCCCAGGCGTTTTCCTGTGGAAGGGCAACCAGCATCTCGTACCGGATTCGGCGTGTCCTGTAATAGACGTGGAAGTTATATACCGCTTACACTAGCTGGTCTTTCTCCGACATATGTTTGGTAAAGGACACCCCGCAGTCGGCTATCGAGCACTACACATTGAGGTTCAGCTGACGACACCGTGGTGGGAACTGAAGGCCGGCCCCTGACACTGACATGTACATTATTCTGGGTATATACATTACAGACCCCAGTGATCTCCAACCTACAGCGGGGCGGCGGGGTGGTGGAAACTGACGGTCGGTCCCTGACACTAACATGTACATTATTCTGGGTATATACAATAGCATTACAGTCCTCCCACAGACCAACCTACAGCCGGGCGGCACCGTTGTGGAAACTGAAGGCCGGCCTGTGACATGACATATACAATAAAATTACAGTCCACCCATAGACCCCGGTAATCTCCAACGTACAGCCGGACGGCACCGTGGTGGGAACTGATGGCCGGCTCCTGACACTGAAAAGTACATTATTATGTGTATATAAAACCACATTACAGTCCGCCCACAGACGCCGGTGATCTCCAACCTACAGCCGGGCGGCATCGTGTTGGGGACAGAAGGCCGGCCCCTGACACTGACATGTACATCCAGGGGAGGCAACCCGGCGCTGACCGTGACTTGGTACCGCGGCAACATACAGTCCACATACCTTATCAGCTCGAACACTGGACAGGCGGAAGGAGATACTGTCACCGCCACCCATACATTTACGCCGGACAGGGCGGAAGACGGCATCGACTATTTCTGCCAGACATCGTACACCTCACCTCCGGTAGACATCCTGGATTCCGTCACCATGACACTCCGACTCAATTGTAAGTATTCATCCTCACATTGACGCCCATAAGTTGAGAAGAAGATAATTGCATGAACGTGAATGTAACTCGGCTCATACAGCATGTTTTGTAAACATTATTTAATATATACAGGTAGAAAGTGCAGAAAATAGTTGGCTGTTTTAGCTGACGGATGGAGAGAGATTCCAGCATGAGAACAATGCTGAGATATGTGGTCACGTGCATGATTTCCTACTGATTTCCCTTTATGTCTTAGCTGTCTGTTGCAATGCTCCATGTTTTAATTGCTTTCCAACGGAGTGTTACATATTCTAAGTATCGAGAATCGAGTTGGAATTATCGAGAATCGAGTTGAAATTATCGAGAATCGAGTTGGAATTATCGAGAATCGAGTTGAGATTATCGAGAATCGAGTTAAAATTATCGAGAATCGAGTTGGAATTATCGAGAATCGAGTTGGAATTATCGAGAATCGAGTTGAGATTATCGAGAATCGAGTTAAAATTATCGAGAATCGAGTTGAAATTATCGAGAATCGAGTTGAAATTGTCGAGAATCGAGTTGAAATTATCGAGAATCGAGTTGGAATTATCGAGAATCGAGTTGAGATTATCGAGAATCGAGTTGAAATTATCGAGAATCGAGTTGAGATTATCGAGAATCGAGTTGGAATTATCGAGAATCGAGTTGGAATGATCGAGAATCGAGTCGA